>ML786881.1:0-61038 GCA_009831015.1 Picea engelmannii | reverse complement strand
GAGAGAGAGAGAGAGAGAGTTGTTGGTAACAAGTCTTGGATTGAGTTTTGTGCACACATTCCATAGTTGGTGATTGCGCGAGGATTTTACATCAAAGAAATAATGAGGACATTTCATATAGTAGTGTGCACCAGTGTAAGTGTGTGAGTATGACACACCAAAGGAAGAGTGGACACATCCCAGATTTTTGCACACTCTAGATTAAGCGTGCAGTTTTGAGGCTAGATATCGTTTGTATATATTCTTGTGTTTTGAGGCTAGTGAACCTGGATGCAAAATACCAGTGCACCTGTATTGTAAATGTAATCACCTTCAATATTGTTAATATAATCACATCACTATGCCCAGAATCAACTCAGATGAAAAGAGATGGGGGGATAAACTCCACGGAAAAGGAAAAAGGGGGGAGCTTAATTCAAGAGAATATTTTATTAATATTTCTGAAAGTTTAATTTATGGATATGTATTTATCCTAAGTTTCCAAAGGAATGGAATGAGTCATGAAGTGGAAAAAATATACTCTTGAAGGTGGAAAGTTCCCATTTATAACCATGCAATATATATCATTGGCCTTAGTGTAATTCAGGGGGATTATCACTCATTCCAGGATCATTCAGATGAACTTCCTTTGTGAAGGAATACATATTTTTATGTAACTCACTGTCATTTCTTAACCTTGTTCTTGGGAAGACTTGTTACTATTGAAGAGGCGGGTTGTCAGGCCCATGATCATTCTCTCCAGGTGAGATATTTTCTATTGAAGAGGTGGTATTTTAGGCCTGAGAGAATTCTCTCCAGGTGATAGTTTGTTGAGAATTGTTCCATGGTGCACTAGGCATTAGATATAGGGACATGAGACTTATTTTCTGGCCTGTTTCTGAAGCCCCATAAGGGAAGGAGAGAAATCAAAGGACTGTTGAGTAGAGAAGGGGTACACTTCCTGGGGTGGGAGAAGCATGTGGGGAATGAGGGACTATAGGATAGTTGTAGCAGTTGGCACCTTGGACCAACTCTTTTGATAAATATTAGACCATTTCTTGGTAATAGGAACCCATTTTCCTGTGGATTTTATGCCCCAGCCTAGGAGTGACCTATCTTTGAAATATTATAAGTGGAAAATTTTATGGCTGGGATGAATGTTTGAGTCCTGCACACAGTTGGTAACTTTCATAAAATATAAGAGTCCTTCACAGGATTGTTTAATTGTTGGGTGTTGTAATGTTCATATTTTTAAATCGGTTTATATTCTTATATGAAATTACATCTGAATGTTGTGGTTAATTTTGTGTAATTTTACTGCATATATGTGTGTGTGTGTGTGTGGGTGGGTGGGTTTTACTTTTTCCTGTATGGTGTGAAATATGTGGGCATGAAAAACAAAAGTGTGTCGTGTTAGCTAAATGTATGATTAATCTATATAATATTGTTTCACATGAGAAGTATTACGATTATTAAGTATTCATATTAAGTTAAACTTTGTGGTATGGTTAGAATATACCAAAGAAAGGTATAAATTACTGAGCATGCAGTGAAGCATTTCGTGCTCACAAAGGTGATTGAATCTACATGCAAAATCAGATTGATTGTGCACACAGTAGTATCATGTGTGTAGATTGGTTGCACACACAACAATTTATATGTGTTCTGAAGGGATAACCACTCAAAATATTTGTGACATTTATTTTTCTTCTATAATTGTATTAAAAGAAGTATGCTCATAGAGCGATAACCAACTTGGGTCTGGGAAAAGTACCTTACGGTTCTGTGTAGTTATTCTGGTCTACTTATAATAGGGAGTGTTATAAGTAGTATATGCGCACTAGGATTTTGAAGTAGCATGTTCCAGTGGTGAGCTTGGGCTGCTACAAGGAATATCCTAGTGACGAAAGTTGAGTTTGTAGTGACGTGGTCCAGTTGGGGAGGTTGGGGATGTTACATAAGTGCTAGATATCAATATAACCTAAAGGGTTTAGTCCTTTAAAGGAAACTTCTAGGAATCCAAGACCAATCATGATGCTTCTCATGACACCTAACCATGATACCAAATCCTAGTGTGAAAATCCTATGAATAGAACCCATATTTGTAATTGAAGGCCTACAATTTCCCACAAAGCACCATTGTGGTGACATTGTTTAGGTGTTGGAGGAAAGGGATTAATGTTGATAGTAGGTGGAAAATGTGGTAGGTTATAGGGTTTAATCTTGTAACAAGAATGCATAGATTCTATATAGTGCATTCATATTATTAGTGCAAACATGTTCTATAATGTGTGTGCTTTCCTGCTAGATAAAGGAAACAAATTCACAAATTCTCACCTCAAAATCACAGAAAAATCCTATGTTGTCTACAAGTTAATTAATATTTTGAAATACACTACTATTGCAAACAATTTTTATGATTTTTGTGTGATTGGAAGGAAAATGTCGTCAATTTTTTGTTACGAATCCATGTGAACATGGGGAATAGACATAATTGATCAAGAAAGTCTTAAAATAAAGTGAAATCTAGTGAAAAGGTCGATGAAGAAAGAGAAAGGAAATGTTAGGTATGGAAAAACATAGAATTTTAGAAAAGGCCAATCCAAGTTATAGCACAACATATGCCATTGTTGTTTATCCTCCATCACCATAAGTAAATTGTAGGATTTTAATAGAGGCCAATGTAATTCTGACATCTAGTGAACCTCTAATGATTGTTTCATCAAGACAAGTTGTTGTGGATGACTAGATGATGACAAATTCGCTTGGAGATAATTATAATATGGATGAAATTAGAGAGGCAATTGGTGCAAAACCTTCCAGTGAAGAATTTCATATGGTGCAACCTCTTATTTATTAGTTAGGGTTTCCTGAAACTAGCCACGAGGATGAATACTCTCCTCCCAAATTTGACCCACAGGTTATTCAAGGGGTAGTAACTCCCATGTTTATGCCACAACAAAGTTTTGAAAAGTGCTAGAATATGGGTCCATCGTCCTTATATAAAATGAACAATTCACTCAAAGGAACTCCTAAATATAACAAGGTGGGTGAAAGTGTTCTAGTTTCATTTTAAGTAAAGTTATGTAACCAAACTATTTGTTATCACTCATACAAAATTATTAAATAATAGTTTGAATACAAAATTAATGCAATTAAATGTTAGTTATTTATGTCTTAATCAAAATATAGAAGTTTGATTGTTGTTAGGAAAATTTTAGACATTAAAATAATTTAATGTTCATAAACAAGTAATCATATGGTTAGAAACCTAGTGGATGTTTTTCATACAATTGGTAAGAAATATTGTTCAAAAAATGTAATGTATCCTAACATGTATTGTCATAATCAATCGTTAGAAAGATTATAAGAAAATATCATTTTTTGGAAAAAACATCTTATTGCATTAAATGTAGTGTCCAAACCATTTCAAAGTATTTTATTAGATGAGACAACTTCAACATAATAGGAAAAACATATTTGTGGGCCTTCATTGGTAGGTTGCTTCGTTTTGACATGAGGTTAATTGGAATAGTTAAGGGACTCGTGCATAATTTTTTTCACGAGGAGACTAGGCCTTCTTCCAACTAGTAGGATGCACTGAAATTGAGAAGGGTTTCTAGGGAATGATAATCCCACATTAAACACTTTATTGACAAGACAAAAAAACAATTGTATGAGAGATTCAATAATGATCATAATGAACTTAACTTGGAATAAATATATTATGAGAAATGAAAGATTTAATATGTTAGAATAAATACAATACATAACACATGTTGTTGTAGACACTGTAAGGTCTCCTACGACACCCACAAAGCATGTGCTCTCCTCAGGAAGATTCAACGATGGAACAAATGAAGAGAAAAAGGAAGAAGCGATCGATTGGGTGAATGAAGACATTTGGGTGTGAGAAGGAGAACCTTAGGCGCATGATGGTGATGTGTGACACCAAGGGGGCGCACACCTTACTCTCCTTAGAATGATTGATAGAGATTTGGGTTGTATTTGGAAAAGGGTGGGGAAACTTGGGAGCATGCAGAAGGAGTTGACTCTTTTTCCCTTGGAAACATGGGCGCATTAGAGAGGTTATACGACCCCATTGGAAAACCCATGAGGTGTCATGATGATCAACATGAAGAGTGCATAAGGAAAGGGGCACACTAGTCTAAGAAAGGAATGGTTGATGGATGTGTGAGATTAGCTGGGTGCACTACTTCCACATAAGGGCACAAAAAGTCATATGATTTAGAGTTCAAGAAGTGGCATGACACACCCAAGATACATGATGTTTCACACTAGTGACTCTTGGAGTCCATATAAAGGAAAGAGTGCACAACCTAAGGAAGGATAGAGAATTGTTAACAAGATATTTAGAGAGAAAGTTTGAGTAAAGTCTAAGGAAATGAACTGAGGTAGAGTTTCCAAGATGGAAGACAAGTATCCAAGAGTTGGACCCTTTGGGAGGTTTTGGGGAAGTATACAAATGCATGTCTATGGAGGCATGTGTGAGGTAGAATTGAAATCTATGTTAGATTGGTGAAGTTATACGGAAATGAAGAGACAACAAGTCCACATTTGTGGGAATGCCTGAGGTGCACTTTAGGTGGTTGCAAATACAATTGCGATAAAGAGTCTTGGTGTGATAAATCTATTCTTGAGTGTCTTGGTGAGGTGAGGGGAGTCATGTGACTTTGCCAAATTTGTAAACCAAGCTAGTAGTGCTCATATTGTAACTATTTCACAATAACAAAGACTTAGCTAGGTGTTAGAAATGGTTTGTGTCACCTGCACTATTTATGTGTTTTTCTTCATTTTTTTCCATAGTTGTTCTATTGTATTCTCATGTTCATGGATGCATGCTTAAATAATACTAACTGTTAAACTACATTAACAATTGTCTAATTAGGAAAGATTTTCACTAGAGTAGGAGTGTGACTTGCCGATAGCCTAGAATGGAGTATGGGTATGATATAGGTGAAGAGGTTTAGTCCAAATGAAGTATTCTTGGTATGCCAAGATATCAAGAGAGAACCATCATAGAAAAACACACTCTTAGGAGGTGAATGATCAAAAGATCACATCATGCGTCCTTTGGAGTTGTGATAGGTGGTATCAAAGAATATTTGGTTGTTCATCACTACTATAGCTGGAACAGTTGTAGGAAGGGGGTGCGCTTGTTTGGTGAAGAAGTTTGGGCACAAGTTTGGTGAGGGTTCGATAGGATGAGCCATTGCAGAGGCAACCTGAGCACAAACTTGGTGGGTTGTGACTAGGTCAAGTTGCATACATAATTCGTGGCTTGTCAGTAGAACTGGGTGCACTCCTTAGGTAGGACAAGTGTAGATTTTTGAGAGTGAACTGAGCACTTGGGAAAGGAAAAATAATGTGGGACCCTAGAAGTAACCACAAAAATTTGGATAAGTATTGAGACAAACTCTAGGTCCTTGGAGAAACCTTTCACAAGTAAAGTGAAGAAACTTGGAGGGCCATCCATGGCTGACGAAAGTGACACTAATAGGGATCCAAAGAATAGTAAAATTAAGGATTAAATCATTATCTTAGAGAGGACTGTCGAGCAGGTGATGGATGAATTATGCCATCATGGTGAGAGGGTCGAACAAGAGGATATTGAGTCAGGAAATATGAAGCGTGGGTTTAATGAAGGTGTTTAGAAGTGCCAGTTAACTACAAATTTAATGACCGACACCTTGACCAAGAACATTCAGGATAGAGTCAAGGAAACAAAGGATGAACTTTCCATAGTCACAAAGATGTTGAAGGACCAAGACAACACCATCACATTATTGAAACAATATTTGGATAACAAACAAAGATCTGTTGTCATGTTAATGTAGATCAAGATAAATTAAGCCAAGCCATATGATGGAACTCATGATGCTAAGTTGTTGGGAAAATTTTGTTGGGACATTGAGTAGTACTTGGAACAATTGAGAAGAAGTTCAAATGAAGCCATGGTGAACGCTGCTGCAATATTTTTGAAAGGAACCTATAAGATTTGGTGCAATAATCAAGTGGAAGAATTAGTAGCTGGGAGAATCGTTAAGAAGATCGAAGACTAGGTATATATGAAGGAAGACTTTAAGGAACAATTGTTTCTAGGTAACCGAGCATGGATCACAAGAAATTAGTTGTTGGCTCTGAAGAATGCTTGTAAGATCAAAGCCTACATCAAGGAATTAACAGGGCTCATGTTGGAGATAACAAACATGTTGGAAGAAGACATGATTTTTCACTTCATGAATGGTTTGCAACCATGGGCATAGAGTGAGCTCCGATGACATAACATGTAGACAATTGCAACAATAATCAATGTAGAAAAATAATTGTTAGACTTTCAAGGTGAATGAAAGATAGGTCCTAGGAATAGTGAGGACTTCCAAAGTGATAAGAAGCAACAAGGGAAGGGGAATAATACTGATAAAGGAAAAATGAAGACATCTAAGGGAATATAAGCCAATGACAATAAAATGGACACAACAAAAGAGAAGCAAATTTCATGTTGAAATTGTGCCAAGGAGAACTATGCAAAGAATTGTCCCTTGAAACATAAGTTGAATGCTTTGGAGAAGGCATAAAACCCATATGTTGGAGTCTTTCAGGTCTTGTACACTATCATGGAAGGTGAATCCATGGAGAGACAAGAGAAATATGAGACAAAACTTTGTTGTGTGTAGTCCGAACTCAATGGGAAGTTAGTGTTAGCCATGGTGGAGAGTGGGGTGACTAATAACTTCTTAAGGGAAGACACGACTTTGGGAAAAATTCAAATCTTAGTACAACGTATCATCCAAATTCAAATGGGAAAACATAGAGGACTAACATAATAATTGAGGACATTCTTAGAATGTATGTGATGGACAAACCATCAAAGTGGGAAGACTATATTCATTTGGTTGAATTTTCCTAAAATAATGGGTATCATTCCTCATTGAAAATGAGTTCATTTGAAGCATTATATGGTAGAAAGTGTAACATTGAAGTGACATGGGATAATCCAACAGACAAATAAGTTATTGACCCATATTTGTTAAAGGAAATGGAGGAGCAGATGACAAAGATAAATCATAATTTAAAGGCTTCTCAGGATAGGCAGAAAATCTATGCAGACAAGAATAGAGTGTTTAGATATTTTAAATTGGGCGAACGCGTGTTTTTAAAAGTGAAGGAAAATATAATTTTTCTGATATTAGGAAGTTTCCCAAAGTTGGCAACAAGATATTGTGGACATTTTGAAATATTAGAAAATATAGGTCTAGTTGAATACATTCTATCATTTCCTACATCCATGAGTGTGAATATTATATTTCATGTGTCATTATTAAAGAAATATGTTCCAAACCCTAACCACATAATTGATTGGAATGTGATCCAAGTGGAGCATGAAGGGGATTTCCAGGTGGAACTAGTACACATCCTTGACCAGAAAGTCAAAGTACTCAAGAACAAAGCTATAGGGTTGTTAAAGGTTCAATGGAATTGCTACGGTCCTGAAGATGCTACATGTGATCATGAAGAAAACATGAGGGAGGAATACTCACAAATTTTGGACAATTTTGAAGAAAGAAAAATGCAAGACTCCATTTTGAGCAGCTAGAGTTTGGGAACCACATCTCAGAGTCCTAGCCAACTGCATTGGGGACCTTGATAAAAGAATGGATAATTCCTTGGGTTAATCCTGATAAACGAATGGTACATACCTTGGGTTAGCCCTGATAAATGAATGGTGCATTCCTTGGGTTAGCGAGTTGAGAGAAACATGAGATTATGGTTGGAACTGTTGTTGGAGTTGTAAAATTGTAGAATTTTATTTCTAGGTACTGTGATGTAAATTTGCACATATGTATATTGGAATAGTTTTCACCAATGAAATGGAACAATTGTAAGGGAGGGGGAATGTAACATCCCCACTATAATCCCCAGTTTAATTAATTATTATGTAGATGTAATGTGTGGCTACAACCAAAGCGATGTACTATGTGAATTGTATTTTAATGTTTTAATAATAAAATGTGATGTCAGTTGCTAAGGGGCCATGGATAAACATGGGGGATGAATTAATCCACAAGAGAGGGGAGGGTATAAGAGAATGGTCAAGAGGGGTCCAAGGGGGAATTACCCATGTATATTAATTCAACCCATTGTTCCTAAAATTGCTATTTGTATATGAACCTTCTAATTTCTGATTGAGTGTTCCCAAATTCGATCATTGAATACATGTAAGAGGGTGGGTGTGAGTGGTAACATCTCAAAGTTATTTGGCACATGGGGGCTGATAAAAATCATCTTGGGGAAGTGTGTGAGTCAAGCAAGCAAGAAAAAGGAGAGAAATTTATATGGGTTGGAGCAACAGTTTTAGACAATCAAGTTTTTGGGCATGAGGAGCAAGGAGAGAGAAGGAAACATAGCTTGGAGCTAGTGTGTCCATGGAGGGAGAATTTTAGAGAAAGATGCATCATATTTGAGAGTATTTGGAGTTATAAATTGAATATCTAGGTTGTTAGGCATGAAGAGTGAGCTCCTGGGAGATTTTCACTATAACAGAGAGACCTATGATAGAGAGACCTCGATAAATGAATGGGATGCTCGAGGGAAAGAGATGAATGAAGGGGTACATTCCTTGTGTTGGGTAGGTCAAAAGGAAGAGAGCTGGTTGAAAATCAGGATAACTGTAGGAGAATATCAACAAGTTGTGAGTTTTCTGAGTTGTCAGTGGACATTGAGAGACCACCCTATTTTGTTGATTTCTAGCCTTAACTTGGGGGTGATTGGCTATTGATTTTTGGAAAAGTTAGTCTATGGTTGGGTAAAACTTCTTTCCTAAGAAGTTGGTTGCACAACTATTGTGAAAATATAAGTGTTTTATATTGTTTCTGTTGTATTATGAGTTTTAATTGTTGTGCATGAAATTTGAGTATGATTTTTTTATATGCGCATGTAATAAAGTTTATTAGATGCATTCATGTCTATTTTAGTATGTTGTAGATGAATCAATGTAATGGTAGAGAAAAATAGTTAAATCTATTTTTAATTTATAGCTAAAAGATATGGGAAATCAATTAGCTGTAAAAGAAATAAATTAGTTCACATAATTTTTTTTTTTATGAGTATTCCACACCGTAATGTCCCTCAGTTAGGTTGGGGGATGTTACAAGAATGAAGTATAGAAACTATGAGTTTGTAGTGGTGCCATTTGGGATTACAAATGCACCATCCCCTTTCATGTGTTTAATGAATAGTGTGCTCAACAAGTACCTGAACAATTTTTTTTTTGTGTTTGTGGATAATATTTTGGTTTATTTCAAAACTAGAGAGGAGCATGAAGAACATATCAGGATGATACTACAAGTGTTGAGAGAACACCAACTGTATTCCAAGTTGATCAAGTGTGATTTATTTCAAAAGGAAATCCATTATTTAGACCACACAATCTCAATAGAGGGAGTGGCAGTGGATCCCGAAAAGATATAGAAAATTGTGGATTGGCCTACACCCATGAATGTAACATATGTAAGATATTTCATGGGAATGGATGGGTATTACAAGATATTTATAAGGGGATTTTAAAAGATTGGTAATCCAATTACCTCATTACAAAGAAAAGGGAATAAATTTGTATGGTCACCAAAGTTTGAAGATAGTTTCCAGTAGCTGAAGCATATTTTGACTAATGCCCTTATTCTGAAGATTGCATACCCTGACAATGATTACTTTCTTTGCACTGATTCTTGCAAATAAGGACTCAGTGGATTTATTATGCAAGAAGGGAAAGTGATTTTTTATGAATTGGATAAGCTAAATGAGCATGAGAAGAAGTATGTTACCCATGACCTAGAACTTGGAACAATTATGCATGTGTTGAAGAAGTGGAGACCCTACTTGCTCAGAAGAAGGTTTTGTTTTTATGCCAGGCCACTCTGGACTAAAGCATTTGTTTGATAAACCATGTTTGAATTCTAGATAGGCCATATAGATGATACTAATTAGTGAGTTTCATTTTAAGATCAAACATATCAAAGGAAAAGAGAACAAAGTGGTAGATTCACTTAGACAGAGTGTACAAACTATACACTTAGCAACAACAAGTGTAGGAGAGTTTTACATCAAGAAGAGGATCAACACCCTCTTGCAAAAATATGAGTTCAACAATCTGGTGAAAGAAGGGTTACAACAAGAATCCAAGTGAAGGAAGTGTGAAGGGTATCAATTTGGGGCTGATGATTTATTGATGTATCATAATATGATACATGTGCTTATTTCAACAGTTTTGATGCATTTTATTTTGAATGAGTTCCATATAAGACCTTATATAGGTCACCCTGGTTATCAAAAGATGGTAACAATAGTAAGGAAATTGTATTACTGGCCTAGAATGAATTAGGACATTTATGAGTACATTGCTAAGTGCTTAGAGTACCAACAAGTGAAGGTTAAGCACATGCATCCTGTAGGTATTTTTCAACCTTTGCAAATACCATAGTGGAAACCAGAGACAACCTCCATGGATTTTATTATCGATTTTCCAAAGACAATAAACTGACATGATGAAATCATGATTGTGGTGGATAAGTTGAGAAAGTAATCCCATTTAATCCCTATTAAGTCGACTTTTAAGGTCACAGATGTTGATAATGTTTTTATAAAATAAATTTTCATATTGCATGGTCTAACCAAGAACATAATATCGAATAGAGATGCTAAGTCCACCTCAAGTTTTTAGAAAATCTTGTTTGTAGGTTCGGGAACAAAATTAGCATTTAGCATAGCCTACCATCCTCAAAAATATGTTCAAAATGAAACAGTGAATAGAGTCCTATAAGACATGTTGAGGATGAATGTTATTCATTAGCCCAAGGAATGGGAAGAATATCTACCCTTGGTAGAGTTCTCCTATAACAATGGTTATCACGAATCATTGAAGATGAGCCCATTTGAGGTTCTGTATGGAAGAAAGTGTAGAGTTCCAATCAACTGGGATAGTCCAATGGATATAATAACACTTGGAACATAATTACAAAAGGAAATGGAGCAAAAAATGATTAAGGTAAGGAAAAATATGAAGATACCTCAAGACAGGTAAAAGAGATATGCAAACAGTAAGAGAAATCACAAAGAGTTCAAGGTGGGAGATCATGTGTATCTACGGGTGAAGCCCAAAAGAAGTTCCCTAAGAATGGGGGTGTGTTCTAAGTTGACACCCGTCTATTGTGGACCATTCAAGGTCTTGGAGAGAGTGGGGAATGTAGCGCAGACACTTTGTTTACCACCTATTGTTAGAGCTCATAATGTATTCCATGTGTGCTTATTAAAGAAATATGTTCATGATCCTAATCATGTTATTGATTTGATTGTGATACATGTGGAACCACAGGGATATTTCTATCCCGAACCTTAATGCAGCCTAGACAAGAGAGAAAAAATGCTTCGGAACCAAGCCATCAAGTAGGTCAAGGTGCAATGGAAGCACTTTAGAGTAGATGAGGCTACATGGGAACTAGAATATTCCATGAGAATGACATGCCCATTTTTTTTTTGTGTATAATTGTATTTACATGGTGTTTTAAACAATGAGGACAATGTTTCTTTAAGGGGGAGGGGAATGTAGCACCATGTTTCCCCCCATGATTGTAATTATGCCTAAGACTCGTATGGTTATGTTTATGAAACTTGTAATCATGTTTTGATTAATTGTAACAACCCTAGTTAAATAGCGGCTTAAGGTTTATCAAGTATAGTTAATTAAATAATTAACTGTCCTAATGTGTATTAGTTAAATAATGATTATTTATTAATAATATTAATTAATTAATTAATAAATTATTGTTTAATATATGTTGATTAATTTATTAATTTATTAATTAACACATTTAATGTTTGGGTAATGAATTAAAGGCTTAATAACTTTTAATTTATTATTAGAAAACTTTACGTATGCAGGGATAAAGCATTGAATGGAGGGATAGGGTATTGAATGGAGGGATATGTAATGACCCTGCTTAAATAGATGTATAGGGATTATTAATTATAATTAATTCGATAATCTGACTGTCCTAATATGTTAGTTAAACAATAATTATTTCTTAATAATAATAACTAATTAATTATTATTAATTACTTGTTCATATCTGTCAATGATTAATTAATTATTAATTGAATCATTAATTATTTGAGTAAAGAATTAAAGGGGTTAATAATTTAATTTATTAAAGACTTACGTACACAGGGTGGGAAAGAAACATTAAATATAGGGATAAGATATTAAATAAGGGGATAAGATAATAAATAAAGGGATAAGGAAATTAATGAAGGGGAGGAGAGTCGGTGAAGGGGGAATATGACGGGGAAGAGTCTTATGTGGAGGATCATTCTTTTGGGAGGGAGGAAGCATTTTGAGGAGGAGGATATATTCCTGAAGGAGATTTTTTTGTGGAGAACTCTGGTGTGAGGAGTTTGGTTTTGGGGGTTTTTGGTGAATCAGAACCAGGGGGCAATGGTTTGCTAGGGGTTTTGGGCACAAGGGCCAGGATATCCTTACCGTATCCTAGAGCTAGGGAGCCAGATAGGGTAATCCTAGCTGGCATGGAGGAAAACTCGGTTTTGGGCAGTGTTTGACACAGTTTCAACTTCAGCAAAGGACAACCAGATCAATGGGGGAATTAGCATCAGGAAGATGCAATTTATTTTATTCTGTTAACTAATTCTTAATATGTTATGAAATTGTTGTTCTTTAATTAATTTAACATGCTTATATGTTGAATGAAAGAAATTATTGAGTCTTTCTGTGTAGAAGTAATCTTATCGGTTTCAATTTATGGATTTTAATAGACTGAAATTAATTTGGTCCCTACACATGGTATCAGAGCTATAGTTCACAATCTGGAGCCTTAAGGGCCTACCTACCCACCTACCCAACTTAAGAATGGAACTGTCCCCACCCCAAAATTAGATAAATCTAGCAGTCCAGGGGCCCTGAAACCCTTAATTAGATAAATCTGGTCCAAGCTCCACCTCCACCTCCACCTAACCTGAAAGAGAAGCACACATTTTTTTTATTATATATACAGATATATATAAACAATATGCACTTTAAAAATGAAAATAGTATAATATTATACATATTATGAGTACTGAATGAATTTTAACACTAGTTCAAATAAACAAACAAATAATAAAAGCCAAAATATATATTTATGTCGATTTAAGTGAAACCAGGCTATTTATAAGATGATGTCTTTCATGCATCTTTGGACTTATCTCGTTGAAAACATTTTAGAAAACATGATTACCCTAATTTAACTAGTAAATAAGTACTAAATGAATTTATTTCCATTGCCTTTTTATGCTTTTGTTCTGGAGAAAATCACAAGCAGGGAAGGTTATATATTCATCCATTGCTTTTCCTTTTTCTTTCTTTCTTTCTTGCTGGCAGATCTATTTGGAAGAAGGCGACTGTGGGTTGTGTCGGTAGCTACATCTAGAAGTTCCCCTGGCCATAGTGTTGCATCTAATACATACACCTAATAACACTTCATACTTACATAGTTGCCTAACCGTTCTTGTAAACTAGAAAAGGAAAAAATGCAGGAACTAATTATTTTACTATAAAAGACAGAACAATTAGAAAATGCTCAGAAATGTGAGAAATTTATTCTCTCCTTGTAACTTACGCTTCAAATATAATAACATTACATGCTTACATAGTTTCCCAACCATTCTTGTAAACAAAAAAAATGCAGGAATTATATACTATTAAAGACAAAACAGCTACAAAATGCTTAGAAATATGAGATTTATTCTTGCCTTGTAACTTGTGCAAATCAAAACTTGAAACATATGCTTCAAATATATATATAGTCACTCAATTATTGCTTGATACCTAGTCTTCTATGAATCCTGAATCTCTCAGTAATTGGATCGCTTGTTGGGTTGTATAAGTGGATCTCGTTCGGGCCAAGTGTGGCTTTTTTTTTTAAGAATACTTGAGAGCTGAGACTTGCACAGCCCGCACTCATTGAGTAAGAATTCTGAAATGGGGCATGTGTTCTTCTCTTTTGGATAGCATGTCAGTCTGTCATTACCAGCAGTAGATGTAGATAATAGTGATAGTTTCAACAAAAAAATCCATGGAAATGGCGGGGCTAGCATTGCTACAACAATCGTTGCTAGGGAATGAAGTGGAAATCCACAAGCTACCTCTAAATGCCCAAACTCACAGAGCCGAAACCGCATGGAGGAGGAGCTCACCGGGGGTTTTTAATTTGCACAAATGCCTAGCCTGTGTATTGTAAAACCGCCTCCACTCTCCACAAATTAAAATGCCCAAACCTCTCACCGAGAAGAGTCATCTGCACAGGATAGGCACTTGCTGCGCAACCTAACAGAAATCCTTTATAAAAATAATAAAATAAACTGAAAAAGTGAAGGGAAATTTTACCTTGTTCAATAGTGTCTGAACAATACACTGCAGTTTACAAATTTTATCGCGGATAGTGTAGGCATGGAACAAATGCTATTTATTTATTGAAACAAAACTTGAAAACCTACAATAAATCTCACAGAGCATTGTGTGGTGAAATGGTACCTACTTCCCAGCACTTGTATGTTGGCATCTCAATCCCCGTCCGTGATTCTCGCTTCACAAATGTCGTTCGTTCTCCTTGTCAGAGAATCACTTGAAATAGAGGTGTTCCAGTTACATTCCCGCATGTTTTGAGGTAGACTTATTGCATCCCTCGTACATGGTGTGGGGATCCAACACAAGCATCCGAAAGACCCTCTTTTCCGTCAGATTGTCCACCTCAATCGTCTGCCTTTCCACTGCCAGTGATGCACCTTCAAATGTTCTTTACATCAAACTCGTTCAGACCGACTTTCCTCAAGATTTCGACTCTAGGTTCATGTCACGCAAGGTGTCCAAGATTTTCAAGAACAGGAGACCCGCGAATAACCCTTACGTCTCCAACCATTTGCTGAAGGTCTCTCCTATGGCCTGGCGCTGTTTTTCGGGCTCTAAAGACGCAGATGAGAGTCGAATTGGTGACTTGGGACTCGAAGAATATGACATGGTGGATCTAAACTCTTATGAAGGTTAGGCATTGTAGAGCTTCAACAAGGATAGGGGTTCGGTGGACTCGGAGTTAGTGTGTAAAACAATCTATGGTTGGGAAGAGGCTGTATCGCCACACTTAGCAGCTACCAGAGAAGGATGCATTTAGGGTTTGGAGAGCTAGGTGTAGGGTTTTGGAGGGATAAGAGGGAACGTGGGCCTCATGCGAGGACCCATGATCGTTTGGATTAAAATTTTTTTTTAATTGGTTTTAAATTTAAGTAATTTTTTTATTCTATTTTAATTATTTTATTTTATTTAGTTATTTTGATTATTATATTAGGTCTAAACATTATATATATTATGTTTTAAAAAATCAAGATAAACATATTTAAACATGTTTCAAATTTATAAATTAAACATAAATTTAGAAATAGATCTCATAAATTTATAAATTAAACAATTAAACATGTTTTAAATTTATAAATTTATGTTTAATTTATAAATTTATATTGGCTAATTTAGGAAATTATGTTTTATTTATGGTGACTCATGTTTTATGTTTTTAAAATTAAAGGTTTAAATATATGTTATTGAGATTAAAGTTTAAACATTGGTTTTAAAGATTTAAAACTAAGGTGATTAATTTAAAAAAAAAAATTCAAAGTATTGTGCTCGAGACCCAATCTCCAAGTCCACGAGCTAAGAACCAAATCCCAACACACAAGCACTAATCTTCAATGCATCGCCTCAGGCTCACTGTATCATACGACCACCAGTCAGGAAGCAATACATAACCACAGTGCACAAGCGCTAAGTTCCAATGCCGAAGGCCACTCTACAATCCTTAAAGATTCGCACTTGCAGCCACCGAGACACGCAATTCAATGCATATGTACAATGCACCAAGGAAAGATCATGATTCAAGCATCGAAGGATAACTAGTTGTAAGCAAGAAGTTTAAAGGACTTAGACTAGGACAAGCGAGAAGGAGGCGACATACACACTAGGAGAGTAAGCTAGAGGAATTGGCGAGTATGGCGCAAGGCTAGCGTAGCTACCGGGCAAGGGAGTCAATAGTTTTATTAGGTGAAGAAATCAAGCTTAGATAGTTAATCCTAATCCTAACCCAGCCAATCCCCTAAAGAGAGTAATGTCTGTTTACAGACAAGTAAATAAAAACTTACACGTAACCCCGTTTCTAGTTTAAGTAGCGCAAAATTGAAACGTCCTTGAACTCACGCTGACAACTTTGGTTGATGCAGGTTAAATCATACAGGATGGTTAGGAATCGAGGGAATCAAGGAAGGGGAGCATCGTCGCAGGCACCGCCAACATCTCCAGGGCCGCCACCACCATCGCCTGAACTAGCTCTCATACTGTGCTCGTTAGAGGCCATAAATGAAACTTTAAAGGGGTGACAACTAGCAGGGACCGAGGTGGACCCCCCACCATCTAGAATGGGTACTCCATAAGTGTCAAGGTATTCAGGGGGAGGACCGCCACCCGAATACATCACTCGAGAATTGCAGAAGATCAAACTTTCGAAGTTTGTCAGGGGCAGCGCCAGTGAATGCGCAAAAGCATGGTTGGAAGGCATGACAAGGTGTTTTTACTTAAGGGACTATGCGTCCAAATCAAAGGCGAAGATCACAATTTTTTAGTTAAGAGACAATGCCTTGAACTAGTGGGGCAACCTGGAAAGACAACTACATCTTACCCCAAACACCGTATCTTGGGAAATTTTCGAGGAGAGGTTCCGAAGGAAATATCTACCAACGTACTACAAGGAACAACAGGTAGGGTCATTTCATGCCTTAGTACATGGAAACCAAACTGTAGAAGAATATGAGATCATATTTATGGAATTGGTCAAATATGTTTTGTATATGGATAATGACCAACGACAGGCAGAGTGCTTCGCCTATGGATTGAACCCTAAGATAAGAGATATGGTGCGGATGTGGAAACTGTCTTCAGTAGCGGAAGCTGTGGAAAATCCACATTATGCGGAGGAACACATGAACTTAAACAGAGGTACGAGCCCGACCTTTCCGCATCGTCTTGGATTCGTAGGGAAGGCCCCGAGGACATTTCCCAGGGGAGGGGGCTCAAGGCCACCTCCATATGGTAACAGAGTCATGCTAAAGACACTAGTCACAGGGATTTCAATGGCAGCAAGTGCAGCATCTCGTTCATCTCCAATGACGCAGATAGGTCCACGACCATCTCAGGGAACAACTAGTAGGGGCAGGTATTCCAGGGGGAGGAACTCATTTCAGAGACAATCACATAACAGTGTGCAGGTTCAATCTTGTGTTACTTATTGGGGGTGCATAGGACCCCATTACCAGTGTGACTTCCTAGAGTTACAATCAGGATTCATGCATAGAGAAGGAAAGGCGCTGATGGGAAGAGAAAGTAGCAGCCACCATATTTACGTAGCGGTTAATAATCGCTAAGCTGAACATCAATCCACTGTGGTGAAGTCATCAGGTATGCTAAATCATATCAACGTTAAGATTTTATTTGATTTTGGTGCTACAGATAGTTTCATTTCACCATCTGCATTAGAAAAGAGTGGGTTGGCAGCCTACAAGCACGACGACTTTAAACAAGTCGAGATGGCTTCCGGGGAAAAGCAAGCGGTAGGACCTAGTGTTGATAATTGCATAGTAGACCTGGGAGTGTGTACTACCAGTTTGAAGGTATACGTCACTGCTCTCGGGGTGTATGACCTTATCATTGGAATGGATTGGTTAACAGATCACCAAGCTTTGGTAGATTGTTTCGCAAAGAGGGTTCTTTGTGTAGATGACGAAGGAAGGCCAATAGAGATCCAAGGTGTATGGAGAAAAGTGTCATTATGATTTATCTCAAATATGAAGGTTAAGCGATGCTTGATACAAGGGTGTCGACTTTATGTAGTGGAAGCAATGAACGAAAGGAAGGGACCCTCATTGGATCAATACCCGATACTGTCAGAATTTAAGGATGTTTTTCCGAACGAGTTACCAAGGTTACCTCCTGAGAGGGAGATTGATTTTACTATTGAGCTAAAACCTGGTGTAGAACTAATTTCCAAAACTTTGTATTGGATGATAGCGCCAGAAATTTGTGAGTTGAAAATGTAGTTGAAAGAGTTACTGGACTTAGGGATAATAAGGCCCAGTGTCTCAACTTAGGGTGCACCAGTAATTTTTGTAAAGAAGAAGGATGGATCCTTATGACTGTGTATAGACTACAGGGACTTGAATTGTGCTACAGTGAAAAATAGGTACCCAATGCCATGAATAGATGACCTCTTCAATCAGATGAAAGGAGCAGAAGTATTCTCAAAGATCGATTTGTGATCTAGGTATCATCAGTTAAGGATTGAGGAAGGCGATATCCCAAAAATTGCCTTTCGAACTCGGTTTGGACATTACGAGTTTGTCGTAGTACCTTTCGGATTGACCAATGCGCCAAAAGTATTCATGAGCGTCATGAACGGTGTATTCCAGAAGTACTTAGATTGATTTGTAAAAGTCTTTCTATATGACATCCTCATATATTCCAAGAATGAGAGAGAACATGAGGAACACTTACGAGTAGTGTTGTCCTGCGTTAGAGAGAAAAAATTGTATGGGAAGTTGTCTAAGTGCTCCTTCTTCCGGAAAGAGATTCACTATTTAGGTCATATCATTTCTGACAAAGGAATCCCTATGGACCCAGAAAAGGCAAAGGCCATTATGGAGTGGCCAGTGCCGAAAAATGCCCATGAGGTGAGAAGTTTCATGGGGCTAGCAGGTTATTATTAGAGATTTGTGGAGGGATTCTCAAAAATAGCAAAACCCATCACCACTTTGCAGCGCAAGGGTGTCATGTATGAATGGACAGAAGAATGTGAAAATGCATTCATCGAGCTTAAGAGGTTACTAACTAGTGCGCCAATTCTATGAGTGCCGAACATGGAAAAGGACTTCACCGTCTGCATGGATGCCTCGAAGAAAGGGTTGGGAGCCGTGCTAATGGAGGATGGAGGAGTGATAGATTATGCTAGAGTTGGCAGCTGTAATGCTAGCTCTAAAACTTTGGAGGAACTATGTTGTGGGGTGAAACTTTGAGCTCAAAACAGACCATCAAAGTTTAAAACATCTCTTCACTCAAAGAGATCTGAATGCCAGGAAAAGGCGATGGAGTGAGTTTATGAGTGAGTATGATTTTGGTATTTCGTACATCAAGGGGAAGAAAAATGTGGTCACAGATGCCTTGAGTAGGAGACCACGCGTCTTCTCCTTGGTACCCTTAAAGGTCAATCTGAGGGAACGCGTGTTGACGCAACTCCAAGGAGACAGTTGGTATTTAAAAGTTACTTCAAACCTCCAGAGTGGGAGGCGATTAGATCCAAAGTATGAAGGATATAGTTTGGAAGCAGACGAACTGTTAATATATCGAGGAAGGATGTACATCCTTGAGAATGGGGATATTCGAAGCATCATACTGAAGGAAGCCCATAGAGAACTTTATTGTGCGCATCTGGGTGTGAAGAAGATGTATGCAGACATGAGGAAGCTTTTCTTTTGGATAGGCATGAAGCACGATGTAGTCGATTTCATCGCAAAATACATCGAGTGTCAGCAAGTGAAAGCCGACCACCATCACCCGACAAGCCTCCTACAACCACATGATGTTCCTATGTCCAAGTCAGAAGTCATCTCTATGGATTTTGTTGTGGGGTTTCCGCTCACATCTCATAGACACAATGCCATTCTTGTGATAGTGGAGAAGTTAACCAAGAGTGCTCATTTTATTTCGGTTAGAGACACTTACGATATCACTGATGTGGCACGTGTGTTTGTAAATGAGGTGATCCGTTTGCATGGGATACCTAAGAAGATCATTTCAGATAGGGACTCCAGATTCACTTTTAGGTTTTGGACAAGTTTGCAATCAACGTTGGGGACTCAGTTGAACTTAAGCACAACTTATCATCCTGAAACAGATGGGAAAACTGAGAGAGTAAATCAAGTCATGGAAGACATGATCAAGATGTATGTCATGGATAATCAAACCTAGTGGGAGAAGTACCTACCTTTGGTAGAGGTTGCCTACAATAACAGTTTTCATAGCTCCATCCAGATTCCACCCTACAAAGCTCTATATGGAAGGCCATGCAGAACGTTGTTGAGTTGGGATAGACTAGAAGACCGAGTAACAATTGGGCCATAATTGATTGAAGAGATGGAGGAACAGGTGATTCAGATTAGGTAGAGACTAAAGGAAGCACAGGATAGGCAGAAAATTTATGCAGATGCACACAGGACCGACCGAAGTTATGAAGTGGGAGACCAGGTTTTCATTCGTATCAGGCCTAATAAGAGTACCATATGGTTTGGGAAGGGGACAAAGTTGTCACCTCAATTTATAGGGTTGTTCAGAATCTAAGAGAAAATTGGATCTGTTGCCTATCGTCTCGTACTTCCACCCCACTTGCATAAAACTCATAATGTTTTTCATGTATCTGTTTTACGTCATTATGTTACTGATGAATCACATAAGCTAAATTGGAAGGAATTGCAGGTATCAGACGTGGGAAACCTCACAGTAGAACCGTTACGCATATTGGACCGTAGAGTCCGACAGCTCAGGAACCGTCTGGTAGACCAAGTTAAGGTCCAATGGGACAAGTATAGTCCAGGATTTGCTACTTGGGAAGATGCCGAGACATTACGACGAGACTATCCCTCACTTTTTTGACCACCTTGAGAATATATTTCTCGAAGGTTGGGTGTATGTAACACCACCTTTTGACTTAGATAACTAGGATTACCTGAGGCCTACTTATATTATTTTGTCTTCACAGTGAAACTATTAAATGATACGCTTAAACTTTTAGGACATATGAACCATTATGAATGTTTAAATGTTATTGATAATGATGAATAAATTGCGATCTACTATGTGAATGAAAATTTTATGAATGTTTAAATGTTATTGATGATGATGAATATAATGCGATCTACACTGTGAATGCAAATTTTATGAATGTTTAAATGTTATTGATGATGATGAATATAATGCGATCTACACCGTGAATGTAAATTTTACGAATGTTTAAATGCTATTGATGATGATGTATATGATGCGACATATTGTGAGAATGTAAATTTTATGAATGTTTAAATGTTATTGATGATGTTGGATATGATGCAATCTATTTGGTAAACGATAATTTTATGAATGGGCATCGAAATTGATTTATGGGATATTATGAGATCTATTTCTAACTTGAAAACTTGATGTTAAGCTGTTGGTACACAGATACCGAATTGAAATGATGATTAAATGTAATTACATGATGATAATGCATAGAAATGTATGAGTTGTGTTACAGACTAATCTGCAGGTTATGGGCTATGAAATAGCCAACGTAATGATGATGAAAGTGGATATCATGACCACTAGCCGAGAAACATTATGGTACGAATATTTGTATGTGAAATTATATTGGTTTGGATGTATTTCTATGATATGTGGACTAGTGCAGGATTTCAGGTGATGAGACTGCCCAAAACCAAATAAACGATGACAAAACTCCCAGCAACACGGTGCCACTGTATATTCCATTGTAGGGTGTGGACCCTAGTTATGATTAGGAGGGGTGGAGGCATTTCCCACCGTGTATCCTCCGAAACCTGAAGTCATGGGAGGACAGTGTTAGATCACACTCCCCAAGACGTGTGATGATGACTGTTAGTTGCCTACTGGGGAAGCTTGGTCGAGATAGTGACACTTCCGCTTATGGGTTCTATTTGGAGTTAGGTCAATATAGTTGACGCTCCAAGATAGTCCATCAGAGGAAGGATAGGAATGGATATGGAAGTAAGTTAGGGAGGAAGGATGAGTAGAAATAGTTGAGAAAGTATGGAGATTTGTCTGATGGTGAAATTTAATGTTTTCCCTTCTAAAAAGAAAATGTGTACATATGAATATTCATAATTACGTAACTAAACCACAGTTGTCTAAATAAAATTGTTGAACTAGATAATTGTAATTAAAGGATTCCGCAAACATTTGATTGGTTTATTGTTTTTTATAAAAGACTAGTCTTGTTGATTGGATTGGATGCATACATAAAATACTATAAGGGTGATAGTTATTGATTATTAGTACATGCACGAGACTTGTATGTACTAGCTACACATGCATTTCTTGTACATGTACACTAGTATAAATGAGTTTTCTTGGCTTACTTACTAATAGTGTCGGTTAATTGTTATGAAGGTGTGAACCTTGTTTCTTTTCCTTTGTACCATGCGATACCTTAACTTCAGGACGAAGTTTCTTGAAGGGTGGGTGTATGTAACGACCCTGCTTAAATAGATGTATAGGGATGATTAATTATAATTAATTTGATAACCCGACTGTCCTAATATGTTAGTTAAACAATAATTATTTCTTAATAATATTAACTAATTAATTATTATTAATTACTTGTTCATATATGTCAATGATTAATTAATTATTAATTGACTCATTAATTATTTGAGTAAAGAATTAAAGGGGTTAATAATTTAATTTATTAAAGACTTACGTATACGGGTGGGGGGCAAGAAACATTAAATATAGGGATAAGATATTAAATAAGGGGATAAGATAATAAATAAAGGGATAAGGAAATTAATGAAGGGGAGGAGAGTTGGTGAAGGGGGAATATGATGGGGAAGAGTCTTACAGGGAGGATCATTCTTTTGGGAGGGAGGAAGCATTTTGAGGAGGATATATTTCTGAGGGAGATTTTTCTGTGGAGATCTCTGGTGTGAGGAGTTTGGTTTTGGGGGTTTTTGGTGAATCAGAAGCAGGGGGCACCAGTTTGCTGGGGGTTTTGGGCACGGGGGCCAAGATATCCTTACGGTATCCTAGAGCTAGGGAGACGAATAGGCTGCTCCTAGCTGACAGGGAGGAAAACTCGGTTTTGGGTAGTGTTTGACACAGTTTCAACTTCAGCAAAGGACAACTAGATCAACGAGGGAATTAACATCAGGAAGAGGTAATTTATTTTATTTTGTTAAGTAATTCTTATTCTGTTATGAAATTGTTGTTCTTTAAATAATTTAACATGCTTATATGATGAATGAAAGAAATTATTGAGTCCTTCTATGCAGAAGTAATCTTATCTCTTTCAATTTATAGATTTTAATAGACTAAAATTAATTTGGTCCCTACAGGATATGGTATTCAATGGAGGGATAGGGTATTGAATGGAGGGATAAGGTATTGAATGGAGGGATAAGGTGGGTGGCATTAAAGGACAAACATTTATTGGAGAAATAACATCAGACAGATGTATGTATTTTCATGATTACGCTGTATTAGGTGGTTATCATCAAGCTGTTGAATATGTTGTGTTATGTGGTTGTTACATAAATTTATTTTCATGTTGTTCATAAATTTAATTAATGCTGAATAATAAATGATTATAAGTTGATGATTAAATTGTATAGGATATAATTTCTCCATTCTCTATTTTAGATTTCATTTTATAAGTCTTTGTGGGAATAGACCTTACACATGGTATCAGAGCCCTGGTTTAAAATTTGGAGCCAAGGACCTACCTACCCACCCAGAAATTTAAACAAACCCGACCCAGAAATTTAAACTTCTCTTTTTTTGTTATATTGTAATCAACCCTGAAAACCTGCAACTTGAAAACCTTGAAAGAGGGGCCCTGAAACCCTTTAATCAGATATAAATCCGAGCCCAAGGGCCAAGCTTAGACTCAAATCTCCAACTCCAGCTCCACCTAACCTACAAGCCAAGCACACAATTATTTTTATTTATATATACAGATCTATTTAAATATATATAAACAATATACCTCTAGGTGGTACACTTATCAGGGATTTACAATTAGAGATAATTTTACGACATAGACTCCATTCCTCTAGTCTTTAACCTCTACATCAGACAACTCAAGCTGCAAAATTTTGGTTGTGGGAAAGTGTGGGGAGAAAATTTTATTTGGGTACAATGCTATTCTTTTGTGGGCCTCAAATTTTCAATGGTTGGCAAAGTTTTGTGATTGCAACTGTCTCAAACTTTTTTTAACTATGGATAGTCTTTTCCAGTGGTAGAGAATTTACTTTTATTTTAGCTCATATATTGTAAATCTTGGAATTGAAGATCCATGGAAAGTTCTCAAAGTCAATACCCCTACCCTGTATATTCAAATTAAAACTAAAGATACTCGAGAATTACTGAAACATGAATAAGAGAATCACTCTCAGATCTTTACTCATTTAAACAAAAACTTCAACAATATATACACCTGTGTAGTCCGAAGAATAGTCTAAATCTAGATACTCAACTCTTATGGTCATTTATGATAAACCAAATTACCAGAAGTGACCATAGAAGTACTAAATACACCAAATACGTATAGGGAGCACAAATCCCAAGCATAAGAATAATAATTAATTGCATAACAACTCTTTAGAAATAAGAGAATATTAGAATATCTCCCAGTTACACCAAAAACTAACAATATTATATAATCTTATACTATTTATATGTATTGATTCTCACTCACATCTATATTTTGCAATCGCTGCAAATTGTTTAAACAAGCTTTGATATAAAGCACATAAGATCACTGAACTAATCTCTGGTGTAGTATGCTTCCTCTGCTGGATGTATTGTGCCCAAGACAAGCGCCAAGCTACACTAAGGAGCCAAAGGGGTACATCTGCAAGTTATTATTAATAGTAAAGGAAAAATCATTTTGCTAAAAAATAAATAGAAGTAGGGATAAGAGTTTAGCCGAGGTTGTGGGTGGGAATAATAGCGTGTAGGCATAACAAGGAACCATTTCCTTTTACTGGACGAACATAGCTCATCAGGGAAGGACCGGGCGAAGGGATAATGATGGGTTACAGGTATACCATACACCAAACCAACGCTTACACAAAATTTAAACCCATCACACAAGGTAAAAAAAAAAAAAAAAACATCGATGGGAGGTTGACCCCACGACTTGTCTGATGCCAACAACTTCACCAATATACATTACCAATACACCATGCTCGAAATACAAAGAGAGTAAACCATATGACCTCCTGCATTACCCAACTCTGTGTTATCATTATCATAAACCATGAAGCACCAGGAAATCATTCACGATGAGGACGCCTTCGATGTATAAATCCTTGAAGAAAGTCCCTCTATCTAGCCATACGGTGTCAAATTGGTTAGCATAACAATAACTTCCATTGGAGTAACTCTAAATACTTGAACATGATAACCTAATTCCAGACCAAGCAAAAGAAACTGTAAAAACGTGTGCAATGTCAATCTAAAGCTATCCACGACAGTCTATAATGAATTATCTGTTCTTAAAAGAAAAGGCACAATACAACAATACCATTGTAATAGTTTAAGACCCAAAGATTAGATCGCAAAAAGATCAACATAATTAAAACTAGCAAAATCAGAATAGCTAGCTGCTCGTATAACTTGAGATAAAGAGGTATAAGATACATAAAACCTTATACCCAATTTAAAGAATACAAGTTTGAGAACACACCGATTTGCAAAACAAAATATTTGAACAAGATACTCGTACCATTCCAACTTTGAGATTGTCAAAATAACAGACAACAAGCAACAAAACCCTATCAAAACAAATAAACATATCATAGCAACCATTAACACAAATCATACGATTTTTTTTGGAAAGATTGGTCACAACAAGTAGCCAACTCGCATGGGCGAAATGCCAAATGCCATGAACGATGGAACCACATAATATAACCAACAGAAATAGGAAGAAAGTGCAGGAAATACACTTTCTCAGCAACCCTTCACAGGGATCCGGTGAAAATATACTTCGAATCACCTGGAATCTAGCCAAAACACAACCGGGCGAGGCCATAAATTGGTCCGTAGACGCGTAGGCAAAACTATAAGCAAATAGGGTGTTGTTTGACAGTTATGTAATCTTCTACCAGATTCTAGGCAGAGGCGTATAACCCCACAAGCCCTAAGCGTAAGTGCCAAGCGCATAGCCACACTTCTTTAAGCTAAGACCAAGTGCACAAAGCACCAACTTAGCATAAGCCACGAGGAAGAGAGCTCACAAACCTCTCAAACCAAATTCTATTTCACCACGGGCCATACCAACGCAGGCTCAACGCAAATTCAACACAACCCAGTGCCCGAGTGCCAATCCCACAGGTCGCTAGCCCTCGCGCATGATTCAAGAGCCAAATATCGACACAACGCTGAAACGCCCAACAAGGGACGCCATGAGCGAAAGACCACGCGCAGAGCGACATATTAGGCAAAATGCAGGAGTAAGTTGGGGTTAGGGTTTCATAGTTGTTTTTTTTTATTATTATTTTATTTAGTTGTTTTATTTTATTTGGCATGGACAAGTGGTAAAAGAGGGAGGAGGAACGTGGGCCTCATGTGAGGACCCACGATGCCTGTTTCAAATTTAATTTTTTATTTTTTATTTTAATTTTTGTAATAATTTTTAATTTAATTTAATTTATTATTATTATTATTATTATTTGTTAAAAAAATAAATTATTAATTAAAATAAATTTATTATTTATCATTGCTTTAATTATTGTAAATATTTAAATTATGTAATTTAAATCTTTAGTTTAATAATAATTTTAAAGATTTAAATTACATATATATATATTAAATTAAAGATTCAAATTTTATGATTTAAATTAATTTAATAATAATTTAAAATTTATATTTTAAATTAAAGGTTTAAGTTATTGTATATGTTTTAAATTAAAGATTTAAATATATGGTATTAAAGATTAAATTTTTAAACCTTAGTTTTGAAGATTTAAATATTTAAATTATATAATTTAAATTTAGGTTTAAACTTATATAAGTTTAAAACTAAGGTGATTAACTCATTAGTTCTTAATAATTAATCAACATTAGGTTGAAAATCACCTTAATTAGTTTTAAACGCAAAGTATAAGGACTTATACCAAGATAAACGGGAGGGGGCTTCATGCGCACTAGGTAAGTAAGTTAGAGAAATTTGCGAGTATGGTGCAAAGCTAGCATAGCTACCAGGCGAGGGAGTTAGTAGTTTTCTTAGGCAGTGACACAAAACTTAGACTCTTAACCCTAACCTAGACACCTCCCCTAAAGAGAGTAACGTCTCTTTACAGACAAGTAAAAAAAACTTACGCCTAACCCTGTTTTCTATTTTAAGTTGCGCAAATGTGAAATATCCTTGAAGTCACCCTGACAACTTTGGTTGATGAAGGTTAAATTATACAGGATGGTTAGCACTCAAGGAAATCGAGGCAAACAGGCATCGTCATAGGGACTACTAGTGCTGCCACCTCCATTGCCTGAACTAGCTCTCATACTGCGCTATTTGGAGGCCATAAATGAGACTTTAAAGGGGCGTCAACCAACATGGATCGAAGTGGATCCCCCACCATCTAGAACGGGTAATCCAGAAGTGTCGAGGGATTCAGGGGGAGGACCTCCACTCGAATACATTAATAGATAACTGCAGAAGATAAAACTTCCAGATTTTGCCAGGGGTCATGCCAGTGAACGTGCCAAGGCATAGTTGGAAGGCATGACAAGGTGTTTCTCCTTAAGAGACTATGCGTCCAATTCAAAGGCGAAGATAGCGATTTTTGAGTTGAGATATAGTGCCTTGAACTAGTGGGGAAACCTGGAAAGGAAACTACATCTTACCCCAGACACCGTATCTTGGGAACTTTTCGAGGGGAGGTTCCAAAGGAAATATCTACCAGCTTACTATGAGGAACAACAGTTGGGAGCATTTCATGCTCTAGTATAGGGAAATAGGATTGTAGAAGAATTTGAGATTAGGTTTATGGAATTGGTCAAATATGTTTCATACATGGATAATGACCAATGACAGACATAAAACTTTGTCTATGGGTTAAACCCTAAGATAAGGGATATGGTACGGATGTGGAAACCGTCCTCAGTAGAAAAAGAAGTGGAAAATGCGTGTTATGCGGAGGAACACATCAACTTGACTGGAGGTATGAGACCAACCTTTCCGCATCGTCCTGGATTCGTAGGGAAGGCCCCTAGGCCATTTCCTAGGGGAGGGGGCTCAAGGCCACCTCCATATGGTAATAAAGTCACAACAAGGACATTAGATGTCGAGATTTCAATGGCAGCAAGTGCAGCATCCCGTTCATCACCAATGATGCAGGCAGGTCCACGACCATCTCAGGGAGCAACTAGTAGGGGCAGGGGTTTCAGGGGAAGGAACTCATTTCAGAGACAGTCACAGAACATGGCACAGGTTCAATATCGTGTTACCTGTTGGGGATGTGAAGGACCCCATTACCAGCGTGTTTGCCCAGAGTTACAATCAAGATTTGTGCATAGAGAAGGAAAGGCCCCGATGGGAAGAGCAAGTGGTAGCCACCAGATTTATGCAGCGGTTAATAATCACCAGGCAGAACATCAATCCATGGTGGTGGAGTCATCAAGTACGCTAAATCATATCAATGTAAAGATTTCATTTGTTTCTGGTTCTACAGATAGTTTCATTTCACCATCTGCATTAGAAAAGAGTGTGTTGGCAGCCTACGAGCACGATGACTTTAAACAAGTCGAGATGGCTTCGGGGGAAAAACAAGCGGTAGGACCTAGCATTGATAATTGTATAGTAGACCTGGGAGTGTGTACTACCAGGTTGGAGGTATACGTTACTGCTCTCGGGGCGTATGACCTAATCATTGGAATGGATTGGTTAGAAGCCCATCGAGCTATGGTAGATTGTTTCGCAAAAAAGGTTCTTTGTGATGACGACAAAGGAAGGCCAGTAGAGATCCAGGGTGTATGAAGAAAGGTGTCATTACGCTTTATCTCAATTATGAAGGTTAATCAATGCTTGAGGAAAGGGTGTTGACTATATGTAGTGGAAGTAGTGAATGAAAGGAGGGGACCCTCCTTGGATCAATACCCAGTATTGTCAGAATTTAAGGATGTTTTTCCGAACGAGTTACCAGGGTTACCTCCTAAGAGGGAGCTTGATTTTACTATTGAGATAAAACCTGGTGTAGAACCAATTTCCAAGACTCTGTATCGGATGACAGTGCCAGAACTTTGGGAGTTGCAAATGCAGTTGAAAGAGTTACTGGAATTAGGGCTAATAAGGCCCAGTGTCTCACCTTGGGGCGCACCAGTAATTTTTGTGAAGAATAAGGATGGTTCCTTATGACTGTGTATAGATTACAGGGACTTGAACTATGCTACAGTGAAAAATAGGTACCCAATGCCACAAATAGATGATCTCTTTGATCAGATGAAACGAGCAACATTATTCTCAAAGATTGATTTGCGATTAGGGTATCACCAATTAAGGATTAAGGAAGGTGATATTCCTAAAACTGCCTTTCGAACTTAGTTTGGACATTATGAGTTCGTCATAGTACCTTTTGGATTGACCAATGCACCAACAATATTCATGAGCCTCATGAATGGATTATTCCGGAAGTACTTAGATCGTTTTGTATAAGTCTTTCTAGATGACATCCTCATCTATTCCAAGAACAAAAGAGAACAGGAAGAACACTTGTGAGTGGTGTTGTCCTACCTTAGAGAGAACAAATTGTATGGGAAGTTTTCGAAGTGTTCCTTCTTCCAGAAATAAATTCACTGTTTAGGACATATCATTTCCGGTGAAGGAATCTCTGTGGACCCAGAAAAGGTAAAGACGATTATAGAATGGCCAGTGCCAAAAAATGCCCATGAGGTGAGAAGCTTCATGGGGCTAGCAGGCTATTATCAGAGATTTGTGGAAGGATTCTCTAAAATAGTGAAACCCATCACCACTTTGCAGTGCAAGGGGGTCAAGTATGAATGGACATAAGAATGTGATAGTGCATTCATTGAGCTTAAGAGGTTACTAACTAGTGTGCCAATTCTATGAGTGTCAGATATGGAAAAGGACTTCATAGTCTGCACGGATGCCTCGAAGCAAGGGTTGGGGGCTGTGTTAATGCAGGATGTAGGAGTGATATATTATGCATCAAGGAAGTTGAAGAAACATGAAGAGATTTACATTACTCATGATTTAGAGTTGGCAGCTATAATGCTAGCTCTGAAACTTTGCAGGCACTATCTTGTGGGGTGAAACTTTGAGCTCAAAATGCACCATCAAAGTCTAAAACATCTCTTAGGTCAAAGGGATCTGAATGCCAGGAAAAGGAAATGGAGTGAGTTTATGAGTGAGTACGATTTTGGTATTTCATACATCAAGGGAAAGGAAAATGTGGTTGCAGATGCCTTGAGTAGGAGACCATGTGTCTTCTCCTTGGTACCCTTAAAGGTAAATCTGAGGGAACGTGTGTTGATGCAACTCCAAGGAGATAGTTGGTATTTAGAGGTTACTTCAAACCTCGAGAGTGGGAGGCAATTAAATCCAAAGTATGAAGTATATAGTCTAGAAGAAGATGAACTATTGAGATATTGGGGAAGGATGTACATCCCTGAAGATGGGGATATTCAAAGCATCATACTGAAGGAAGCCCATAGAGCACTTTATTGTGCGCATCTAGGTGTGAAGAAGATGTATGTAGACATGAGGAAGATTTTCTTATGGGTAGGCATGAAGCAGGATGTAGTCCATTTCATCGCCAAATGCCTAGAGTGTCAACAAGTGAAAGCCGACCACCATCACCTGGTAGGCCTTCTACAGCCACATGATGTCCCTATGTCGAAGTGGGAAGTCATCTCTATGGATTTTGTAGTGGGGTTGCTACTCACATCTCATAGACACAATGCCATTCTTGTGATAGTTGATAAGTTAACCAAGAGTGCTCATTTTATTCTGGTTAGAGACACTTACGATTTCACTGATGTGGCACGTGTGTTTGTAAGTGAGGTCATCCATTTGCATGGGATACTTAAGAAGATCATTTCAAATAGGGACTCCATATCCACTTCTAGGTTTTGTACAAGTTTGTAGTCAACGTTGGGGATTCAGTTGAACTTAAGCACAACTTATCATCCTGAAACAGATGGGAAAACTGAGAGAGTAGATTGAGTCATGGAAGACATGATTAGGATGTGTGTCATGGATAATCAAACCCATTGGGAGAAGTACCTACCTTTGGTAGAGTTCGCCTACAATAACAATTTTCATAGCTCCATCAAAATGCCACCCTACAAAGCTCTGTATGGAAGGCCATGCAGAACATCATTGAGTTGGGATAGATTAGAAGACCGAGTAACAATTGGGCTAGAATTGATTGAAGAGATGGAGGAACAAGTGATTCATATTAGGCATAGACTAAAGGAAGCATAGGAAAGGCAAAAAATTTATGCGGATGCACACAGGACTGACCGAAGTTATAAAGTAGGAGACCAGGTTTTCATTCGTATCAGGCCTAATAAGAGTACCATATTGTTCAAGAAGGGGACAAAGTTGTCACCTCAATTTATAGGACCATTCATAATCCAAGAGAAAATTGGACCTGTTGACTATTGTCTTGTACTGCCACCCCACCTGCATAAAACTCATAATGTTTTTCATGTATCTATTTTACGTCATTATGTTGCTGATGAATCAAATAAGCTAAATTGGAAGGAATTGCAGGTATCGGACGCAGGAACTATAATAGTAGAACCGTTACACATATTGGACCATAGAGTTTGACAACTCAGGAACCATCTGGTAGACCAAGTTAAGGTCTAGTGGGACAAGTATAGTCCAAGATCTACTACTTGGGAAGACGCCGAGACACTATGACGAGATTATCCCTCACTTTTTTTGACCACCTAGAGAATATGTTTCTCGAAGGTTGGGTGTATGTAACACCACCTTTTGACTTAGAAAACCAGGAATACCCGAGGCCTAAACACCTTTATTTTCTATTCACAACGAAACTATTAAATGATACACTTGAACTTTTAAGATGTATGAACCTTTATGAATGTTTAAATGCATTTGAATAATGATGGATATGATGCAATATATTGTGAGAATGTAAAATTTTATGAATGTTTAAATGTATTTGAATAATGATGGATATGATGCAATATATTGTGAGAATGTAAAACTTTATGAATGTTGGATATGATGCAATCTATTATTGGAATGATAATTCTATGAATGGGTAGCGCTAATTGAATTATGGGATATTATGAGATCTATTCTAACTTGAAAACTTTGATGTTAAAGTTGTTGGTACAAGGATACCGAGTTGAGATCATAGTTGTATGTAATTATATGATAATAATGGATAGATATGTATGAGTTTGTGTTACAAACTAATTTGCAGGTTATGGGCTAGGAAATAGCCAAGGGATAATGATGATGAAAGTGGATGTCATGACCACTGGCCGAGAAACAATATGGTATGAATCCTTGTATGTGAAATTATATTGGTTTGGATGCATTGCTATGATATGTGGACCAGTGCAGGATTTTAGGTGGTGAGACTGCCCAAAACTGAATAGACGATGACAAAAATCCCAACAACACGGTGCCATTGTATATTCCATTGTAGGGTGTGGAACCTAATCCTGTTAGGAGGGGTGGAGGCATTTCCCACCGTGTATCCTCCGAAACCTAAAGTCATGGGAGGACGATGTTAGCTCACGCTCCCCTAGACRTGTGATGATGACTGTCAGTTGCCTGTTGGGGAAGCTTGGTCAAGATAGTGACACTTCGGCTTACGGGTTCTATTTGGAGTTAGGTCAATATAGTTGACGCTCCAAGATAGTCCAGCAGAGGAAATATAGGATTGGAACATGGAAGTAAGTTAGGGAGGAAGGATGAGTAGAAATAGTTGAGAGTGTATGGAGATTAGTCATATGGTGGAATTTATTGTTTTTCCTTTTGAAAAGAAAATGTATATGTATATGAATATTCATAATCATGTAACTAAAATACAATTGTATAAATAACATTGTTGATATAGATAATTGTAATTAAAGGATTTCGCAAACATTTGATTGGTTTATTTTCTTTTATAAAATGAATAGTCTTGTTGAATGGATTGGATGCATATGGAAATTACTATAGAGATGATAGTTATTGATATTAGTACATGAACGAGACTTGTATGTACTAGATACACATGCATTTCTTGCACATGTACACTAGTATGTATGAGTTTCTTGGCTTACATACTAATAATGCCGGTTATTTGTTAGGAATGTGTGAACCATGTTTCTTTTCCCTTGTATCATAAAATACTTTAACTTCGGGATGAAGTTTCCTGAAGGGTGGGTGTATGTAACAACCCTAGTTAAATAGTTGCTTAAGGTTTATCAAGTATAGTTAATTAAATAATTAACTGTCCTAATGTGTATTGGTTAAATAATGATTATTTATTTATTTATTTATAGTTTAATATATGTTGATTAATTAATTAATTGATTAATTAACACATTTAATGTTTGGGTAAGGAATTAAAGGCTTAATAAATTTTAATTTATTATTAGAAAACTTTACATATGCAGGGATAAAGCATTGAATGGAGGGATAGGGTATTGAATGGAGGGATAAGGTGGGTGGCATTAAAGGAAGGTAGGAGGCGGTGAATGGGAAGAGGATATGAGGGGGCAGAGACATTGGGGGAGGGGGACTTTTTGAAATTTGGGGGAAGGAAGCATTTTTAGATTAGGGACTGTATTTTCTGTTTGGTATTTTTCTGGTCTAGAGTTTGGGTGGACTGTTACATGGGACATCGGTTGCTGGGAGTTTTGGGCTCGGGGGCAAAGAATAATGGAGCTAGGGAGCTGGATAAGCTATGTTCCTAGCTGGCAGGGAGGAAGGATTCGGTTCTGGGTAGAGTTTGGGCAGAGAAACAATGAGGACAAACAAAGATTGGAGAAATAGCATCAGATAGAGGTATATATTTTCATGATTATGCTGTGTTAGGTAGTTATCATTAATATGTTGAATATGTTGTGTTATGTGGTTGTTACATAAATTTATTTTCATGCTGTTCATAAATTTAATTTATGCTGAATAATAAATGATTATAAGTTGATGATTAAATTGTACAGGATATAATTTCTTCATTATCTATTTTAGCTTGTGTTTTATAAGGCTCTGTGGGAAGAGACCTTACATTAATGAGAACACCAAACAACTAACTGAGGAGGGAAAATCCTTGAGAATACCAACCAAGATATCATAAGTGGAATTGATGAAGTGGACAGGTGAGGCAGAGCTTAGATGCTTAAGCGATGAAAATAGGAATATTTCTTAACAATCTTTCCTATACTTGTAAACATGAGCTTACACCTACCAATGTTCCCAGCTTGGTATGGATCCACATTACTAGTAATGTAAGTCAAATCGATGGTTGCGACAATTAATAATTGTTGATAGTTTGATCTCTTAAAGAGGAAAAGGTCAATTGAAAAATATGATAGAAATAAACCCATGGGTCACCTCTTAAAAATTCAGATCCCTGACTGGAGTTTGCATCTAACATAAACCACGAGAATCCCAAGGATTAGTAGAAGAAGAGACAAAAGGTGAAAAACATCATGAAAGTGTGCAGAGAGAAGAACAACAATGACAAGGGATACACACTGAGAAAGGGAATAGAGCATGTAGTATGAAGAAGAGAATACTCTAAAGAAGAGTGAGTGAACAATGCACTTATAGGCTAAGAGTGCAGTGAGCAGAGGTGTTCATTGGTGCATATTGAAGAGAAGAATAAAGTGGATAGATTTCCTTCAGAAAAACAAGAAGCTTGTCTTATTTATGATGATCACCTTGAAACAGATAAGACCCCAATACAGACTGGAAAAATAAAGGGCCACAACTTGGTACTTACTAGACATAGAATGAAACTGGTAAGGAGGGGTCATCGAGGGACCGTATAGAAGAGAAGGAAATCCCTTGTGCATAGAAAATCCAACTGATAAACTACCTGATAAACCCAATGAAACCCAAATCTCAGTGGAAAGAGGGGGAACTTATGCTATTTTCAATGGAGGAAGGAGAGTAACCTTCCTGGATCATCTGAACTTGAAGACCAAATGAATCATTCCCTTGTGATATCATGGCTTGACATAGGGGTGGAATACTGTAGGAAGGCACTCTACAATATGGACTAAGGTTGGTAGGAGAGGCATCCTCTCTTAGTCAGTTGTATGTTGATATTTACTAAAACATATAAGTGTCTAACTTGACTATTTAATGCATGTTAGTGTTATAAATGTGTGTTTCTCTATTTTAGTGGAAAATATGAATGCATGTAAATTATGTTTTTAATTCCTGTGTAAAGTGGAATGTGTTTATTTACTTTCATTGTATGGATTTTCTAACTCATGAAGATTGGTCAAGTCGATACGGTATGTGTCCCTAAAAGTATTGAGTCTTAAATGGAACACTTGCAAGAAATGGAAAAAATATTCAGTCAGAAAGAGACAAGAGTACCCAAGTGTCTGGAGAGTCCTGGTAAGGGGTTTAGAGTCATAAACCCTGTGATGGAAATCTTGCAAGACATGAAATATCTCACCCAATTGTCCAAAGGAAGACTTTAACCAGAGTAAAATTTGAATTCCAAAGCTCATAGAAGATTGTTAGGACCTTAGAAAGACTAGAGAAAATTCCCTAACTTGTTTAAGTATGAAATTATACTATTACCCTAGAAGAAATGTATGTTTTACGATGGGTGGATTCATAGACATTGATTCAATGAAGTGAACAAATCAATAATTATTTTCGGAGGGTGCCACTTCGAGAGTGGTTGAATGATGTTGTACGCAAATGCTGATGGGGAGATACCTGATTCAAAAAGGATCGTCGATCTATAAGAGGGTGACTAGGGAGAAATTTTGATCATTGGATGCATTAAAGAGACTATCGAAGAATGGGTTTTCGTAGGTCCGGATGGAAGAATTGAAACAAGAGTATGGCCTTATGAACTCCGAGGGGCATAGATCTATAGTGATATGATCTGTGAGATCACAATCGTCAGTTCTGAAAAGAGTTTCTCTGAGGAGGATAATGACAAAGAACAAGGATCGTTCAATCCATTGGAGTAAGCCAGTTAGAGTAGTTTGTGGAACCAGAGTGGAGACAATTTGAAGGGGAGGGAATCCAAAAATGAAGGTGAACCATTGATTGGTATGGGGGCAAGATTTAATATTAGCCATGAGTCTTGTGCGTATTATTTTTTGGTAAGTGGAATGGGTTCTCAAGCGGGGAGTAACTCTCAGGTAAGTAGAGGCCCTAACGTAATCGTAGCCGTTAGAACCCAAGATACGAGGACCAATAGATCTCAATGGATGATCCATCGGGACATCATTGTTGGAAGGGAGGTCATCCTAGGTGGTTGGGAATTTTGATAGGAGTGAGTTCTAATAGCCATAGATTGTTGTCTTAAGGGTGATAATAAAATTGTACTATCTGAATGAGGGTTCTTAGGAACATGGATACTTTGGTAAGTTAATTAGGGACACTTCCCTAAGAATTATTACAGCTTGAATTAGATTAAATTGTGATAAGAGAAGTTGATCCGGATTTTATGAGCATAATGAAATGAATATAGATTATTAATAGGTTCTTAATAGAAAATAACAAAGATACAGTAAAACTGGTTTTGTATTCAATAACGAAATAAGCTGAAATTGTAAAATGCAGCGGAAACAAGCTCGCTGGAATGGTGGTGGCTTATCTCTGAGAAGAGATGTGACGGAAGCACACATTCACAAGAAGAAGGTTACAATGAGGCTCTGAAGGCCTTTTTACAATAATAAAGAATTCCAAAAACCCTATACATCCAAAAACCTAACCCTAGGAGATGAAGCGCCAAAAGTCATGTGGGCCCTGTTTGGGTAAGTTAGTACATCAACTTCCCGGGGTCGTAACTTTTGCATACGATCTCCGTTTTAGGCGTGTGATAGCCCGTTGGAAAGGTATCACTGGGGAGATTCATTTTGGGGTTCCAATCATGCTTTTGGATATAATTGAAGAGCTCAATCCTGAAAAAACTTCATTTAGGCCGTCAAAATGGCCCCGGAAGTTAAAAATGCTAAAAATAGTAAATTGCCAAAATTGTTAGAAAATTGTTTTGAGCTAGTTGGAAAAGGTGGGTAGCCACCAATATCCATATGGATCAAAATTCCTCACCTAAGAAACTGGTGAAAACGATAACCTAACATGAGAAGATAAAAAGGAGAAAGTCAACATCCCACCAACATAAGTGAGAGTTAGGGGGAAAGGTGTGTTACATGGACAAAGAAATAAAATCCTTATTCATAGAAAGTTAACATAATAAACATTAAATTTTGTTGAAGGTCAATAATCAAATCAAATGCAAAGAGAATAAGAAGAAACACATACAATGGATGTTCTTTTGAGGATAGGAAATATGGTACCATCCAATCTATGATGGGTGCAAATCCTCCAATTGAGCATTCCATTGAATGATTATGTCACGAAAGTGACTATCCAAGTGGTTAGGTCAAGGCTCTCCTTAAGTTCCAAATGAGTGGAAGGTCTATTAGAAAGATGTAACCGAGTGGGTCAAGCAACATATATAGATAATTTTGGATATTGTGAAGGTAATATTCACTCAATATGTTGCTATAAGAATTGGGCCTCTCCTCATATTGGAATACTAGTAGTTATGGAATGTTAGTAGTAATTAGTTAACAAGGTGTGCTCATAACCGCTTAAAAAAATAATACATTTATAATGTGGAACTAAATATTCATTTTTTAAAATGTGACCAGCACAATCACTAATCTGAAACATTCTACAAACAAACACATATGATTCTAATGAAATGATTTATATTATATCATATTGACTAGAGATATTAACTACATAAAAAATGTATTTGTGTATTAAATTTTGTTATAGGGTAGCATGCAAGTTGTAAGAATACAAACATACTGCATTTATGCGAGACCTTACTAAGATAAATAATATCATTGCACAAAGTTCCAAAATACTTGTGTGTGAGGTATGCCAATCAAGCAAGGTTTTACATAAGTGTTGGAAACTATCACTCATGCATGTCTAGGTGATGTAGGAGTATTATTGGATCACATAGAATGCACTCAGGAAAGATTTAGATATATGAAAAATAACACAATATACATAAAAATAGTTATTTGCAATTTTATGTGTGTGTGTGTGTGTCTACACACACACATAGTCATTGAAGTATATAGAGATGATATCATACAAGCCTCCACCATAGAACTGTCCTATACAATGGCCTCCATTGGCTCATAGAAAGTCTTCCCACAACTCGAGTATTGGAATAATTGATAATATATCCATGCAACCTCTCCTAGATCAATTCTATTACATGGATTAAAGGTCCAACCTCTCCTCTAACATCATATGAAGATTCCTCTTGGTAGGATACAATAATGAACATGCTATATTGTAGTAACCTACAAGTCAAGGTGGAAATCAAGGTTTGTGTCTGGTGAATGTTATCTGAAATGACAAGATATTGTGTTGGGGGATTATGCCTTTTCTTAGGAGCATGAGGTCCTCTAAGTAGGTCACACTTGGTATTTTGTTTATCTTGTGTGGATCCATGACCCACCCCATGGAATTCAACAATGTCAAAGTAATTGACATGGTGACCCGAAATAAATTTGTCACATAACTTTCTAATGAAATACAATGGCTCTTCCTACGTATTGCAAGGAGGTTTTTAAAAAACCACCTACCATATAACAGTCTATAAATTTTTTGTATGTGCACTAGTGCATGCAAATAATTTTTTTGGTCACAGAAGGGTGTAAACCAATTTTGGGGTCAATAATCCACTCCATGAGATGTTGTTTTGAAATTTGTAGATCTCTCACTTGGTTTTTATCTAAATCCATATTGTAATATTCAAACATCCTAGCCATATAATTATAAATACTATATAACTAGTCTTGGTCATTAGCTATGGAAGATATAGTGGTCTCCAACAATGTAGCCAGTGAAAAGTGTGAGGGAACTCTATTGTTTCTAAAATCTCATATTAGGTTTCTCAATAACTCAAGGCCATTGCCAATTTTATTGCTTGCATCTGGTAGTTGGGGGTTAGGGTTCTTCATTTTGTGATGGTGGATTTGTGTTTTATTTAGTTGTAAGCTCCATGAAAATGTAATTTATATGTTGCAATTGAAGAGGAATATGGTAAATTTTATTTGTATCTATAATTCGGAAATTTATGAAATAGAAGAAAAAATAAATTTATGTAAACCTACATAAAATCAATGCAATATTATTTGAATAATAGGAGCCTTATGTTGGTAAAAAGCTACTCAAATTTATAAACTAACAATAAGAACATGTTGCACAATTTGTTATAAAAAAAAAAACTACAACCCCTTTTATTTATCAATACATAGAGGAATGCATGCAAATTCCTAACACATGCTCATTCCTACAAGCATGCACATGTTCTTAATAAAATGACTTCACACACTAGGTGGTATCCTACGTGACATTGTTGAATCTATAGGAAAAGGAGTACACACGCATTTTTGAGAATGCACACAAGTTCTTGTGTGAATGCGTTCATGATCACCCGATTGCCACTTTTTTGACCCGTAACTTCTTGCAAGTTCCCTAAACTCATCCATGAAACTATCCTATACATGGGCCTTTGTCATCCCATTACAAGTTTTCCCGCAACTCTAGCCTAAATGAGGATTGCATGAACTAGGATCAAAATGCCTAGTCTGTGCATGTGACCTCACTTGGATAGACTCTACTACATGGCCTAAAGGCACAACTCCTCCCACACCATCATCTAAATATCTATCCTTGCAGTATAAAGTAATGAATGTGCTATGCTATAGTAAGCTACAACTGAAGGTGGACATCGAGGTTTGGGCCTAGAGAATGTTATCCAAAATGGAAATATATTGGGAAAGGGGGTTAGGCGTCCACCTAGGAGGGCCAATCCTTGTCAATGGATCATGCATTGCATTTTTTTGATGTTGCATGAATCCATGAGTTACCCTCTCAAAGTAAAAAAATGGTTACCTAAAGCGAATTTGATCCACAATCTTCTAAGAAAATACAATGACATCTCCTTGTTATTGTATGAATGTTTTTCAAAAACCATAAACCACTTATCCATCTATCGGTGCATAAATGGTTGGTATGTACACCAGTACATGAAAATACATTTCTTTGTCATGAGAGGGTGTAAACCAGTTTTTGGGTCAATAAACAAGGTCATGAGATCTTGTTTTGAAATTTGTAGTTCAATCACATACTTTTTGTTTAGTCGCATCCTATACTATTCAAACATCCTATCCTCATATTCATAAATATTAGGTAATTGACCTTGAGCATTGTTAAATATAGAATGGTCTCAAACAATGTAAGGCATGAAGGCTCTCTATGGTTTCTAAAATCTCATATCAGGTTTCTTAGTGACTCAACGCCATTTTGCTAATTTTGGTGTTTGGATATGGTGGTTAGTGGCTAGGTTTGAGTTTTTCTTCATTTGGTGATGGTGGGTTTAGGTTCTTCATGTGTAAGCTCCATAATAATCTGATTTATATGTTGCATTTGAAGAATAAAATAATTTTTATTTCTTTTTGTAATTTAATTTTTTTTGAAAAAAGAAGAATATAATTCCTAATAAACTTACCTTGAATAAATGTTAAACATTGAAGCTACTTTATATCAAATTCATTTCAAAGTAGTCCTAAGAAACATTAAACCTATTTTTTACCAGATTCATTTCAAAGTAGTACATTGAACCTATTTTCTACCAAATTGTTTCAAAGTAGTACTCAGTCACATTAAAGCTATTTTCTATCAAATTCATTTCAAATTTTCAAAGGAGTACTCAAAAACATTGAAACTATTTTTTGAAACTATTTAGGTAGTACTCATGCATTGCTTTAAAATGTCTCATGATTAATTATTGACAAATATAGGTGTGTAAGATTGCCAATTTTAAAACGTGACATGCACTCAAGTTTTGGTTGAGAGTGAAGGCACATCTGTCATGTGGGTCATGTTAATGTATGCAATACAAAAGTCCTCATCATACTTTTTTTTTAACTATGCATGTCTTTCAACGCTCATCATATCACAATGACATTTGTAAAATTGAGTTCTTTTCGTTCCTGGTTTTATGCTTCACTGTAATAACTCCACATTTGAACAAGGTGCAGTTAAGTTTATTTCTAGTGACGAGTTGTTTTTAGTTATATTCTATCTCTCTCTCACATATATATATATATATATATATATATATATGAGAGAAATTATGAGATTTATTAAAAATAATAAATTGTTAACCATAGACGTGCTGTGCAGGGACAGGACAGTATGAGATACACACCAATAAAATTTCCAAGCATATGCTACTGTATCTGTCCAACGCTCATTACATATAAAAAACAAAAAGTTTGAGATGTTTTCGTAACATAGGACTTTGTTTATTGCTGGGAGTTTCTGATTTCAGTTGTATTATTAACAAAAGCAAAGATTTTCTGTATCAAGGATCCCATCCAATATGTAACCAACAATATTGTGGACACCATTCAGTATAAATGTAAAGATTTTAAGGACTTTCTTTTAAAGTATTTTTTTTTTTTAAATAATTGTGATTTTAAATGTTCAAGCTTTTTTGACCCAAAATTTAAATTAAGGTATTTGCGTTTCTTGATATGGACACCTCAAGGTAATTGATTTTTTAAGGTGAACATAACATGAGCTAACACTTATATGGTTACCCAGAGGCATACACCAAAACCACTGTAAACAAACATGGAATTGAGTACTGCAATAACAAAAAGATAGTTAACTGTCAGAGCTAATAGAAGAATTTGCAGGCCTACTTAAGGCGGACAAGTATGGAAAACCATTGGTATATTGGTGAAGACATTGTTTGACGTCGAGTCACTGTAAAGAAACAAAAAATTCAATGTGGAGAAAAGATTAGTAAATGTAGAGAAGTTTCACTGTAAAGAAAAGATTAGTTAAATTGTGAACCTTCGTGGAAATATATATATATATATATATATATATATATATATATATATATATATATCATTTTCTCATATATATATATATATATATATATATAAGTATGAGAATGAGAAAATGAGCAAATTTGTTGATTACAATCTTATTAATATGTTTTCACTACTGTTACAGTAAAAAAATTGCTTAAGACTCTCTTGAAAGTCTTGGCATTTTTTCAAACAGCCTTGGAGCATTACTGGTTGTTAGACTAAACGCTTTCTCTGTCCAATTCTTCGACATACTTCTCGCAAGCATCTATCCTTCTCCACAAGCCTGCTTCTAATATAGTTCCATCTGGATCGAGTATATACTATTCAATAATATATATTTAAGTTTAATGTTGTCTCCCTTATTCAATATACTTGCTTCTAATATGCTTCCAGCTGCATTCAGTATATATTATTCAATAATATATATTTAAGTTTGATGTTGTCTCCCTTATTCAATAATATATATTACTATGGACTAGTAACTATTCTACTATTAATTGAGAATAACATAACATTAATAACATAACATTAACGTAGTTAATGCTTTCTATATATGTTTGTCTTGATTCTTCTATCCATTCCCCTATTTTTATTGGACATTGTCCTCTTGGTTTAAGAGACACACTAGCATTCCCCTATTTTTATTGGACAATGTCCTCCTGGTTTAAGAGACACACTAGCATAATCTCTCTAGCGTGAGCTGTGAATAGGGAAAAGCGCCATATGAGGTATTGTATGTGCTGACATGGAGTCACAGCTTTTGTGTCTAACCAATCCAAGCATCATTTGCAGCTTTTAGAATACCTGTGTATAAACTATCTAGTATCCAATGAGTGTTGGTAGAAAAATTGTCTATAGGTGTACAATGATGTAGGGGAAGGGAGCACACCAATTGTAGATGGAGTTTTGAGAAGAGTGGTGGTCATGGCAAACTAGATAACTCAAATAGAAATAGGAAGTGATAAAGAATGCATAGCACAAACTAGTTACATGGGAAAAATAGGCATAACTTGTGCAACAAGTGTCCTTGGTGAAGCTAATATTGTATAAATTACAAATCTACTAATAGTAGGGTAAGATATATTTGGAGACATGTTGTAAATGAAATTGATGTGATAGACACATGAATTGAGGATACACTTGTGGACAATGATCCATTAGAGTTTCCAACTAAACCACTGTTTTTTCTTTTTGCTCATTTGGTGTCATCAACTCTAAATGCTACTCCCACTTAGACTGCTTAGTTTTCTAGTTGAAATAATATTTCCTTCCATTTGAGTCTATATGTGCTTTCTTATTTGCATAACTTTGTAATTTGTAATTTATAAGTTGTACAACACCTCCAAGGGATAAAGAAACACCATCGACAGATTATTGTAGCCTTGGAGATGCAGAGACATGATTTTGATTTGTAAATACTCATGGCTGAGTTTCAAAATGCATCCCAATAGAAGGAACTTTCTTGTGCAGAACCTTTAGGAGGATGTCTAGGTCATCAACAAGGGTGGCTATGAGGAGGCACATACGTTTACCTTTCATTTTGCAATATATGAGGTAGGGAGTCATTGGGGAGAGAAGCACCAAGGACTATAGCAATACCATTTGATGGATATGACATGAAGGGGAAAAGCCTAGGTGTTTGGAAAAAACGACCCGATAAGAGGGGAGGAGAGACTACAAGGAATCCAATAGTGGATGAATAATATTGAATTTGGCATCACAAATAGTGCAAAGGTACACACACTTATGGAGATCCACATGCCTTACAACATCATGTTGCAGAAAAGATGTAAGAGATGAGGTTTTGCCAATGAGTAAAATTGGTATTTGTGGTCATCCTTGGTGATTGAGTAAGAGTTAGTGTGAGTGTCAAATTTCATGAAGCGATCAAATTGATATGGTATTGCTAACATAATTTCTGCACAATCCATGGGGGCTACATCGCTAAGAATGGTATATGTGAAATGAGAGCTGATAGCAAAAGTAACTACACATTTTTGATAAACAAATAAGGATTGGTCACCTTTAGTCACCTAGGCAAGGTGGTAAGGGTAAAGAGGACATGTTAGGAGTACTAGGTATTTAATAAGGAAAGCATAAACAAGGTTATTTTGGCTACCATAGTCAAGAATTAGTGTAGCTAAGTGATCCTTGACATGACAATTATGAGTAAATAACACACGATTGGATGGGGCATATCCTTTAGTCATAAGAACATGTTGGGGGTTGGGATCAATAGGATTCTCAATGCCATCAAGGGTTGAAGAAGGGGATGTGGTTTTATATTCGAAGAATGTCTCAATTGATAATTGACATTATATATTGTGACAATCAACATTATTGTGAAAGGTGGTATTGTGAAAACTGCAAATTTGTCTTGTGGGGGTGGGTGAGTAGGAAGGAGTTGGTAAAGTTGCAAGTGAGTGGGAATGTCAAAGAGAAAAATGAGAAAAGGAACGAAGGGAAAATGGATGGTTATCCGACATAGACATAAACTACATAGCATGGCTAATTCATTGTGCACGGGAGGTAATAAATTAGAGTTAAACTTAATTATAAGTATCTATTTTGTCTCAAATATGGAGAGTTACACTCAGAGCTTGTAGAACACTACAATATATTATAATACTCGTTGGCTAGAAAACTAGCCAAGTTGAAGCCATCTCGACCATAGGCATTGCTATAATTGGGGGTATAGAAGCACTCACCAGGAGTAGTGCAAAATGTGTTCCAATTGGTGTTTGCACATGAAATTGGTTGAATAAGCCTTTGTTAAGTTCAATGCAAATAGAAGCATCTTCGATCTATATGCGTTGAGCATTCCTCGCAATAGGAAACCAAATCCTAAAGGTGAGAGGCGCTTAAGGTAATCTTGTCTCATTTTGGCATGTCATATTTATGCTTAAAATATAGAATACCTTCATCTTCTTAAGGTAATCTTGTCCCATTCTGACATGTCATATTAATGCTTAAAATATAGAATACCTTCATGTAGGAATCCACTTGTTCACCATCAAATGAGCCTTCAACCTAAGGGAGAGTCCCCTTAGGATCCTAATGTAGGCTAGAAGGAGGCAATATCTTGAAGATGTTGACCGTCATGTCTTCCTCTCGTGTTGACCATCATGGCTAGACCTTGAGAAACTCCTACTACTATGGAAAAACTATTGTTGCTGTTGGAAAGGATAAATTTGCAAGATCAGGGATGGAAATACCTTCATTCTGATTCACCTTATGAAGAGCCATCTCGGTGAAGACCGCCTCCTGTGTAGTGTGCACATTGCACCCATGTAGTAGCACTTTGGATGTATCAAAGGACTGTGTGAAACCCTTCCACGAGTTCTAGTCGCCATATCCGTTCAAAACAATGATCTCGATGGAATCTGAATTCCAAACCCTTGCGCTATACCTTTGACGCCAATGCTCCTCGGTGGTTGGCCCCTTATGTGGACACAAGAGGCGTCGTGCATTATCTTTGCAGTAGCAATCACTTCAAAAATTCCTTTATACAATCACCTGAAATGTTTGAACCCAATCATGATATAGGGCTGATATGTTGTTTAAGGTGTGGTCATCGTGTGGCTATTTTGATGAAAAAAGGGACTGTGTGCTGCTAGATCAATATACTAGACTCACTTTTAAACACCATAATATTTCACACATGATTATTGTTAAGGTAGGTTACTCGTTCAACAGGAACAAGGCGACGAGGGTAATGCATCCAAACTATATAGGAAACAATCTATTGCTCATGCTTGAGCCTCAGGTAAGGAAAAATGAGCATCTATGCGACTATCAATCTTGTATGAAACGCTATAGTAGTCACAAAAAATATTAAAAAAGCCAGAGGTGGTGGTATTGTTATCTCGAGATTTCTTTGCTGTCAGAATATACGATGACATTGACCTTCATTGACACAACAAAACCCTAAATTTTTATAATGTGGTTTGTGTGTAGATGTTAGATCTTGTAAATATATTTAGGTACTTATAAGTTAGTTAAGATCAAATTGGTCTAACCACACGGTAAAAGTGTGTTTTTTGGTGTGTTTCTTTAGTATGCATTAGTTAGGTAATCCGACGGTCACGATATGTTTTCGATATAGAGTGATCTTACTACTCATATTCTTCTTAATCTTAATGGCTACATTGATATGTGGCTTAACACCCCATTGGTCCATGCTCTCTATTTAGAGAGCATGGAGTGCCATTTGTCGATGATCGATTGTAAATATCTTTGTAATATTTTCTTTTACATCAATAAATTGCTTAAAGTGACCAAGTTGGTTGGGGTCGTGGATGTTTCCCCACATGGATTTAACTATGTAAAAACATAGATGTGTTGATCCTTGACCTAGTTGTGTGAGTGGTTACTGAAGGTGTTCGTATTCTATTGGAATACCTGTGTTGTGAAACATGGTGTCAGAGTGCATTTGAAGACTCGTTGTCGTTGTATATCAAGATCTTGAAGCCATGTTGTTGCATCTATGGTTTATACTATTTTCATACATTTTTAGATTGAAAGGAATATTTCATTTTATCCAAAGTGTTTCTTTCAACTAGAAATGAATTTTGTTTCACTCAAAAAGGTTTATGTCTTCCCACGATACAACCATTTTCGTTAGATTTGAAGGTAGAAAGCCTGAATACTTCCTTTTAAATTTTTACAGAGATTATATTTCGGTTTTCTAATTTTTATTTCTAGGTGGCTACTCTTTTCGATTTGCGTATGCTCTTTTCCATGCATGATCGTTGTCGCGTGCTTTGTGCAATCTCGATAAATAAAAAACAAAGGGAAAATTTACATTTTCTATAAAATCTAACTGATATCTAACCCTTGTTGTTATCAATAAGTGATTTTGTTTTTGTGTAAATGAATGAAAAACAAATTTTATTGAGCACACACTCCAAAGAAAACAAAAACAACAACACCAATCATCTTTCTTAAGACTATAATGTGTTTTGTACTACTCACTTGGTTCAAAATTACTTTACTTAGTAAGAGGTCTCGAGTTCTCGTCTCTATTTTGTTACTTTTTTTTGAAAAATTAATGCATTCATTGTAAACTGCATTTCACTTAAATAACTTTAATAAGTGTTCTAGAAAATACAACTATTCCTTACAAAAAATGAAACACATCTTGCAAAGGGTGACATGCTCATTAACGATTTCAATGATTGATGGGTTTTCAGGATACAATCAAATTTTTGTGTTACTAGAGGATAGAGAAAAGACAACATTTACCACTCCTTGGGGTACATTCATGTATGCCAATATGCCATTCGGCCTCATGAATGTAGGAGAAATTTTCCAATGTGGAATGGACATTGCATTTATTGGAGAGAAAGACAAGTTTGTGGTCATCTATTTGGATGATATCACAATGTTTTCCAAGCCTAATCAAGAGTATTACCAACATTTAAAAAAGTTGTTTATGAAGTGCAGAAAGTATGGGCTCTCCCTTAATCCCAAGAAGTCTATTTTTTCCATGAAGGAAGATAAGCTACTAGGACATATTGTCTTAGCTGAAGGAGTAAAAATTGACCCAAATGTAGTAGAGGCTATAAAAAATATTTCCCTCCCAAGGTCCAAGAAAGAAATTCAACCCTTCTTAGGTATGATAAATGTTTTGAGGAGATTTATATCTAACTTTGTTGAGTTAGTGAAATTCATCACTGCCATGTTGAGAAAAGGGAATGAAGTAAAATGGACACCAGAAGCTAGGAGTTCTTTTGAGCAAACAAAACAAGCATTGGATGATGATTCTGTTTTGATCAGTCCTGACTACTCAAAGGAATTTTTGATTTTTTCCTTTTCCTCAAATGATATACTCGTTGTTTTCCTTCTTCAAAAGAATTCATATGGAAGGGAGCAACCTATATCTTTTTCCAGTAGGGCCTTGAGAGATGTTGAATTCAGATATGACATGATGGAGAAACAAGCCTATGATCTAGTCAAAGATCCAAAAGCCTTCAGGATATATGTTCTTCACTCAAAAATAATTGCCTATGTTCCTTCAAGCTCTGTGAAATAAATTCTGATTCAACCTGATATAGATGGTAAACGTGTTTATTAATTGAGTTGGTTGTCATTGATGTCAACCCTTGAAGAAAGTCCAATAACGAATTTCGGTAGCACAATGGTTTGGGTAATGGACCCAATTTTGTTTGATGGATAATGATATGAGTTTTGATATATTTTTAGGTAAGACTATTCTAGATGGATAGTACATGTCATGCCATTTCTGGTGGTATGTGGAATGTCACATAACTCCTCACGGTTAGAGAGTTATGGCCATGTGAAGTTGGAGAACCCTCATGAGTCATCTAGAAGCCCCAAAAGATAAAAGTAGTCAAAGTGCTTGCAAAGAAGAATTTAATTAAATAATAAAGTGAAGTGATGAGTGTACTATAAGTCAAAGTGGATACAAAATAAATTATTTAAATAAGAAATTTAATGGAGAAATTACTAAGTGGACAAGTGGTTAGAATTGGGTTAGCCCTAAAATAAGGAAAGTGGGTTAAGATGGTTAGAAGGTAATTTAAATAATAAAGTGAAGTGATGAGTGTAATATAAGTCAAAGTGGATACAAAATAAATTATTTAAATAATAAATTTAATGGAGAAATTACTAAGTGGACAAGTGGTTAGAAGTGGGTTAACCCTAAAATAAGGAAAGTGGGTTAAGAGGGTTAAAAGATAACCCATTGAGGAAGCTACATAAAAGTATAAATAATAAGCAATGCTCTCTCATTTTAATCACACTTGAGCATATTGAATATATATAAGTGTCTGAAGTAACCAAAGGATATCTAAGCCGAATTTTAGAGGGAAGGTGAAGTAAAGAAGGCCAAAATTCAAGGGAGGATAAATTCTTTTGATGATGAGTTTCTAAGGTATGTTATTTACAGGTCATCTCACCATTTTCCCAATAAAGTTTTTTTATAGAATGATCCAGACCATGAAATTAGGAGTTTGTTGAGGAAACATATCCAAGTAGCCGTGATACAAATTTCAGCTTATGGGTCATTGTATTTTTGGAGTTACACTCCATTGAAAATAGGGTTTGTGGCTAGTCCTGAAACTAATCTAAAACATGTGTTTTGGGTAAAAACGTCATAACTTATTCATAACAGATCCAAATTCAATAAGAACAAATGTATTGGTTAGAGTACAATATTTAGTATTATGTGTACCATTTTCCTATCCATACAACAAATATTCCGTGCGGGGCACACTCTACAAGTTCACTCTCTAGAATAAACCATAATTCAACAAGGTATGTCATTTTTGCTATAACTCTTTTTCTCAGAGGTTCCAAGTAGTGAAATTGAGAGGAATTGCATAAACAAAATTGAAGAACATTGTGTACCATTTTTGTTTATCTTTATTCGTTACAAGTACATAGTTATGATTATTTCAAGTTAGGTTTTTTGACTAATCCAAAACTAGTCTTGTGAGACTAAAGTAAAGTTTGATGAAAATACCAGTCTCTTGTTGTTAAAGTTAAGGAAGGTTTGCACTTATGTGATCATATAAACCAGGTCTATTATAGAGTTACAAATCATATTTGGACGATGAAATTGATGAAAGATTTTGGTTGAGGTACATGCTGGGTACATGGTTGAGACAAGTAGTTGATGAGCTGACACATACATGAGTTGTATAGTTGATGATGTTCATACATCTTAATGAGTAGTTGATACATGATTAATACATACTTGGTACATGGTTGGAGGCACTTGTTAGTAGTATTGTTGACACATGGTTTATGGATGATGTAGCATACTTGTATTGGTATAATATTATTATAAGCACATATTGATCTTAGTGATGATTATGAGTTGTTGTGTTATGCTTGGTTGATGCACATCTTTGAGAGTTGTCTTGGTGATTGATATTGGTGAGTAGATCTGATTTGGTTTATAAGATTAATGATATAGGTTGTTTGGATAGGTTGTTGTGACAAGTTATTTGTATAGGTTTGGTGCATGGTTGATGCACTTGTTCATAGTACAGGTTGAGGTACAAGTTTGTTGCATGGTTGATGCACTTGTTCATGGTACAGGTTGAGGTACATGTTCGTGCATGGTTGATGCACTTGTTTATGGTACAATTTGATTACAGGTTGAGGGACGGGATGATGCATGGTTCAGGTTATTGGTATAGGTTCTTTGGTGCAGTTTGATTGGTGCATGTTTACAACAATATATCTTATAGTGATAGTGTGACAGTGGTTCCATCATTTTACTTCTACGTCAGGGCGGTTGGATCGGGCAAGGACAAGTGGTTGTATCGACCTTTCGGTTGTAGCCGAAGAACATAGTGGGTTGTAGATTCCTTCTGGCTGTAGCCAGAGAATTGAGGAGTTGGAGCTTCCCTCAGGTTGTAGCATGATAAACTAGGGGGTTGGAGCCTCCTTCCAGTTGCAGTTGAAAAAAAAAGGAAGTTGGTGCTTCCAATGAATGTAATTTTTAAAGACATATAAGAAAAATCATTCTATGGTTTTCTCCCACTTTGGGTTTCCATGTAAAAGCACCGGTGTACTGTGTATGTGTATGATTGCTCATTTGTTTATTGTTTATTTACTCTGCAACTATTGGATGATAATGCTACAATGATATAACACTTGCATTTTGTGGTTAAAAATGATTGAATTTTTCTATTATTGATTCACCCCCCCTATTAGTAAACCAAAAATTGGTATCAAAGAAGGTTCCTTTAGGAAATAGTTTAATCAGTGGAAGGAGATCATGGATTATTCTGAGAAAGGAGTACCATTGTTCAATTGTCAGAGTGGTTTAATGTATGAGATGTGGAGCAGAAGGACAAAAGTATTTTTACATGCACAGGGGCATTATATTTCTCTTTCATTCATTACAGGATATGATAGTTCAAAAAGGGAAAAGACTGCAACCAAGAAGGAATTAAAGAAGAATAACACAATAGAAATGGATTTCATATGGGAAGAGTTGGTAAATGTTCAACAACCAAAGAACTTTGGGATAAGTTACATGTCATATATTCTTCACCCATCGAAGATTCATAAAATGCCAAAGAAGATGAAGATATAGATCAAGAAGAATTATGTTCACCATGTCAAACAAATTCAAAAGATGAAGAAAACATAATCACCAGAGGTACGTTGTTTTCCTTTAATTGTGAAAAACATGTACATCTTGAAATATAACTCCATGAAGGAAATGAGACATAAAAACTAATTGAAATTGAAGACAATTATGAAGTAGAATTGATTAGTTCTTTAGGTGAACTAAGAGAAGAAACCAAGACACTCAAGAAAGAATTGATGAAACAAAAGGAAATTGTTCACATTTTTTAAGAATCCCAACATGTCATCGAGAACTTAAGAACTCAGCTAGAAGAAGCCAGAAAGATCGAATAAAATATTGAATATCAAAAGAACTATTTGGAAGCCAACATAGCATCACAGAAGGAAGAAGCATAAATGAGAGAGAAGATATTGACAGATCATCTTAAGGAAAGAACTAATGATCTAAGCCAGATTGAGGCATAGTTTGGTCAAGAAGAGAAATGACATGAAGAAGAAATAATCACATTAAAAATCCAACTTGAAGAGGCGGAAAGAGCAGAATAAGTCATGAAGTATTAGATAATGAAGAAAGAATAAGAGGTTGAGAATCCTAAAGAAGAAGTTGTCACATTGAGAATTAAAATCGTCAAGCTCAACAAGAATGTTTAAGAGACACAAACATCCACATTAGTTATAGAGAATGAAGAGAAGCAATCTAGGTTGTTAGAAAAGAAGAATGAAGAAAATATAAAGAGTTATGTAGAAATACTCAAAGGAAGGAATCATGGTCAACCAGAAACTAAGAAAACTATTGAAGATACATCTTCAAGAAGACCATTCATGTTCAAACGACAAATAGTCTTCAATCATGATCATGATTAGTCAACACAAAAATTCAAAAAGACTACACCACAAAGAAGATCATTCACTCCAAGGTATGGAAATTTATTTTATGATCATTGTTTTAATTGTACTAATTTTGGACATAAGGTTGCAGATTGCATGGGTTATAAAAATGTTCAAGCAAGAAATGCCTATGTGGCCCCACATAACATTGAATGTTACAAATGTCATAACTATGGATACATAGATAGTTATTATAGAAGCATGATCGATACTTCCATGAAAGAGAACACTTATATTAGATATAAGAAAGTATGGATAAGAAAACATGAAGAACAAGTGAACAAAGACTAGGTCCCATAGATCGCAAGATTGAAAATAAAACGAGATGAAAAAAATTCTACAGAGAAAATGAAAGATGTCAGATACAAAAAGGATTGAAAAATAATTGAAATAAAACAAGGACATGCAGATAAGGAATAGGTTCAAGAGATTGTACTTTTAGGCCTTGTAGTGAAAGATGAATCCATCGAAAGAAATAAAGAGGTCATATCTCAAAGTGATGATGAATCTACCAATGAATATGATGATGAATACACATCATAGCAATAATTTTTCTGAGCCATCTGGCTTAGAGAATCCTAGGTAACATGAATATTAAACATGGGGAGTTTGTGCGATAGCCGTGACAGAACAAAGAACCATCATTCGAGCGACTTGAATAGTTTGAGTAGACAGATCCAAAGAAGTCAGTTATCATAAGTACAGTTTGATAAATTAATTAGTTGTAGTAGTGAAGGCCTCATGATAGTATAGTGATAAATGGGTCATCATTATGGATAGTTGTGCAATAGAGTCTTGGACAGTATGGACATAGATGGATTTGTAAGAACACTTAATAGGTTTTGACATATATATGAGAGTGTATGAGAGCATCAATTCATAGATTGGTTCAGAGAGTGGTTTAGAGACAAAGGAGAATTATCATAATGGATGATAATTACACAAGAAATGACTCGAACAATGCTAATGGATTCCAAATTGAAAAATATGTTTTGGACACATGTAGTGCATACAACAATTCACATTCAAAACATAGTAATTCTTAGAAACAACAATGACAAAACTCCATACAAGATATGGAAAGAAAGACCAAGTGAAGCACTTCAGAATATTTGGAAGCAAATGCTACATCAAAAGAGAAGATGGCAGAATGAGAAAGTTTGAATCTCGTGTGGACAAAGGAGTACTTGTTGGTTACTAGAGTACAAAGAAAGAATACAAGTGTTACAATATAAAATTGAACAAAGTTGTGGAAAGCAACAATGTAACAAATGATGAAATAGGTGGACGAGAATCAAAGGAAGAAGAAATTGAATGAATATGGACATGTTACAAGGAACAAAGCTAGATTGGTATGTAAAGGATATGCACAAGTTGAAGGAAATGAATTTGAAGGGACATTTGCCCCAATTTCCAGAATGGAAGCAATCTGATTTCTCTTAGCTTATGCATGCTCCAAGAATATTAAAGTGTATGAGATGGACGTGAAATCATCTTTTCTAAACGGGGAACTTGAAGAAGAAGTCGACATTGACAACCGAAAGGATTTCAGTTGTGAGAGAACACAGATTATGTGTATAAATTGAAGAAGGCCTTGTATGGTCTAAAAAAAGCTCCTAGAGCATGGTACTCTAGACTAGATAGATATCTACAATATCAAGGGTTAAAAAAAAAAATGAAGTGCAAACAACAACCTCTACATCAAAGTAACTCAAGATAGTATTTTATTAATTGAAGTTTATGTTGATGATATTATTTTTGGAAGTAATGATGACATGTTAAGCCAACAATATTCAAAGGACATGCATAATGAATTTGAAATGTCATTACTCGAAGAAATATCCTTCTTTATGGGTCTTCAAATATGTTAAAGAAACCAATGAATTTTTCTTTCTCAAACTAAGTATATCAGATAAATGCTAAAGAGGTCTAGAATGGAAGATTGCAAACCAGTTACTACTCCTATGAAAACCAGTTGCAAATTGAGAAAATATAATGATTCAAAGTCTGCAGACCAGAGGAAACACAAGTCAATGATTGGTAGTGTACTATATGTGACAACATCCAGACCAGATGTAATACAAAAAGTTGGACATGTGGCATGATTTCAAGCAGGACCAAAGGAATCACATGTCTTAGTAGTGAAGAGGATTTTTAGATATCTCAAAGGAACAAAAGAGTTTGAATTATGGTATCCAAAAAGAAATGATCTATAACTTAGCTCCTACACATATGTAGATTGGGTAGGTTGCATTGATGACCGATGAAATATGATTGGAATAAAGTTCTACTTGGGTGAGTGTTTAGTATCTTGTCTAAGCAAGAAACAATCATCAATATCTTTATCTACAATCGAAGCAGAGTATATTGTAGTGGCAGGATATTGTACACATGTTCTATGGATGAAACAAACTTTGACATATATATAGGTTGAGTATGATGAGCCCATTCCAATTTATTGTGATAATACAAGCACCATCAGTATCTCAAAGAACCCACTAGACTGAACAATATACTAGACTCGATTTTAAACACCATAAGAGTAGGCATAAGCATTGTTTCTGTCTATTAATTGAATATTAACAATGTGGGAAAGAGTCTTACGATCTACAAAAAGATATTTCACACATGATTATTGTTAAGGTAGGTTTCTCATTCAACATGAACAAGGCGACAAGGGTAATGCATACAAACTATCTAGGAAACAATCTATTGCTCATGCTTGAGCCTCAGGTAAGAAAAAATGAGCATCTATGAGAGTATCAATCTTGTATGAAACGCTATAGTATTCACAAAAATATTAAAAATGCCAAAGGTGGTATTGTTATCTCTAGATTTCCATATTTCTTTGTTGTGAGAATATATGATGACATTGACCTTCAATGACACAATCAAACCCTAAATTTCTATAATGTAGTTTGTGTTTAGATGACTGATCTTGTAAATATATTTAGACACTTAGAAGTTAGTGAAGACCAACTTGGTCTAACCACACTATAAAAGTATGTTTCTTGCTATGTTTCTTTAGTATGCATTAGTTAGGTAATTAGACGGTCACAATATGTTTCCAATATAGAGTGATCTTACTAATATTCTTCTCCATATTAATGGCTACATTGATATGTGGCTTAACACCTGATTGGTCGATGCTCTCTATTTAGAGAGCATGGGGGATTAACACTCGATTGGTCCATGATATTTATTTAAGGAGAATGGAGTGTCATTTGTCGATGATCGATTGTAAAAAAATATCTTGTAAATCTCTCTCTAATATTTTCTTTTGCATTAAAAAATTGCTTCAAGTGACCACGTTGGTTGGGGCCATGGATGTTTCCCCACATGGATTTTACAATGTAAAAACATAGATGTGTTGATCTTTGATCTAGTTGTGTGAGTGCTTACTGAAGGTGTTCCTGTTCTATTGGAATACCTATGTTGTCAAACATGGTATCAGAGTGCATTTGAAGACCTGTTGTCGTTGTATATCAAGATCTTGAATCCATGTTGTTGCATATATCGTTTCTACTATTTTCATACATCTTTAGACCAAGAGAAAGATTCCATTGCATCCAAAGTGATTCTTTCAACTATAAATGAATTTCGTTTGACTCAAAAAGGTTTATGTTTTCCCAAGATACAACCATTTTAGTCAAATTTGAAGGTAAAAAACATTAATACCTCCTTGTAAATTTTTACAGAGATTATATTTCGGTTTTTTATTTTTTATTTTTGGGTGGCTACTCTTTTCAATTTTCATATTCTCTTTTCCATGCACTATGTATGATCTTGGCAAATCAGAAATAGGGTGGAAATAGTTTTCATTTTCCGGGAAACATAACAAATATCTAACCCTTGTTGTCATTAAGAAGAGGTTTTTTTTGTGTGTAAATGAATAAAACAATATTTTAATAAGAAAACACTCCAAGGCCAACAATAAAAGCAACAAAAACAACCCCAATCATCTTTCTTAAGACTCTAACTTGTTTTGTACTAGCTCACTTGGTTGAAAATTAATTTACTTAGTAAGAGGTCTTGAGTTCATGTATCTTTTTCGTTACTTTTTTTGAAAAGTTAATGCATTCATTGTAAATTGCATTTCACTTAAATAACTTTAATAAGTGTTCTAGAAAAGACAACTACCCTTTACCAAAATTGGAACATATCTTGCAAAGGGTGGCAGGCTTAATAAGAATTTCAATGATTGATGGGTTTTTGGGCTACAATCAGATTTCTGTGTTACTAGAGGGCAGAGAAAATACAACATTTACCACTCCTTGGGGTACATTCATGTATGCCAATATGCCATTTGGTCTCATGAATGTAAATGAAAATTTCCAACGTGCAATGCACATTGCATTTATTGGAGAGAAAGAAACGATTGTGGTCATCTATTTGGATGATATCACAGTGTTTTCCAAGTCTGATCAAGAGCATTACTGACATTTAGAGAAGGTGTTTATGAAGTGCAGAAAGTATGGGCTCTCCCTTAATCCCAAGAAGTCTCTTTTTTCCATGAAGGAAGCTAAGTTGCTAAGACATATTTTCTGAGCTGAAGGGGTAAAAATTGACCCAAATAGAGTAGAGGCTATCAAAAGTCTTTCTCTCCCAAGGTCCAAAAAATAAATTTAGTCCTTCTTAGGTAAGATAATTTTTTCAGGAGATTTATATCTAACTTTGTTGAGTTAGTGAAATTCATCACTTCCATGTTCAGAAAAGGGAACAAAGTAAAATGGACACCAGAATCTAGGAGTTCTTTTGAGTAGATAAAACAAGCATTGTTGATGCTCCCGTTTTGATCAGTCCTGACTATTCAAAGGAATTTTTAATTTTTTCTTTCGCCTCAAATGATACACTAGTTTTTGTTCTTCTTCAGAACAATTTATATGGAATAGATCATCCTATATATTTTTTTAGTAGGGACTTGAGAGATGCTGAAGTCAGATATGAAATCATGGAGAAACAAGATTATGATTTAGATAAAGCTCTAAAATCCGTCAGGGTATATGTTCTTCACTCGAAAATCATTACCTATGTTCCTTCAGGCTCTGTGAAACAAATTCTTATTCATCCTGATATAGATGGGAAAGTAAGTAAGTGGATTGCTAAGATTTTGGAGTTTGATCTTGAGGTGAAACCCACCAATATGGTAAAGGTTCAAGGTTTATCTAGATTGCTAGATGAATCCAATTGTAAGGAATTGGGAGTAATTTTCATGAGTACTAACTCTATAAATAAAAAATGTGATATTCCTAGTAGCAACTTGGAAATCATCTCAAAATTGGAAGAATGCAGTTGGTACAAGGATGTCATCTATTTCCTGCAAAATTTGGATCCTCCTGTTGGAGTTGAGAAGACCAAAGAAAGAGCTCTAAAGATTAAAGAAATGAGGTATTGTAATGTTGATTAGATTTTGTATTGGAAATATCCTTTAGGGGCTCTTTTAAGATGTTTAGAGCCAAAAGAGGAAAAACAAACTATGACTAAATTTTGATGGGAGTTTATGTGGAGGTCATCACTTTTATTCTTAGAGTTGGGTACTTCTGTCCTATTTTATTCAATGTTGTGTGTGCAAAGATCAGGACTTGTGACAAATGTCATAAATTCTCAGGAAAACAACACCTCAAATATTTTCCTCTGAAACCCATAGTGGTATCTGGTCGTTTTCAATAGTGGGGATTAGAATTTATTGGATAAATTCATCAATCCTCAAGTGGTCAATATCGTTGGATTTTGACTGCTATTGATTAATTTACCAAATCGGGAGAAACCATTCCCACCAGGAATACAACACACAAAGTAATTATTGGTTTCTTGGAAGATATTCTATCAAGGTTTGGTTTCCCAAATAAAATTGTCATTGATAATGAAACAACTTTTAAGGCTGAGCCCCTGGTGAAGTTATATGAGAAATTTATTATTCAACTTATCCACTCCACTCCATATTACCCTCAGGGTAATGTCTTAGCAAAATCATTCAATAAAAGGTTAATGAATATTATCATAAAATTGTTGGAAGATAATAAGAAGTCATGGGATTCTAAGTTGATTTTTTCCCTATGGGTAGACAAAGTAACCACCGAAAGGTCAATTGGCAACACAACATTTCAGTTGGTTTATGGAACTGAAGTTGTTTTCCCTAATTTGCTATCTTTACCTGTGGAAAATTTTTCTCCAAGAACAAGAAGGGGAACCATATGACATGAACATGAGGATGCATCAACTTGTGGAAGTACAACAAACCAGAGAGCAACGTTTTGACAAAGCACAAAGTCATCAACAAAAAAACAATTTTTTTTTTGACAAGAAGGTGAAGAAGGAATATTTTTATCTTGGAGACCTGGTACTCAAATGGGATGCTCAAAGGAAATGTAAGGGAAAACATGGTAAATTCGAAACCCTTTGGGGTGGTCCTTTTAAAATTTCTAAATTTTTTCAAAATAAGACTTTTAAGATACATAATTTGGAAGATGTTGAAACTCCTGGTGGCCCAATCAATTGACATTTTCTAAAGAAATTTTTTTTCTAAATCCACGAGTGGCTTCATTTTGTTGTAAATACTAGTCTATTAGTTAGCTATGTTTTATTTTAATAATGACTCCTTTCCCAATGGATAAGACACTGTAAATGCATATTTTTGGACCCTCAGAGGGAGGTCTCCATCCCCTGTGGAGCCAGATGTTAGAATATAGGATGTGTAGGGGTTTAAATCTTTTAAATTTTCTAGTTTTGACTCATAGGGTGTTTTCTTTTGTAGGTTTTGAGTTATATCTCATGCCATAAATCATGTTTGATTCTTCCATGAGTAACAATTTTGATTTTAGTATTTGTAATAGCCTTGGTGTCATGATAGTGTCCATCATCATGAAAGAAATAAGGGTAAACATGGGTCACACCCTTGGTATTAAACTTATATTTATCATGTGTATTGTCTCAAAGGTATGTACAAAAGGTTCCATTATGTCATTTTCAACCGTTTTAGGGTCAAGTCAAGTGTCCAATCTACTTGCTACAAACTCACCTAAACATTCACAGCCCGAAGAAGTACCTTATGCATGAATCTCTCATCATTGTACTTTGAAAACGTGTGAAGGGATATCTCATTGTTTTCATCACATTCAATGCATTATGTTCTTCATGATGGTTTCAAGGAATAAGTCTAATAGTTTGAATGAAGCACACTACCATAGTTTTGAAATTTGGTGCTGTCAACTGGATGTAACAGATACAAGAAGATTGGATGCTTCCAACTAAGTCCTAGTCTAGTTCATGAGACACAAACTGAAGTTTCAAATACACCATGTACCTCTTTGGTGATTGTGTTTTTTTAGGGTTGGTTGAACTAAATAATATTATATATTTTTCTGCGCTGCAAACTGTTACATGTTTTCTATGCTACAAGCTCTTTGAACCTATTAAAACCCACAACATTGGTATCCTAAACCCTAATCATTTTCAATATTGTTATACCAAGGAGCATCTTATAGTTTCCTCTTGAAAACATGAACCTTATCCACTATATTACTATGCACAAAAAAATATGCACTGCGAACCCTCAGTTTCATGATATATCAAAACCTCCTCAATTAAGATTCATCTAAGTCCGAGCGAGGTTTTAACCTGTCAAACCCGTTTTTCTCCTCAGACATGATAATTCTTGTAAGTCTGTCCTAAAAACATAGTTCAACTCATGCTTCAAACTTAACAAATGTGTTGCAAACCCTCTATTTTACACAGAGTTCTTCATTTATGCATGTCTACAGTTTCATCCAGGTTGAATTTATGTTTTTATTTTCTCACCTCCTACTTGCATCCTATTCATTCTCACACTATTGTTGTGCATAAAATTTTCATTCAAGCAAACCCTAAGTTTTGCCAGTTCTATAAGGAAACCCTAAATTTCATGTTTTTATTATATATCTCATAACAATTGTTATAAGAGGGTACGAGAAGTTTTCAAAAAAATCACTATGGATAGTCAATAGGGAAAGAATATTGAAAAATGGGGAGAGATTGTTAGAGATAAACCACATGACATGCAACTCATCAATTCTGAACCATTTTTAAAGGAAGCTTTCCAAAGGGTGGGATGCCTGAATTTTTTTGAGAAAATGAAAAGAGGATATACTGAGGTAGATAAGCATTTTGCACTCAACTTCAATGGGAGAAATACTAGGGTGGGGGTGCTGGAGTTTGAATTCTCTGAGAAATCCATTTCTGTAGCAACAAAGATACTTGATTGTCATGTTAATTTGTTTAAAACCATGTCTTTGATCTCTTCCTTCTCTAAGGAATTCCTAAAACCTGAATATCAAGGAGACAACCTATCCAAGGGAGTGCTAAGAAGTCACATGCTGGAGTATTTTGACAAAATGCTCAAGTTCATTCAAAGGTATTTCACGTGTGATGGAAGGTTCAATATGGTATATAAATACGATATCAAAGTCCATGACCCTTCTCTTTTATATTTTCAGGAGTATTGGAAAGAGGCCATATAGGGTCCAAGCTAAGTCCAAACAAGCGTATACCAATGTTTTTCACTCTGGTTTAATCAAGATGCTAGTAATGGAAGATTTTAATGTAACGACCCCTTCGTTACGTCTCTAAACAACGAAGTACAATAGGAAATTTTTTTTTCTTTTCTTTTTAGTTTGGTTCCATGAAGAAATAAGGAATTAACCACGTCACATAATTCATATCAATGCAAAGACACATGACATCATAATTTAAGGTGATGCATGATCAAAATATAAACAAACTCTACAATATCATTGCTGAACGAAATTGCAATATATAATTCCAAACAATCTCATCATATTCTCACCAATAACAACAAATTGCCGAATATAAAATGCTTTCTACCTTATCCATAAAAATCATACTTTGGCCACACGCCCGCTTCGAAGATGTCCCGCGCTCCGTGCCGCGTCCCGCGCTCCTTGCCGCTCCTGCTCGCCGACCAAAACAAACTCACCGGTACCTCCCAGCCAACGCTAGGGGTACTCTTCTTCCCCCTTAGCCCCCCGAGCCGCAAAGGGGCCACACAA
>ML786880.1:650170-666069 GCA_009831015.1 Picea engelmannii | reverse complement strand
AATTGGGTTTTTAGTATGGATTTAGGAAATTGAACCTTGTTCATTGAGTCTTTACTCTAATTAGTTATTCTTTTAGTCACTATGGAGAGTCTATTGATTCCTCCTATGTCACATACTTATGTAATTCTTCATTCTTGAGTCTATGCTACCCAAGTCACTTTTTTGTCATGTTTTTGTTCAAGGGAAGTTTTAAATTATGTCAACCACACCTCATAATTTTTTACTTTTCACGTTGGAATTCTGATGTCAAGTACTTCTCATAATCAACAAGAATCTATGTATTATTTTCACGCTACTATGGAAGGTCCCCATCGACTTCTTATTAGGGTTCAAATCATATCATCTCTAACACATTGCTCTAATATTTTGACCTAGAGTAGCACCCTAGGTCTAATTTCATCATTGATAGGTTACCTTGCACTCAATAGATGAAATTCCATCATTGGTTTCTAACTAAGTGGTTTCCCATGTGTTTGATGTCAAGACCTCTATTTTCACTTTGGGATCTTTGCAATACCTAGGATTCCATTTTCCTCATTGGTGGAATTCCTTCCATCTATAAGTTGTTTTAATTATTGGTCATTTATTAGAGGTTCTCTTCTCTGCACTATTCCATATGGTACATGCGAGAGACGTAACCGGTTGTGTCCATCCAATCTTTCGTTTCATCTCTTCAAAATATTTGACCTCTTGTTGTTCCTTGTGTTGGATGATGGGGGATACCTTAATGCCCTTCTTCTAGTGGATCTTTTCCCATTTACTTTATCTCATTTTCTCTAGGATCGATATCTAAATTATTTTCTGTAACTCGGTGCTTCCAATCATCAGTGGCATCTTACCTTGCTGTTGACACTCGGAATATATAAATTTCCCCTCATCGATATATTCTACAAGTCATGGACATAAACTCATTTATTCACACTTGATAGAATGTACTAGGTACCTTGAATCCCATTATCATTATCAGTGGGTTGTATCGTGTTTTTTAATGGTATACATCAATGACTAGTAATCAAATGTTGTCTCACTATGTTCATCATCATCTTGTCTACTCTAATCGTGTAGACTCCTACACTCACTATAAGACCTCGTGTCTTTAGTAGGATCACCTATTTTATTCTCATTCTCCAATTACATTGGAAAATACCACTCTTTTACATGACATTGGTACTTGAGGAGGATTAATATGTTCATCTCTTTGATTCCATTTATTCTCCTCTTGTTTTGAGACATAGATCAATTGTGTATCTATTTGTGGCTATGATCTCTTTTGACATGGATCCACTATGTACTCATTTTCATCACCATGATTAATTATTATATAAATATTTTGTGGATATGAAGTGTACATGATTTGGTGGAAATGCTTTCATCACTCCTCAACATGGGTATGCCTACCTCGGGAATAGAGTAGTCTCATACTTGATTTATTCTATAGCTCTAGATTTTCTCTGGCGTTTGGTGAACTTTTCTTGCACGTACTACATAATCTCCTCCTAGATTATATAATGTATTTTATTCATCAACTTCCTTCCCTTATGACCTCACACATTAGGGGGTATTTGTTAAATCATCTTTTTCCACATCATTGCATAGACTCGTTAGCCTAAATCTTAAGTCAATTTCTCACTTGGATAATTAATTCCCCGAATTTCCTCCTTAGATCCATTTTGAAAACTCCCTCAAGCTACTCATACACTTCCTATTATCTGAAAATGTGTGTATGAAACTTTGTAAATGCCCATTACCCTTCAATAGCTAGACTATGAATTTATTTGGCAGAAAAAAATATAAAAGTGTGAATTTTTAGGAGGAGTTCATGGGTTTATCTGGTTCATTACCTCCTATAGCCCATGCATAAATAATCCAATTGATTTTTTGAAGTATAAATACTTTCCATTGGGTGGAGTATAAGAGGCATCCATTAAGACATCATTATGCGAGTAAATTTTTGTTGAGTCTGCAAGCCCATTCCCCAAGTTCTTAATATTCCCCCTTCATTTATGGAAACCCCTATTTCCAACACCTTGCTAATCTATCCCATTTAATAAGAGATTCATTCTCTTTCTATGATTTTTTTGGAGTGATGATTTAGGAGGTACGTGACATATTCAGTGGCTTGGGTGGACGAATCTGGATATTAGTTCTAAGTAATGCCAGAGCAGTTTCAAGTTGTATCATTATTTGAGTTCATGCTTTTAATATAATGATACTTCTCTTTTCTATCCAAATCTTATGTTATTGATTTAATTTTGTAATATATATGCATTTGATTATTTTGAAACTGTCATATTTAATCCTAGTTAGTGTAGTTGAGAGTTAGTTGTTGTAACTACCTACTTTCAAACCTTCTTTATGTTTGTTTGTAGGTCGACAAATAAATATTTGGAGAAACATATTAGAGGAGGGATTCGTGAAAGGATTATTCAATGAACGTTAGGATCCAGTTTAGTCATCTTTTTTCTCATTAGTGGTTGATTAGTTATGAATTCTTAACTACTTCTATTGGATATAGTTAGTTCTTGGGGTGCATGCTCTATGTGATCTTCTAACCCATATCATAAGGGATTTATCTTTGAAACATCAAGGTCTCGAAATACCATTGATATGAAAATTGAAAAAAATAATGTATTTGGTGATTATGAAATTATGCTTAGATAGATTAAGAATACCATTAAGTTTGATTCCCAACGTATTAGGAATTATTATTAGGAAGTAAATAGGATAATAATTGCTTTTTGGAATTTAATACTACCTTTATCCCAATATATGAAAAACTCATAGAAGATTCATTAACTATTATTGCTTCTATATTGTCCCCATTATAATATTTTGAAGTTTCCATATGTTCTATTGAGTTACTATATCGTCCCTCTATACTCATAACATAACGTGATGGAATGTTATTTTAGGGTGATGAGTTTTTGTTAGAACTCCTTACTGATTGTGATAAATTCAAAGATCTATCCATACATGATGATGAGTTTTAGACAACTTTGAATGTAGGTGAAGAAAAAAGAGGTGAAGTAAAAGCGTATATCATGCCTAAAGGTGTTGTCAATTTAGAGAAATAGTTTGACTTAAAAAGTAGGTTTAAAGGATAACCAAATGTAAAAATTGATAGTTCAAGTTAGTCTACGTCATGACGTTATTAGTCCCTACCTCTAAATAGGGACTATAACTTTATCTTAGTGGTTAATGATCGTTGAATGCATTACCTCAACGTTTTTGTTGCATTCGTTGGCGCAATTTGCTAATTAACTCTTAATTAGTTCTAAAGTTTGACTATGTTTTAGAATATGTTTTATTAATTTATTTTTTCAAAATTAAAAATTCCTTTTATTAATTTCAAAAAATCTATATTGCTATTTTCTAATTTGCCCAACATATTGATGTGACTAAATAGCCCTCGTGGAAGGAAATATTATTTAATTATTTGTTAAACTTTAAAATTAATTTTAAAAAATAAATAAATTTAAATTACATTATTGGTCTAATTCGATTCAATGAAAGTTGCAATGTGGAGATTTGCACTGCAGTCGATGGCATGGAGCTACAATCAATAGCACTAGTCATGGCCATCTGCATGCCCTCACACCAGACCCAGAAATCCCAAATCAAAGCTCTACAAATTTCTATGTATGGTTTTAGAATCACTAGCGAGGTGGAAAACCAAGGAGATGGAGAAATACTTAGTTGTTCTCAAGCTTGAATATGAGAGTCTTTAGAGGAACTACAATATTGTCCTTCAAGAGAAGGCTCTATGTTAAATGGGTCAATTCTATGATCTCAAAAATCTAGATGTAGTTTTTCTTGATCCAGGTTTGTAGTGACTGGTTGGAGATCGACACTAAGACCCAACATGTATAGATCCAGTGCATGTTGCATCCTTTCTTCCAAGTCAAGAGACATGCCCAGAACCAACAGTTAGAGATCCAAATCATTTCTCTTCTTTACTGTCCATTTGTATGTAAATAAATAAATAGATTACCTACAATTTCTTGAATTTATTATTAATCATACATTGAATAAAATAGAAGGTAAAGGAAATTTAGACACTAATAAAAATTTAGTAAAGGAAACCGTACATGTTTTTTATTGAGTTGTAGTGAATTGTGTTCCTCCATGTATGTGATATAGTTTGTTTCTTTGAGATAAGGAGACTCTGCAACCTTTTATTCTTCCTCTCCTATCATGGCCTTTGTATATGTGAACCATTTCGTCAATCTAAATGGGGGGGAAAGATATTCCCATGGAGAGAGTGTGCAAGAGCTTGTCAAAAATCATGTCGACCCAAATGCTGCAGAATTTGTTCCTCAAAGTTACATCAGACCCCAAGAAGAGAGATTGATATTCTCATTACTCCTCTCTTATGAGTTTGCAATCCCTGGTATTGACATGGAGAATTTGATCATGTTGCACGAACAACATGATCAAAGACAACAAGAATTGGAGAGGCTTTCCAATCCATGCCAAGATTGGGGTTTCTTCCAGGTAATTTCCAATGCCTTCCAAGTGGGTAGTATCCCATAGCAGGTGGGTAAGTGTTAAATGGATCTCTACTTATCAATAGTTATGATGTAATAATTTGTAAAGCATTAGGTTTGTATAAATAAGGAGGATTGATACTGATACATTTTTTTTCACAGATTGTGAATCACGTAATTCCTCATTCTTTAATAGATGAGATAAAGGTTGTAACTAAAGATTTCTTCAAACTTCCATTAGAAGAAAAGAATAAATATTCTCCAGGATGAGGAGCCTCTCAGGGCTATGGTAAAATGTTCATGAAAGTTGATGATCAAACGTTGGAATGGGGTGAGTTGCCTACTTTGGCACTCATGTCGGACGACATTAAGAATCTTTCCCTCTGGCCTACCGTCCCCACACATTTCAGGTAAACAAAATTATGATTGTATTGTACTATAAAATTCTATAGATGAGAGTGGGATTTGTTATAAAATTAATTGATTAATTTCCATGGATACAATTGAGAGGTAGGCAATTGAGGTAGACATGCCTAGAACCAGTGGTTAGAGATCCAAATCATTTCTCTGCTTTTCTTTCCATTTCAAGAAACAACACTTAGGCATAATCAATGCTGATGTTTGTAACTGTTGAGTTTAAGAGGGAGTATTGAATATATTGTAACCTCAATAGTCTGACTGTACACTGTCAATTATACTGGACAAATGTACTTTCTATTTTTGTCTTGCTTGAGCCTATTTAGTTCAGCTACATCTTCTTCATTGTATACTCTTCAGTTCTTCATACATTCCAATATATTGTTCTATTCTTTTCTCTCTACATTTCTCTTTTCTTCACAATTTATCATGGTATCAGAGCTTCAGAAGTAAGCCTCTTCACACAGTCCAGAGAGCAACACGATCCTCACAGCGAAGAGCTTACACGGATCTTGAGAGCACGCGACACAGACTTTTCACAAGGCTTGGAGAGTTGTCCGTACTACTCTCAAAAGATCATCGTAGGAAGCTTACAGAGGAAGCAGAGTGTACAATGCTCGAAAGATCGAGGAAGAAGAGAGTGCAGAAGAAGAAACTTTAAAGATTCTTGTAATTTTCAAGAATCCTGAAAGATTGACGAAGAAGACCTGCATAACGGAAGATCATTTAAAGAACTCAAAGAATTTGTTCAAATTCGTTAAAGATTTCTGCAGAAGGCAGAATCGCGTAAAGTTTTTCCAAATTCGCAAAAATCTGTCAAAGATTGAAGCAGTGAACAAAGAATTTGTGTATTTCTTTCAAATATTTGAAAGATTCACGAATCTTTCCTCCACAGGAGTAAAGAACGTGTCTCAGGTGCAAAGAACCACCATTGAAGCCGTAAGATTTGTCCTGCGAACGCATCCAGAGCGGGAAACCAGTTCAGAAGGGATGAAGAGAGTGCAGAAAAGGTGAAAGAATTTCAAGCCGTTAGATCTTGCGCAAAGGACTGACAGTCGTTGGATCAACGAGAAGGTGCACGATCTTTAGTCCTATGGAGCGCCAAGCAGAAGTTTTTGACTTGTGAATTCGCGGCATCATCTGGACCGTCCGTCAAGAAACACGTGGTGAGATCTTCGCATTTCGCTGACTCACAAAGTGTAAAGGTCAGAAGACTGTCATGAGAATTCGCAAATCGCGAAATCAGGAGTCATTCTAGACTGTTGGATCGAGAAAGATCGTGAGTCGTCGATCTTATCTCATTGAAAAATTGGGAATCAGGAATTGGACAAGCAAAGGAGACTGCTCTCCAAAAACTCCGATACGCGAAATCACGAAATCCTGAAAAGATCATAGTCGTCCATCTCAGATGACAGGTGGTAGTAGATCAAAGCATCGTCAAATCAACATATCAGTGTTTGTGGTCTTGAAAGACCATTGCAACACAAGTTTGAAACTCACAAAATCGCGATTCTCGAAGTAGCGATAATATCTCAGCTGTTCTTTTGTTTGGACACGTGGCGGACATCGAGGAAACCGTCGGCGTTTCAGCAATCGCGGTTTCAAGTTGATAGAAACTTTGGCATCGCAAGTCGCGAAATTGCGAAACAACGTGGACTGTCCATCTTGAGGGGACGCGCGGCGTAAATCCGAGGACTCGGGAAACGTCCCGAAAGAAAAGGGCCATCAGCATATCGGGATTCGACAAATCGCGAATCTTGAGGACAAGAAGCACAAGCATTTTGGAACTGCGAAATTCGAAATCCCGACAGGAGGAAAGCTCCGTTTTAGGGCCCAGCTGACGCAATCTCGTCAAATCGTGGGATCGGGAATCTCCACAGTAAAATCCCTGACGCAGATTTGAGCCGTTCATTTGTTGAGGACGCATGGCAGAGATCGAGGCTTTCAGAAAATTTCTCGAAAGCAGAGTCCATCGACATTACGGGATTCGGCAAATCGCAGATCCTGGAGATGACAAGTCCGAAACAAAACAAATCGTGAAATCATGAGGAGAAATCAGGACTGTCCAATATAGGAGGACGCGTGGCAGAGATCGAAGCAATTGGGAAAAGTCCCAAAAGGACAACGCCATCAGTAAATCAGAGATCGGGGAATCGAGGAGTCAAAAGAACTCGTCATCAGGGTTCACGAAGTCTTGATTCACGATATCCCAATAAGATGTGGATTGTCAGATCACATCAGATCTGTACCGTGAGATCACACAAGATCTGGACCGTTGAATTGTCCAAAGGCAATTTTTCGCATTTCGGCGATTTGAAAGACAAAGAGCCGGAAAATCCCATAGCACTTTAACAGTAAGGCGCGTGGTCACATTGCAAGGAGACTAAGGGCCAATTCAAGCCCGATAAGCTCCCTTCGGCCATCAACAAATTGACAAATCGAGGATTGGAGGTAAATATGAAATTTCCCTCTACTTTTTATGCAATTTTTTTTTTATGGCGTCGCCTAGCAATTTAGGACCAACTCAAGGTCCGATTCTTCTGGGAAAGAATTACGTGTTTTGGTCTCTATGAATGAGGTCATTATTGCAAGCACAAGAGTGTTGGGAACCGGTAGATCTTGGATATGTGGAACCATATCCAGCCTCACTTTCTGCCATGAATAATCCATAGAGAATTGCTCAGGTAACACTGAGGAACAAAGAAAATAAAGCAAAATTCTGGATTCAGAAATCTATGGATGACTCGATTTTCTCAAAAATCACAGGCGCTGGTACTTCCAAATAGGCCTAGGATATTCTTAAATCTTCCTATCAAGGAAATGACAGGGTCAAAACAATTAAACTGTAGACCTTGAGGACACAATTCAAGACTCTAAGGATGATAGAGTCCGAAAATGTGGATCAGTTCATGACCAGAGTCATGGGCATCGTGAACCAGATCAGACTGACTGGTGAAGCCATCACTGATCAACGCATTGTTGAGAAAATTCTCAGAAGTTTACCCAAGAAATTTTAAATGGTTGTAACAACAATCCTTGAATCCAAGGATCCATCGAGATTTTCAATAGATGAACTAATTGGTTCTCTGGTGACACATGAGACCAGACTGCATATCACATATGAGTCAATCTCCAATTCTTTCAAAACTCAATTCTCCTTTAGCAGAGGGAGAGGAAGAGGAAGAAGCAGAGGTTACCAAGGAAGAGGGAGCAATCAAAATACCTCTCATTCCACTGGAGGTAATAGACAACAATATCCGAATCAAAATTTCCAAGGTCAAAGACAACAGCAAAAAAATCAACATCAAAATTTCCAGCCTCAAAGAGGCAGAGGGAGAAGATCAAATGAAAAATCAAGCATACAATGTTATTACTGCAAAAAGTATGGGCATTGTGAATCTGAATGCAGGAAGAAGCAAGCAGATCAGCTCTCAGGTAGAGCACATGTGTCAAATCATACAGGAGACACCTCAAGAGGTATGTTTCTCTCATCCCACAAGACTGAAGAACAACCTAAAGATCTCTGGTTGCTAGAGAGTGGATGCAACAATCACATGAAAGGTAACAAAGAATTACTTTCATGCATTGATTCTTCAATTTCATCTGATATTACACTTGCAAATGATTACTTAGTCAAAGTTCAAGGAAAAGGAACTTTTCCTATTCTTACTAAACAGAATGTGAAGAAAGACATAAACAATGTCTATCATGTTCCAGATCTGAAACATAATTTGTTAAGTGTAGGACAGCTCATTGAACATGGATATAAGGTACTTTTTGAAGGAGCATCTTGCAAAATATATGAAAAATACCCCAGCAGAAAATTGATTGATGAAATCCATATGACTCCAAATAGGATGTTTCCCCTTACACTCCGAACTACAAATCTGAGTCAACCATATGAACAGAGTGCAACTACCCTGAATGAATCAATTGTTTGGCATACAAGATTTGGACATCTACCATTTTAGATTCTAAGTCTTCTTCAGAAGAACTCCATGGTCAAAGGTCTTCCTATCTTTAAAGAGCAAATTCTTCCATGTGAGTCTTGCATACTTGGAAAACATAAGAGAACTAATTTTCCACAGTCATCAAATCAAGCCAAACAACATCTTGAACTTGTTCACACTGACCTATGTGGACCAATGCAAACAGAGTCAATAGGTGGTAGTTTTTACTTTCTAACATTTATTAATGATTTTAGCAGAAAAATATGGATCTATTTTATCAGACACAAGTCTGAAACTTTTGAAAAATTCAAAGAATTCAAGGCAGAAGCTGAAAAACAGAGTGGAAAATATATCAAAGCACTCAGGTCTGATGGAGGAGGAGAATACAACTCCATAGAATTTTCAAATTACTGCAAATCACAAGGCATTATCATGCAAACAACAACCAAGTATACTCCAGAACAGAATGGAGTGGCTGAAAGGAAAAATTAGACAATAATGAATATGGCAAGAACACTTCTTAAAGAGAAAAGTTTGTCAAATTGGTTTTGGGCTGAAGCAGTAGCAAGCTAAGTTTATCTTTTGAATAGATCTCCAACTACAAGTCTAAAGATGAAATTCCCTCAAGAAGCGTGGAGTGGGACAAAGCTCAATGTAGCGCATCTAAGGACATTTGGATGCATAGCATACGCTCACATACCTTCTGAATTAAGGAAGAAACTTGATGACAGAAGTGAGAAATGTATTTTCACTGGATATAGTGAAACATCTAAAGGTTACAAGATTTACAATCCAATCACCAAGAAACTAATTCTCAACAGAGATGTAAAATTTCTGGAAAATCAATATTGGACTGATTAAGAAAATCAACAAATGGATAGCCGAAATCCATTGCTGACAAGTTCTGAAAATGCAGAAAATTCAGAACAACAAATACCTCAAACTATTCTTCCAATATTATAGGTACAACGAGAACCTGAAAACTCTCAGGATAACTCAACTTCCAACAGAGAATCATTCTTTGAACCACAGAATTAGAGAACTCGAAGTTTGAGAGAAATCCATCAGTAGTTGGATGACTTTGAACAACACAACCTTTTTGATTTAATGTCATGTCAACCTACATCCTTTAAGGAAGCAGCTAAGGAGCCACATTGGGTTCATGCCATGAACCAAGAAATTGACTCCATTAAGAAGAACAAGACATGGGATCTTGTTGATCTGCCAAGACACAAGAAGAGTATTGGTGTCAAGTGGGTTTACAAGACTAAACTCAGTGAAAAAGGGTAGATTGAAAAGAACAAGGCAAGACTTGTTGACAAACGATTCTCACAACAACCAGGTACTGATTATGGTGAAACTTTTGCTCCAGTAGCAAGATTAGACACTGTAAGGACTCTATTGGCCATATCAACTCAACACAAATGGCAAGTATACCATATGGATGTGAAGTCAACATTCCTGAATGGTCTTTTAGAAGAATAATTTTATGTCGATCATCCACCTAGATTTGAAGTCCAAGAGCATCCAGCCAAAGTATATCGGTTGAAGAAAGCCTTGTATGGCTTAAAACAAGCTCCAAGAGCTTGGTAAAACAGAATTGACACTTATCTGATCAAAAGTGGGTTCATCAGAAGCCAAAATGAGCCAACTCTTTACACCAAAACAGATCAGCACGGTAAAATTTTAATTGTATGTTTATATGTTGATGACATGATCTATACAGGAAATCTTGAGTTAACAGATTTTAAACATGCCATGCAGTCTGAGTTTGAGATGACAAATCTTGGCATAATGAAATATTTTTTTAGGAATTGAGGTTGATCAATCAACAAAAGGCATTTTTGTCTGTCAGCAAAAGTATGCAGCAGACATCATCAAAAGATTTCGCATGGAAGGATGCAATCCAGCAGAAACCCCCATACCACTAGGCACAAAATTGAGCAAGAATGATGAAGGTCCTATAGTGGACTCTACTTTATACAAAATTTTAGTAGGCAGTTTGTTGTATCTTACAACAACTAGGCCTGACATTATGTATGCAGCTAGCCTTGTTTCTAGATTCATGGAATCCCCCAAAGATTCTCATTGGAAAATGACGAAACAAATTTTGAGATATGTTGCAGGAACTCTCAATTTTGGCTTATGGTACACTAAATATGATAGTAATCAACTCTCTGATTACACAAACAGTGATTTTGCAGGCAGCCTATATGACAAGAAAAGCACATATGGACATGTTTTTCACCTGGGCACAAATCTCATCTCATGGGCATCGAAGAAGCAGCCAATTGTTTCAATATCTTCTGCAGAGGCAGAGTATGTAGCTGCTACCTCAATTTCCTGTCAAGCTGTGTGGCTGAGAAGAATATTGAAAGATATGTCACATACAGAAAAGGATCCAACTCCTATATTTTGTGACAATACTTCAACAATTTCTTTATCTAAGAATCATGTGTTTCACAAGAAGAGAAAACACATTGACACTCATTTTCATTTCATACGCGAGCTACTCAATAATGGAGATATTGCACTACAATTCTGTGGTACACGAGATCAGCTTGCTGATATCTTTACAAAGCCACTAGGAAAGTCGGTTTTTGATTTTCAGAGACAACACTTAGGCATAATCAGTGCCGATGTTTGTAACTATTGAGTTTAAGAGGGAGTATTAAATATATTGTAACCTCAACAGTGTGATTGTACACTGCCAGTTGTACTGGACAGTTGTACTTTCTATTTTTGTCTTGCTTGAGCCTATTTAGCTCAGCTACATCTTCTTCATTGTATACTCTTCAATTCTTCATACATTCCAATATATTGTTCTATTATTTTCTCTCTGCATTTCTCTTTGCTTCACAATTTATCAAAGATTACCTCCAAATTCTTGAATTTATTATTAATCATACATTGAATAATATAGAAGGTAAGCGAAATTTAGACACTAATAAAAATTTAGTAAAGGAAATTGTACCTGTTGCATTGAGTTGCAGTGAATTGTGTTCCATTTTGGCAGATCTCCTTCCATCAAGAACAAATAGGCTCCATACAGTGTCACAAAATATTGTAGATTCGGGTCATTCCCCTTAACACACAAAAGGGGGAATTATGCCTTGGACCGCTCCGCTAAAGAAGAGATTTTATAAATAAAAAAATATCGACTAAGAAGGTTTTTGAAGATCTGGGCTAACGAATCGTGGTGTCTACCTGGTAGTCCACGGATCAATCACTATCTGGGAAAGCCTACCCATTTATATCGGGTGGGGGTAAAATAATTATACCTTGGACCGCCCCCCTAAAGGAGAGGTTTTATAAATCAAAAATATGGACTGAGATTATTTTTGAAGATCTGGGCTAACGAATCATGGTTTCTGCATTGAACCTGGTAGTCCATGGATCAATAACTATCCGGGAAATCCTACCCATTCATAGTGGGTGGGAGGTAAAGGAAAACAGTGGGGTTCGTGCCCAGACTAATCAATTGTTGGGTGGGAGGGATGGATAAGGAAATCAAGAGATATTCATGTTACCAAAAGCCATAATCCAAATGAATTCATCTTGGTACAAAGAGTTATTTCTAAGGGGCTACCTGTAATTTCATCTTGGTACAAAGAGTTATTTCTAAGGGGCTACCTGTAAGTTACCGATGATAACATCCTTTCCAAAATTTTCTTTTCTCCATAGTGAATTTGAAGGAATATTCTCATCCTCAGATTCTCCCTTTCCAACTTGTAATCCAAGGAATCCCCATGAATGAGTTGTATGAAGCCTTCTTGTTTTTCCAGCAAATAAAAACAACACCTGCATGAGTTCTAAATAAGAACCCCAACACCATCAACAACAATTCAGTTAGAAGAAAAAAAACATTTCTATATATATTCGAGTTTTCTTGTAATTCATTCAATGAAAAAGAGAGAAAATATATGGTTTAAGGACAAGTAATTCTCTTTAGAGAGAAAGAGCGTACTCTTTGTCAAGAATATCAGCAAAACAATTCATGCTTCTTCTGCTGTATGAGTACAGAATGTTGTCTTTGACATCCTCGTTACTCTACGGTTTGCTTTTAGTTCAAGCATATTTCTACATACTTGTCATACAGAGACTAGAATAGTGGGTTTATGAAGATAATGAACAGTATTGGGAGTATTGACCTTAGAAGCATCTTGATGACTCTAGACTATCTCTTGCACTCGTTCCTTTGCTTGAGAAATTTATTGGATTTTTCTTTCTTCTCGTTACTATATCGCTGAGCTTGGGCCACTTGAACACGATCATTCACTTTAGGCATGAGTTTGAGACTTAATCTATGCAGGATATTAACCCGCTTAACTTCTCGGCTTCTTAGATTATACATAACACAGGGCTTTTTCCCTCATTGCATTTTTATAATCATAGAATCTTCCATATCTTGGTTCTCGCTTACTAGAGGAAGGGATAACTTCCGCAGACGAAGATGATAAGTTAGACATTTTTACCTGACACAGTATGAATGTGGTTGGTTGTCAGCGATGCAAGGCAACGTAGTCATCATGCAAACACTGAAGGCCCCATCCCGCAAACTGATAATTGCTTTATTAATGTAATGTTTATTAGAATAGACATATTTTTTATAATAGTCTTAAAATGAAAATGAATTTACAGTAATTATATTTACACTAATTATATAATTATAATGCGACCTACCTAATTGTGTTGTGTGGATTAATATCAGATAATATAAAGATTACCCAATTATTATCCATATAAAGTAAACATCTTATTAAGTTCTATCCTAAGATTACTGGGATGGTAATATATATTTATAATAAGTTAAGTTATATGATTAAATACTATGAATATAATTAAACTTACAATTACTTACTAATTACTATATTAAGTAACATATATTAAATTAATATATAGATATAATTTATTAGGTTATATATTTTTAAGCTAAAGGAGTTATTATTAGGGTTTTATATAATAAGATCTCTAAATTCACTTTCAGCCCACTATTCTGTACCTGAGAAAATTAACTTTTTCTCATGCTTGAGACTTTACTTGGATTTTATTGTTTTATTATGAAAATCAATCGAGGTGGTAAAAAGATTGTTATTTTATGGAATAAGGTATGGATTGTGTTATTAAAGTAACGAATATTAATACTATGTTAAATATAATATTAATGCATCTATAATAAGCATAATGTTATTAGGTTAATATTCTGATTAAAAATAATATTAATTTACAGCTTTTAATATATTAATTAAAAGTTATGATAAAATAGTTTAACTGCTATAAAATAATTTAAATTATTAATAATATATTAATTATTATAATAAAGAATACTATAGTGTCTAATAATTATAGCTTAATATTAAAAACCATAGCTTAATATTAAAAACTATAATATAAACTTATTGTATAATTTTATTAGAAAGTTGAGAATAATGATAGCTATATTATCCTTTAGTTATTATAGCATAAATTAAATACTATACTTAATAACCTATATATATACATAATTACTTAAAATAGGAACTGTTTATACAATTTTATATTAAATCATATATTATGTATCGTGGTGTATATGTATATTTGAGATATTCATTAATTACTTAAAATAGGAACTGTTTATACAATTTTATATTAAATCATATATTATGTATCGTGGTGTATATGTATATTTGAGATATTCATTTGACTTATTAGTTAATACCTTATTTTATTTTATTATAGTACTAACTTTATCTTTAATATTTTAATAATAGTATATTATGTCATGATATGTTAACTATATTATATAAAAACTTAATTATTCGTATTATACTTATTATAAATATTCTTAAAGATCAAGATAATTTTACTTATAAATTAGGGTTATATCATAGCTAAGTATAATTATAAGCAGTAATATATCATATCATATTAGGCTTGAGGCAATAAGTAGTCATTTATAGACTATCTTGGGCTTGGATTTATTTAAGAAATTGAAAGCAAAGAAATTAAGGTGGTTGATTCTTTGCATCACTTACCTAATTTGTTCAACCAGAAAGGGACTAGGTTAGCAACTAATTCTCTTGTTAATCTAGGAACCATAACAAAATCCAAAAATGTTAATTTTAAGAAAGGATTATCTGAAGAAGATAAAAATAACTTAAATTAAATTGTTCAAATCAAGATGTGTTTGCTTGATTATATGACAATATAACAATGTTATATTATAACATATTACAACATTGTTATATTATAACAATGTTGTAATATGTTATGACATATTACATTGTAATATGTTATAATCTTAAAATTTATTATAAGTGAATCATTTATTATATTTTCCAGATAAAAAAGGATGTCAAAGATTCAGAACAAAATTTATGTATAATACATACTTCTCATCAATTTCAAATCCAAAAGAAACTCAAGAAACTTTTGAATGCCAATACCATTTTTCAAGTAAAGCACTCAACTTGACTTTCCAATCTTGTACGAGTAAAAAAGAAAAATGGAGAAATTCATCTGTGTCACTTTTGGAACTTAAATAAAGCTTTGAAAAAAAATATTTATACAATTCTACTTATGGGACAACTCCTACATATTGTAAGTGGATCAGTTCTTGACAATTTTGAGGATACATTCAAATCCTAGTTTGATTAGAAAATAAACGACATTCTGGGGAACTTTTTCATAGAAATGTGTTCCTTTTGGTTTGATTAATGATGGATTTACTTTTCATAGAGAAATGAGCGTTGCATCTAGAGGCTTTATGAATAAAACTGTTTTCATTTATCTATTAAAACTTTGATCACACATCTATCAAAAAAAATTTGAAATGTATTCAAAGTATGAAATTTCTTTTAATTAGAATTTTTGAGTTACTTATATATATATATATATATATATATATATATATATATATATATATATATATCCAACAAATCAAAGTTATATGTCAACTACTTTGTCAACTACTTTTACCTCATACGAAGTAAACAAAGAAAACTTTGATCACATATCTATCAAATTTTTTTGAAATGTATTCAAAGTATAAAATTTCCTTTAACTA
>ML786880.1:631074-642115 GCA_009831015.1 Picea engelmannii | reverse complement strand
AGAATTAATAGGTGCAAAATAACAAATTGCTATATACATCTTCTTAGCATTGGTGTCTGAAATTTCTATCCAAATGTATTGATTAAGAGGGTCAATCTTATGAAGTTGAATGTGAGGAGAAATGTTTTTTCTAATATAACAAGGTATGCCTCCTATCCCTCTACAATGGTATTTTTTGTTCCATGTCGACCACAAGACAAATCCTTCCATGTTAGGGACCTTAGATTCCTCATGCTCCCAAATTTCAACTATAAAAATGATATCAATACCACTTGTGATCCAACTTATCATTCAATACCACTAGAGATCCAACTTATATTACATATATTTAAATAACTATCATAAAATTATTTATTATATATTCAATATGTTTGAATAAGTTATAATTTTAATATTTTTTAAATATTTTATTAAAATAATTAAATTATTATTATCATTAAAATTATTATTATTATTAAAAAATATAATGTAAAAAACAAACATCTACCAAAGTTCAGCGAAGATGCATCGTTACAAAATTGAATTAGAATTGGAAATAAACCTTTGACGAATTGATCATATAGGAACCCAAAAAGACTAAGACAATTATCAAGAGACAATATTCAGATCTCCATGGTTGCAGCAGATGCAGTTAAGCCCAAAAATTTTTCAGGTACGTAGAATTCGATGAACTCTTCAGTTTACGGGTTTAATAGATAACAATCCTAACGACGAGAACCGATACAAGGTTTACTCACAAAAATATGGCCGCGCCACTCTGTAGTACACACAGGACCACGGGAATTTGTAGGAAGAACGGTTTCAAGAAGCCAATTGTTTTTGGCAGAATCATATTTCATCAACTGTCTTCCAGTAAGGGTATACAAGTGCCCAGAATCAACTAAGGACGACGTGAACGATGTCCCAAATCTCCACATATCATCCACCCTTCTCCACAAGCCCGTTTTTGGATAAAAAAATTCTGCGTTGTTTCCAAGTTTGCTGGATGCCGTCCGCCCATCAGGACTAGCTTCCCATTAACACAAACACACTTACATTACAATGGAACTCCTGTAGGGAAATCGGGAATATGACGTAGCATTGCCGAGGTGTACAGGGTACAATTTACCATGGTATTCGTCCGGTTTAGTGATTTGAAAGGTACTGTGGGAGAAATTATGAACCGCTTGTGAAATAAAGAGGTGTTAATATATATATATATATATATATATATATATATATATATATATATATATAAATTGAGCATTATAGAAAATTGAATGTTGGAAGGAGAAATGAACTTTGGAAGGAGGCTTAACCTACTTTACAAGTTTCTTTCCAAGAAAAAAAGAATGTTATAAAAAATGGCAAGAACAAATGAACGTTATAAAAAATGTGAACGTTGGAAAGGGCTTTATCCTACCCTACAAATTGAATGTTGTATTGAGCTGGGTTTTAAACAAATGCTAATGAACGTTATACAAACGCTAATGAACGTTATAACAAATGTGAATGTTCAAAGGGCCTTTGACCCCACAACGATATTTTTTTAAATAAACTGTAATCAAAATGTAAATGTTCCAAGTGGCATTGACCCCTTCAACAAAGTCTTTCAACATTATAAAAAAAATTTAGTCTTTCACCATTATAAAAATAAATAAATATGGGAAGCGACTTTAACCTACTCAACAAACTTTTGTTTTTGTTTTTTTAATTTTTTTATTATTAAATTTAAATAAATTTAATTGAATATATTTTGAAGTTTAATTTAATTTACTCTTTTATTGTTCAATTTATTTTTAATTCATTATTAAATTAAAAAATAAAATAATTGAATATATCTAGAAAATTAATTTAATTTTGTTTTTCAACATTATAAAAATGTAAATATTGGGTCAATTCTCCCTAGCTCAACTTTAACCGTATGGTTTCCTTTGATAAGAGACCAAGTTCAATATTCTTAAAGTATGTTTAGTGTCATCTGGTGCAATCTCACTTGAGACCCCCAAGTGATTGACATTTCTAACAAATAAGAAATAAAAAATGTTGAAAAAGCTTTATCTTATTCAACAAACTTTTGTTAAATTTCTTTTCAATTCATTATTAAATTTAAAAGAAAAGAAATGCAATTGAATATATTTTAAAGTTTAGTTTAATTTTAAAGTTTTACGAGTATAAGTTCATTTTAATTAGAAAAATGTTTTAAAAGAGATCAATAATTTAAAGTATAGATTATTTGATAGTGTAAGTTGATTTAATTCAATTATAATGTCATTTAACTCAACTCGCTTAAAACTAACAATTTAAAAGATATAAATATGTAAAATTACAATTTTGGTTAAAATATGATTTATAATATTGCTATTTTTATATAAATATGAACTCTCTTTTTTTTATTTCTATATATATGGTATTGGATTAATATTTGATTAACATATATTATTATTATTTATTACTATGAGAATGGTATTTTTTTTATATGGAAAGATGATGACGTAATTATTACTTACTTAATATTGAGTTGTAAAAACACTTTAAATGCAATTATACTTTTATTTTTTATAAGATAAGTATCATATATTGCATTTATTTTAATATAAAATAGATGATTTTGGATTACCAATTTTGACACTTAGTTACACTTTAAATGGTTTTATTTTAACAATTTAAATTGTCTAATTTTATCATAGTTTTAAATTTAAATTTAATTAATTGTGAAAATATATTAATGAGTTTTTTATTATTTTATTATTAAAAGGTGGGTGAAGTAATTAATGGGGAGGATAAGGTTGTTGGGGAATTAATGTGGGGAGAAGGTTGTTGGGAATTAATGAGGGGGATTTGAGAGAGGAGGATAAGGAAGAAGGGGAGGACTTGGAAGAGGGAGCTCATTTCTGTTTTAGGATTTTTGAATTTTGAAAGATAGAGGAGTAGGAAATTGAGAGAATTGTTTTGGGGAACTCTCATAGGGAACTATTGTTGCTGGGAATTTTCATCTTGGGGGCCAAGAAACTGCAAATATTCCAGGATATAGGGAGCTGGAGAGGTTGTTCCTAGTTGGTCGGGAGGTTAATATTCAGTTTGGGCAAGAACAAGAACAAGGTCAGATAGAAAAGGGAGTAGATAAACCAACGTGCAGGTGGAGGTATGTATTATGTTGTTGTTATCATTATTATTATGTTGTTGTTGATATTATTATGTTATTATCATTATTGTGTTGTTACTGTCTATTCTTGGTTTATTCCAAGTATAAGAAAATCATGAAAGAAATTATAAGCTAAATTTTTGTCATTAAGGTAGAATATTTTAGAAGAACTTTTAATTAGTTTGAGTCATGAAAATAACTAAGATCTACATATGGTATGAGAGCCTGGTTTCAAAACTGAAACGAGGGCTTGACCACCCACATAAATTGACAAAACAAGAATGTAGGATTTCAATTGGAAAGAACAAAAACTAGATGCAAAATATGTGTATTACAAGTAATAAGTTGAAATTGGAAGGCCTTACAAGCCTCCCATCAAAACTACCACAAATATTCTATCGATCACTCCTAGAATCATACACATGTGAATTAATCCAATCAACAGTACTGACAACCAAAATTTGATACCTGTTGTCTCTCTCTGGATACACCACCATTGCTACCACATAGGGAGAATTCAAGGATGTCATGGGAGGAAACATATTATGTGTTTTGGTGAACAAATTACAGACAACAAGGAACCCCTTTCTATTCTCTGCTACCAACAGACCCCCACCTGATACTATAGGCCTACAAAGCCTTGAGCATATCACAGAACAAGGGAATGAAGATGACATGTAGGAAAAGGGAATAACAACCCACTTGTCATCCATAGGATTATAGGCAACAAAAACATTTCTATTACTATATTCTGCAAACATAATGAAGAAAAGGTCTTGTGGGGGTACCCTCTTGTAGGCCATCAGAAATGAGTTTGACTACACCATTGAATTCTAGGCTATGCAATTGCTCAACATCCTGAACAGGTTCAAAATCAGCAGTCTGACCAAGATATTCTCCCATAAATGATATGGAATATCAGCTGCCTAAAGTCCCTATATTCCGCTCTACTCCTACATGACAAGAACCAATATATTGCCTCATTCTTTTTGCAACGCATTGACAACAGGGTTCGAACCTACATAGGACCCAACGCAAAAATTCAAAGCCCATCAGGACAAGTCACATAGGGAGGAGACCATGAGGGGAATTCTTCACTCAACACATCAAGGGAGGAGCCCGTAAAGTTTGATTATGTATTTTCTACCCACAAAATCGTTTCTAGAGATGAAAAATATTGGGCTCGCCTTTAGCCAAAGTATTTTGCTAATATAAGTCTTGTCCAGAGAGTTTCCTTGGCTTGGAAGCTAAGACCCCTTTAAAGAAAGTATCATAGTTTAACCATGTCCAAATTCTTATTCTAGTATTGTTCAAGGAAAATAAACAACAAGCAAATAATGGGTCTTCTTGAAGCTAAATAGAATTTGTCATTAAAAAGAATATTTACACAAATTATTAGGCTCCTAACACAATTTCCAAGTTCCATTGAAAGCCTATAAATTACCAAATCAACGCAAAGAAAAATCCCATTGAATCAATGCAAAAGAGCCTACGAGAGTACCATGGTATTTCTCAACAGGGACTCATAGGTTTGAAAATAAGTATGCCTCTTGGTTAGAATGTAACATACCAAATAGACTTTGGTCTGGATTATGGCATTGAAGCATAATCCACCTAGACTGCCACAAATAGTAAGGGTAAATTAATATTGTGCAGGAATAGATGACCCGTTATAAAAAAGCACTTCCCATCACAAAGTAGTGAAATTTTAGGTGATTTTGTCTGAAGATATTGCAAGGACCCAATTAAATCAAATGTGTAAATGACTCTTCCTCTTGATTCTCGATTGAGCCCACCGCCCCAGACATTGTCTAGGATTTCTTTTCCCTCTTTCTCTCCTTTTTCTTTTGTCGTTGCCAATATTTTCGTTGACAATCTTTAAGCCACCGAGGACCCCACGAGAGCATTCCACAACATAGTAAAACAACAACACAACACAAGTCAACGCCAAAGCCCAACACAAAACATACAAGATTTGTGCCAAAGCCTATACCAAACGTCAAAACCCAGGGGAGAGTCTGAGTTTCAAATGCCGAGACCCAAAGGTCAAGTGTCCAATTTTTAAACATCGAAAAGCCTCACCAAATCCTAAACCACATGTGACAAGAAAATTTGAAGACTGTTCATGTCCTTATCAAGGGAAATGCCAACTAGATCCAAGCCATAAGGAGAAATCCAAGTAAACCCTCCAAGCCGGTGCAGATGGCCTTCTTCCTGTGTTGTAAAAATCAAAATCCCCCATGAACCAGAAACCCAGTTAGTACAAAGGAATTACCAATAGAGTCAATGCCAAACCCTAGCGCTAGCGAAGATATTTTTTATAGTAAAATTAAGGTTGTTGTGTTTGAAAGAAGAGTTAATCCCAATTGTATTTGATTTTCCTATCGCGAAGACACTTGTCGACGCAAAGAAAATTCAAGATCGACATTTGGGGGGATTTGGTCGATATTTGGAGGTGTTTGACTTCTACGTTGAGTTGTGATTTAGTGATATTAGTCCCTTTGTCTCTTTGGGATATCCTCACATCAAGGATAATGGTCCTTTTGTCTCTTTGGTAGATCCTCACATCAAGAACGATGGTGACAAAAAAAAATATTATTATAAAAAAATAATATAATATTAATAGTAAAAAAAGATTAATAATAATAAATAAATAAATAAAATAAAATATATTTATTGCTAATTATTAATTATTAAAGGGATTATGATTAAATTTTAGTTAATTGATTATGAAGCGTTCTTAAATAAGAAGTTGATTAATCAATTATAAGTCATATAAGGATATAAGGATTAGAAGATGGGTTTTAATACATGTTTAAACTTTAGGAGATAACTAAGGGTAGTTGACGAGTGCCCCACAATGTTAGTTTACCTAGCAAGGCAATATGGTTAGCACCTTACTCGAAAAATTTACCAATCTTAGAGGCTTTCAAACCCAAGCTTAGCCACTTACCCTAAAGAGAGTAACGTATGTTTATAGACAAGTAAGATAACAAAATTATGCCTAACCCTATGTTTGCAAGTATAAATTGAGAAAATGTGGAATGCCTTAAAATTTTTCCCTCATAAGCATTTGGTTGATGCATATTCAGTCATTTAAAATAGTCAGTACTCGGGGAAATTGAGGTCGAGGGGCATCATCACAAGGACCGCTAACATGGGTGCTTCAACCACCATCACTTGAATTAGCTCTCATTTTGCACTCTTTAGAGGCTATTAATGAGACATTAAACCGACTCCAGTCAGCTAATGTCGAAGTGGAACCCCCACCATCTAGAGTGGGTAACCTTGAAGTGTATAGGGACTCAGAGGGAGGGCCTCCACCGAGGGACATCACCATAGAACTACATAAGATCAAACTCCCTGAGTTTGTTGGGGGTCGTGCAAGTGAATATGCAGAGACATGGTTGGAAGGAATGCCATGATGTTTCTCCTTAGGGGACTATGCTTCCGCATCTAAGGTGAAGATACAAATATTTTAGTTGAGGGACAATGCCTTGAAATGGTGAGGTAATGGGGAGAGGAAGTTGCACCTTACCCCAGACATCGTCCCATGGGATATTTTTGAGGAAAGGTTCTAGAGGAAATATTTCTTGGCTTACTATGAGGAACAACATATAGGATCATTTCACACTCTAGTTCAGGGAAATAGGACCGTGGAAAAGTACGATATCAGGTTCATGGAGTTGGTAAAATTAGTCTCGTACATGGATATCGATCAATGACAGGAAGAACGTTTTGTGTATTGGTTAAACCCTAAGATAAGGGCCATGGTACGGATGTGGAAACCGTCATCAGTAGCTAAAGAAGTTGAAAATGCATGTTATGTGGAGGAGCATATGAGATTAAATGGAGGTATGAGATCAACCTTTCCACAACCTCCTAGATTCGTGGGGAAGGCCCCTAAGACCTTCTCCAGGGGAGGAAGCTCTAGGCCACCTCCTTATGGAAATAGAGTTGCACCTAGAGAAGTTGTTAAAGGTATTTCAATGGCAATGATTAAAACATCCCACTCATCGCCAATGATGCATACAGGTCAACGACCTTCTTAGGGAGAAGCAGGTAGGGGCAGGGGCTCCAAGGGAAGGAACTCATTTCATATATTGTCACAGGGTAGTGCACAGGTTCCATATCATGTTACTTGTTGGGGATGTGGAGGAACCCATTACCATCATGACTGCCTAGAGTCACAAGCAGGATTTGTGCATAGAGAAGGGAAGGCCCCAATGGGAAGAGCAAGTGGAAGCCACCCGATTTATGTAGTGGTTAATAATCACTAGGAGGAACGTCAATCCACGGTGGTGGAGTCGTCAGGTACGCTAAATAATGTCAATGTTAAAATTTTATTTGATTATGGTGCTACAGATAGTTTCATTTCACCTCGTGCATTAGAAAAGTGTGGGTTGGTATCCTACGAGCATAATGGATTTAAACAAGTCGATATGGCTTCGAGGGAAAAACAAGCGGTAGGACCTAGCATGGATAATTTTCTAGTAGACTTGGGAGTGTGTACTACTAGGTTGAAGGTATATGTCACTGCTCTCGGGATGTATGACCTAATGATCATAATGGATTGGTTAGAATCCCATCGATCTATGGTTGATTGTTTCTCAAAAAGGGTGCTCTGTATTGACGATGAAGGAAGGTCAGTAGAGATCCATGGTGTACGGAGGAAAGTGTCTCTACACTTTATTACGACCATGAAGGTTAAACGTTGCATAAGGCAAGGTTGTCAATTATATGTTGTAGAAGCAATGAATGAAGGGAAAGTAACCTCCTTGGATTAGTACCCAGTATTGTCGGAGTTTAAGGATGTTTTTCCGAAAGAGTTGTGAGGGTTACCTCCTCAGAGGGAGCTTGATTTTACCTTTGAGCTAAAACCTGGTGTAGAGCCAATTTCCAAGACTCCGTATAGGATGACAATGCCAAAGATTTATGAGTTGCAGATGTAGTTGAAGGAACTACTCGACTTAGGGGTAATCCTAGTGTCTCACCTTGGAGTTCACCAGTAATGTTTGTGAAGAAGAAGGATGATTCCTTATGACTGTGTATAGATTATAGAGACTTGAATCATGCTACAGTGAAAAATAGGTACCTAATGCCACAGATAGATGATCTCTTTAATCAAATGAAAGTAGTAGTGATGTTATCAACAATTGATCTGCGATCAAGGTATCACCAGTTAAGGATTACGAAAGGCTATATTCCTAAAACAACACTTAAAACTCGGTTTGGGAATTATCAGTTCATTGTAGTACCTTTCGGCTTGACCTATCCTCCAGTAGTATTCATGAGTCTCATGAATGGTGCATTCTGAAAGTACTTAGACCGCTTTGTACAAGTCTTTCTGGATGATATCCTCATCTATTCCAAGAATGAAAGAGAGCATGAGGAACATTTGCGAGTGGTATTGTCATTCCTTAGAGAGAAAAAATTGTATGGCAAGTTGTCGAACTGTTATTTCTTCCAGAAACAAATTCACTATTTAGGTCATATCAATTCTGGTGAAGGAATATCTCTAGACCCAGAAAAGGTAAAGGCCATTATGGAATGGCCAGTGCCAAAAAATGCTCATGAGCTAAGAGGCATCATGGGGCTAGCATTTTATTATCAAAGATTTGTGGAAGGGTTCTCTAAAAAATTGAAACCCATCACCACTTTTCATTGCGAGGAGGTCAAGTATGAATGGATAGAAGAGTGTGATATTGCATTCATCGAGTTTAAGAGGTTACTAACTAGTGCAAAAATTCTACAAGTGTTGGATATGAAAAAATACTTCACAGTCTTCATGGATGCCTCGAAGCAAGGGTTGGGGGGCGTGCTAATGCAATATGGAGGACTGATAGCGTATGAGTCAAGGAAGTTGAAGCAAAATGAGGAGATTTATGCTACACATGATTTAGATTTGACAGCTGTAATGCTAGATCTGAAAATTTGGAGGCACTATATAGTGGGGAGAAACTTTGAGCTCAAAACGGACCATAAAATCTCAAAGCTTCTCTTCACTCAAAGGGATCTCAATTCCAGGCAGAGGAGATGGAGTGAGTTTATGAGTGAGTACGATTTTTGATCCGAAATCGGATTCAGAAGTCTGACAGGGCATGAAAAATGCTAAAAAATGAAAGTGCTCGGAATCCGACGAAACCAACACCATTGCATATGTCTCGTCTTCCTGATTCCGGTGGTAAATTTACTTTGTCAAATGGAGTCTGTATGGAGAAGATATCGCATTCTGTCCGCCAAGCCAAACAAGCAATTTTTTTTGATGATGACTGTACCTGTCTGTACAGTCTGTACGGTCCATACAGGACATGTGGAACGCCCGTACGTGTGACACGTGGCACGTCCGTACAGGTGACATGTGGCAGAACCAGGGGACGACACTTGTTAGGCATATTTGGCGTTTTGGGTGTACGGTTGGACCAATCCCGAGGTGACACGTGGCACAAGATGACATCATCAGCATACATGGTGGATGACATCAGCATCGTACGACAAGTGACGTGGTAGATGACTGGACCGTACGACAGAGCTGACGTGGCGGGTGACAGAGCGTATGGCAGTGACGCGTGGCAGTGACGTGGGCGAATCAGCGATGGACAGGCGGCATGATCTGGTTGGTTGACATGGTAGAATCAAGTGTTGACACGTGGCGTATATTGGGCAAGTGATTGGGTGCCACGTGGCCCAATCACGAGCTGCCACGTGGCACCCCAGTTTTGGTCAATATTGTTATGTCAAAATTTTTATGGAGTTCGGGGGATTCGAACCCCGAACCTCCCCACCGGCTGCGCCTTCGCAAATTATGTTCGACCAATAGACCACCGCTTACAACTTGTTATGTGTGCAGGCTATCGTATATTTAAGTTTATGTTATAATATATATTGCGGGGGTCGGGTCGGGGCTTAGCCCCGACCCTGGTTTCATTGTGTTTACATAAGACCACAAGCGCGGAGTTATGGCGTGGGGTTCAAGCATAGCCCATGGTCTTGGTGTGTACCATATGACTGTTGCAATGTGTGCGCGGGGTAAGTTTTAAACCCGTGGCTTTATGTGTTGTCATGCGACTGAGTGCTAGAGCACGAAAATGGGTGGCCCGCGCTAGCGCGTGGCCACATGGAGCCTATGTGACCTTGCTAAAGGAGCGCGCGCCCAGGACTAAGGGGAAAATCCCGATTTCAACCATATTATAGTTATAAAAGTGGGTTTCTAACCAATTTTGGGTTTTTAACTATTGTTAGCCCATTTTTAATGTAATTAACTCATTTTTGGGAGTTATTGGGCATTTTTAGAGCCTAAATTCGTGGAGGAAGTTGGAGATGGATAACCAACTTCCCAACTATTTAACCAAGGCCATTTTGAGGCCATGGGGATAACTTTTGGACAAGATTTAGAGAGAGATTTAGAGAAGAGATGGTGAGAAGAAGCCAAGTCAAAGGCAGTTTGAGGCAGGGAAGCCGTTTAGGAGGATATGTTGTCGGACCATTTCTGAGAGCTCCGGACATCTGTTTCGGGTGCTGTTTTTTGTGTATGGTTCTAGAGATCTGGGCGAACATGACCAGATCAGTCTTGAAGCCATGCAACATTGTAATGATGTACCATTGATATTTCGAACAGAAATAAAGAAGCCTCCCCCACAGAGAAAAGGCCTAGAGACGTAGGCAAAGTTGTGCCGAACTCCGTTATCAACCTGTGCATTATGGTTTGTTGTTTTTCATTACATTTCAGATCTGCAAATATGTTAATGGCTGTGTAATTTCTTTTCTTTTCTCATTCTTTCGTTAAGTTTTCCCAATGGTCAATTAATTCATGCAAATTAAAAACTCAACCATAAGTCATTCGAAAAATCCTGACGGATCAAGTGGTATCAGAGCTAGTTGACATTTGGATTTGAGTTTTGCATGTTAGCCAGGGAA
>ML786880.1:612549-630463 GCA_009831015.1 Picea engelmannii | reverse complement strand
AGAAAGGTGAAGATCAGCATGGAAGGTATAATGGTCATGTTTTTACTAATTCTCCTTTTGATTATAACAAGCATAATCAAGTAAACCGGAACTTGTGGAAACTTTATCCATGTACTTATTGTCATTCACCTAAGCATTGTGTTTCCAAGTGTTTGAAGAGACAAACTTTGTACAGGAACCCTATATCGACCAGGAAGGAAACACGACGTAAAGGCTCAAGTCCACAATGGAAGAAAGAGAAGGGGAAGCAGGTCTGGATGCCAAAGACTCATTGCACGTTTTGCAACAAGAGTGGACATCAAAAGGCTAGTTGTTGGAAGCTTAATCCAGAGCTTCGTCCAAGGAAGGAAAAAAGGATTTTTCATGTACCCACGAAGGAGGAAGGATTACCAGTGAAGCAAGAGGAACAACGTGAAGGAAAGAAAGAAGTCACTTGGTTCTGCCAGAAGTGGATGTCTCAACTTNCCTGAGCTTGTAGAGTGGTCAGTAACCTTTTGGGGACCAAAAGGTCTTATTGTTGGGAGGTGTGATCTGAAATCGGATTCAGAAGTCTGAGAGGGCATGAAAAATTCTCAAAAATGAAAGTTCTCGGAATCCAACGAAACCAACACCATTGTGTCTGTCTCGTCTTCCTGATTCTGGTGGTATATTTACTTTGTCAAACAGAGTCCGTATGGAGAAGATATCGCATTCTGTCCGCCAAGCTAAATAGGCAAAATTTTTGGATGCTGATTGTACCTATCCGTACAGACCGTACGGTCCGTACAGGACACGTGGCACGTCCGTACGTGAGACACATGTCACGTATGTACAAGTGACACGTGGAAGCACTAGGGGACGACACGTGTCAGGCATATTTGGCGTTTTGGGTGTACGGTTGGACCAATCCCGAGGTGACACGTGTCACCACTGGAAGGGTGACACGTGGCACAGGATGACGCTAGCAGCATACATGGTGGATGATGTCAGCATCGTATGGAAAGTGACGTGGCAGATGACTGGACCGTACGGCAGAGCTGACGTGGCGAGTGACAGAGCGTATGGCAGTGACGCGTGGCAGTGACGTGGGCGAATCAGCGATGGACACGCGACATGATCTGGTTGGTTGACATGGTCGAATCAAGTGTTGACACATGGCGTCTATTGGGCAAGTTATTGGGTGCCATGTGGCCCAATCGTAGGCTGCCACGTGGCACCCCAGTTTTGGTCAATATTGTTATGTCAAAATTTTTATGGAGTTCGGGGGATTCGAACCCCGAACCTCCCCACCAGCTGCGCCTTCGCAAAGTATGTCCGACCAATAGACCACCGCTTACGACTTGTTATGTGTGCGGGATGTCGTATATTTAAGTTTATGTTATAATATACATTGCGGGGGGTCGGGCCGGGGCTTAGCCCCGACCCCGGTTTCATTGTGTTTACATAAGACCACAAGCGCGGAGTTATGGCGCGGGGTGCAAGCATAGCCCATGGTCTTGGTGTGTACCATATGACCGTTGCAATGTGCGCATGGGGTAGGTTTTAAACCCGTGGCTTTATGTGTTGCCATGCGACCGAGTGCTAGAGAACGAAAATGGGTGGCCGGCGCTAGCGCGTGGCCACATGGAGCCTATGTGACCTTGCTAAAGGAGCGCGCGCCCAGGACTAAGGGGCAAAGCCTAATTTCAACCATATTATAGTTATAAAATTGGGTTTCTAACCAATTTTGGGTTTTTAACTATTGTTAGCCCATTTTTAATGTAATTAACTCATTTTTGGGAGTTATTGGGCATTTTTAGAGCCTAAATTCGTGGAGGAAGTTGGAGATGGATAACCAACTTCCCAACTATTTAACCAGGGCCATTTTGAGGCCATGGGGACAGCTTTTGGTCAAGATTTTGAGAGTGATTCAGAGCAGAGACGCTGAGAAGAAGCCAAGTCAAAGCCAGTTTGAGGCAGGGAAGTCGTTGAGGAGGAGATGTTGTCGGACCATTTCTGAGAGCTCCGGACATTCGTTTCGGGTGCCGTTTTTTTTGTATGGTTCTAGAGATCTGGGCGAACATGATCAGATCAGTCTTGAATCCATGCAGCATTGTAATGATGTACCATTGAGATTTCGAACATAAATAAAGAAGCCTCCCCCATAGAGAAAAGGCCCGGAGACGTAGGCAAAGTTGTGCCGAACTCCGTTATCAACCTGTGCATTATGGTTTGTTGTTTTTCATTACATTTCAGATCTACAAATATATTAATGGCTGTGTAATTCCTTTTCTTTTCTCTTTCTTTCGTTAAGTTTTCCCAATGGTCAACTAATTCATGCAAATTAAAAACTCAACCATAAGTCATTCGAAAAATCTTGATGGATCAATTTTGGAATTTCGTACATCAAGGGAAATGAGAATGTGGTCGCGAATGACTTGAGTAGGAGACCATGTGTCTTCTCCTCGGTACCCTTAAAGGTTAATCTTAGGGAGCATGTGTTGGGGAAACGTATTGGTTATAGTTGGTATTTAAAGGTTACTTCAACCCTCCAGAGTGGAAGGAAATTATATCTAATGTATGAAGGATATTTCCTGGAAGAATATGGATTATTAAGATATTTGAAGCATCATACTCAAGGAATCATATAGAGCACTTTATTGTGCCCATCCAGGTGTGAAGAAAATGTACACAGACATGAAGAATCTTTTCTTTAGGGTAGGCATGAAGCGTGATGTAGTCCATTTCGTTACCAAGTACCTAGAGTGTCAACAAGTGAAATATGCCCACCACCATCCGATAGGTCTCCTACAATTACATCATGTTCCTATGTCCAAATGGAAAGTCATTTATATGGATTTTGTTGTCGGATTGCCGCTCACATCGCATAGACACAATGTTATTCTTGTAATAGTTGATAAGTTGACCAAGAGTGCTCATTTTATTATGGTTAGAGACACTTATGATGTCATTGATGAGGCACACATGTTTATAAGTGAGGTCATTTGTTTGCATGGTTTACCCAAGAATATAATTTCAGATAGGGACTCCTGATTCACTTCTAGGTTTTGGACAAGTTTGTAGTTAGTGTTGGGAACTCAGTTGAACTTAAGAACAAATTATCATCCTGAAACAAATGGGAAAAACAAGAGAGTAAATTAGCTTATGGAAGATATTCTTAGGATGTATGTTATGGATAATCAAACCCATTGGGAGAAGTACCTACCTTTGGTAGATTTCTCCTACAATAACAGTTTTCATAGCTCCATTGGAATGCCACCCTACAGAGCTATGTATGGCAGGCCATGCAGAACATCGTTAAGTTTCGAAAGGTTAGAAGAACGAGTGACAGTTGGGTCAGAATTGATTCAAGAGATGGAGGAATAGATGATTCAGATTAGGCGGTGACTAAAGGAAGCACAAGATAGAAAGAAAAGTTATGCTCATGAACATAGGACTGACCAAAGTTATAAAGTGGGAGATCAAGTTTTCATTTGTATCAGGCCTAATAAGAGTACCATTCAGTTCAGAAAGGGGAAAAATTTGTCATCTCGATTTATAGGACCATTCAAAATCCAAGAGAGAATTGGACCGATTGCCTATTGTCTCATACTTCCACCCCACTTGCATAAAAATCATAATGTTTTTCATGTATCTGTCCTACGTCATTATGCTGTTGATGAATCTCATAAACTGAATTGAAAGGGATTGCAGGTATCAGACGTGGGAACCCTCACAGTCGAACTGTTACGCATATTGGATCATAGGGTCTGACAACTCAGGAACCATTTGGTATACCAAGTTAAGCTCCAGTGGGACAAGTATAGCCCATGATATGCTACTTGGGAGGATGTTGAGACCTTACAGTGAGATCATCCCTCACTTTTTTTACCACCTCGGGAATATGTTTTCTCGAAGGTTGGGTGTATGTAATGCCACATTTTGACTTAGATAGCTAGAATTACCCAAGGCCTAATCACCTTTATTTTCTATTCACTGTGAAACTATTAATGATACACTTGAACTTTTAAGACATATGAACCTATGTGAAAGTCAATTCTATGAATGTTTAATGTTATTTGAATGATAATGGATATTATGCAATCTATTATGTGAATGTCAATTCTATGAATGTTTAACACTATTTGAATTATGATGGATATTATGCAATCTATTCTAACTTGAATTTTTTTATATTTAAAGTACATGGATACCGAATTGAGATTATGGTTAAATGCATTTAGATAATGATAATGCATAGATATGTATGAGTTTGTGTTATAGAATAATCTGCAGGTCAATGGGCTATGAAATAGTTAGAGAATAATGATGATAAAAGGTTGATGTCGTTAACACCGACCGAGAAACAATATGGTATGAATCATTGTATGTGAAATTATGTTGGTTCGAATGCATTTCTATGATATGTGGACCAGTGAAGGTTTTTCAGGTGGTGAGACTACCTAAAACTGAATATACGATGACCAAATTCCCAACAACACAGTGCCACTATATTCTCCATGGTAGGGTGTGGACCCTAGTCCTATTAGGAGGGGTGGAGGCATTTCCCACCGTGTACCCTCTAAAACCTGGAGTCATGGGAGGACGGTGTTAGCTCATGCTCCCCTAGACGTGTGATGATGATTGTTAGTTTCCTGTTGGGGAAGTTTGGTCAAGAGAGTTGACAATTCTGCTTACGGGTTCTATTTAGAGTTAGGTCAATATAGTTGACACTCCAATATAGTCTACTAGAGGAAGGATATGTATGGAAGATAGAAGAAGTTAGGGAGGAAGGACGAATAGAAGTAGTTGAGAGTGTGTGGGTATTTCGCCTTATAGAAGTTTTTGATTTCCTCTTTTTGAATATATATACATATATATATGTGTGTGGGGGCGGGGGGGCCTGGGGGGTGTTTATATTCTCTTAACTAAACTACAATTATCTAAGTAAATGTTGTTTGTGCTAAATTATTGTAATTGAGGAATTTCATGAACATTTTAAATAGTTTACTATCTTTTATGAAAAGTATGGTCTCGTTGATTGGATTTGACACATACAACAATTACTTTAGGTGTGATAATTATTTTTATTGGTAGAGTCTTGTATGTGCTAGCTACACATGTATGCCTTGCACATGCACACTAGTATGTATAAGTGTTTTAAATTGATCATGTTGACTATTTGTTGCAGATATATTAATTGTGTGTCATTACCCTTGTATTTTAATTAACTCAAACTTCAGGATGAAGTTTATTGAAGGGTGGGTATATGTAACATCCCAAATTGATTAATTTTATCATAGTTTTTAATTTAAATTTAATTAATTATTAAAATATATTAATGAGTTTTTTATTATTGTATTATTAAAAGGTGGGTGAAGTAATTAATGGCGAGGATAAGGATGTTGGGGAATTAATGGGGGGATAAGGTTGTTGGGGAATTAATGAGGGAGATTTGAGAGAGGAGGATAAAGAAGAAGGGGAGGACTTGGAAGACGGAGTTCATTTATGTTTAAGGATCTCTGAATTTCTGAAAGATATAGGAGGAGATTGGGAGAATTGTTTTGGGGGACTCTCATAGAGCACAGTTGTTGCTAGGAATTTTGGGCTCGAGGGCCACGAAACTGCAAAGAGTCCTGGAGCTAGGGAGTCAGAGAGGTTGTTCCTAGTTGGCTGAGAGGTTAATATTCAGTCTAGGAAAGCACAAGAACAAGATCAAACATAAAAGGGACTAGATAAACCAACGTGTATGTATTATGATGTTATTATCATTATTTTGATGTTATTGTTGATATTATTTCATTATTATCATTATTATGTTGTTATTGTCTATTCTTGGTTTATTCGAAATATAATAAAATCATAAAAGAAATTCTAAACTAAATTTTAGTCATTAAAGTAGAAAATTTTAGAAAAACTTTTAATTAGTTTGAGTACTAAAAATAATCAAGCTCTACGTTTCTACGTTTATACTATTTTAAGTAAATCTGTTATGAATCACAATCACTTATATTTTCCATACATTGAATCTATTTTAATACTGTATCTAAACTCTTAATACATCAATTTGGAGACCTAGTTACATTGTAAATGAAACTATTCTATTTTAAGTTGATGTATTATGAAACAATCATTTTTCTTTCCGTGTGTTCCCTATCTTATTGTTTTTATTATCTTGAAGCGTTGTTACCTCGTCATGCCATTTGTTCCCTAACTTGATTGTCTATATTATGTTGAAGCTTTGTTACCTCGTTAGATTTTCGATTCTGAATAGAGCAATCTGAACACCTAGTTACACTCTAAATGGATCTATTCCATTTTAGGTAGATCTATTATGAAGGCCAATCACTTATCTTGCCATATATGCCCTAACTTGATTGTCTATATTATTTTGAAGCTTTGTTACCTAGTCATACTTTGCAAATGTAGGCTTTGTTACTTCGTCATACTTTGAAATCGTATAGTGATTCATTGCTATGATAATGTAGAATGATTCATTTCTGGAGACATTTAAAGTTTCAAATTTGGCAAATATATACTTAATTCACGTGAGAGATTTAGTATTAGAATTGATTTGAGAAGATTCGAATTTTATTTTGAAATTTTACGTGACAGATTTAGTAATAGAATTGATTTCAGGAGAAGATTCCAATTTTATTATAATAAAAAAAGAACTTGAATGATTCTAGAGAGATTTAGTATTAGAATTGATTTGAGAAGATTCGAATTTTATTTTGAAATTTTACGTGACAGATTTAGTAATAGAATTGATTTCAGGAGAAGATTCCAATTTTATTATAATAAAAAAAGAACTTGAATGATTCAAGCATAGATTAGTATGCCTTGCCTTAGATTTGAGATATATTGCCCAAATATATCACTCCCTATATTCTACTACTAAGAATCAGATGCATAGGAAATGCCTATGTCCTAACTTAGTTGTCAATATAGAATGCATAAATATGCTTTATATGAATAGTGATGAAAGATAAGATCCAAAACCTAATCAAGCCCAAAAGAAATTCTTCCTAGATTTTTTTTTTATTCTTAATTTACTTTCTATTTATTTATTTTGATACGAGGAATACAACATATATACCAAAGGTTTTAAAGGGATATCTAACAAAGGCACTCTTTGTCAATATATAGAATCATTATAGAAATGGATATAAGAAAGAGAAGTTAAAGTTCAAAGAGACTTAGAAGTAGTTACTGATAATAAATATTAATTATTTGAAGAGAAGATTTATAATAAATAAAAAATAAAATAATAGTGTAAAATAGTGTAGGAAAATAAGTTGTTAATAATGAATATCAAACTACAGTAGTAAATGAAAAAGAAAAATTAAGAAATGAAGCAAGTAATTCAACCTATGAATGGGACATTGATACTTTAAATAATTTTTAATAGAAGGACAATATCAAAAAATTTAAATAATAATTTGATTTGAAATAATGTGGAAAATAAATTGGATATCAAACTTATAAAGAATAAATGAATAAGTTAATAGAATTAAAATATAAACATAGAAAAAGATCTTTAAACATCATAATTTTGTTCAGAAAAAAAAGAGAAAATAAGACATACTAAAAAATAATAAGGAAAAGAAAAAATACAAATTATAAATTAAAATCATAAATTAAAATCACATGTAAAAAAAAAACAAAAAAAAACAAGTTAAAAATAATAATTAAACATAAACATAGTAAACAAATTCAAAAAATTAATTAAACATATATATAAGAAAACAAATTAAAAAAACTAACTAAACATTCACAAAGTTAGTATTATTAAGTTAGTATTATTAAGGTAAGCTCTATATACCATAAATATGATATACTCCCTTCAAAAAAATTAATTAAACATATATATAAGAAAACAAATTAAAAAAACTAACTAAACATTCACAAAGTTAGTATTATTAAGGTAAGCTCTATATACCATAAATATGACATACTCCCCTAAACTTCAAGTTTAAAAAAGACAAGAATATTCATGAATTAAAATCTCGTTCCAATATATCATAATAAAATAAATTAGTGGAGATACATACCAAAAGAATAGTAATAAATAAGAATTTGGAGATAAGTGTCACCTGAGAAAAGGAATTATCCTCTAGTTAATATGAAGAAGTATATCTTCTCATAAAGGAAAGAATAATAATAAATAATAATTTGGCACACTTTTAATCTCTTTTCTTCGAAGTGTTGCGTTTTTTTTAGTTAATATGAAGAAGTATTTCTTCTCATAAAGGAAAGAATAATAATAAATAATAATTTGGCACACTTTTAATCTCTTTTCTTCGAAGTGTTGCGTTTTTTTTATAGATAAAAAAGAAAAGGATTTTTTTGAGATGGGTCATGATTACATGATATTATAAATATATAAACAATATATTTATAATATAATATATAAATCCAAATAATCAATCATTAATAATTAATAATTAATTAATTAATGAAAAAAAATAATGGAAAATACATGTCCATTAATGAAAGGGCACTATGCCCAAATATATATACCGGGTCCTCAATTGTAATATATCATTTCGTATATTTCATATTATCTCATACAATATCTACTTACAATTGAAATTTTCAGTGTCTAATTATTCTATGATAACAATATCATAAGGAAATAATTATAGGATCTGAAAAATCAGAAAATTGAACATGGTATCGTAGCTTTCAAAGTCTTTTCCAAAGCTAGTTAAAATCTTTCAGTGCCAGATTTGATAGATCTGTTTTAGATATTTTATTTTTTGCAATTGTATGGTCATGGTCCTAAGCGACTTGTGAACACAAAGAAACCATAGTCATGGTCGCGAGCAACCTGTGCACACAGAGAGACCACAATCAATGTTGGGAGCATCCTATGGACATAGGGCGACCACATTTCTTTTGGTCATGATTTTGTTAATTACAAGGCGCGACTACCTTAAGGATGTGATGTCTAGAGAGACTCACATGGAGATTGATAGTGACGATTAGGAATCTCCGAAGGATAAGGGTACATATCTCATTTTCCCATTTGTTCATCCTTCATACTATCAGGAGGAGTTAGTAGAGCCAGTAGAGCCAGTGGATCTTCCTAGAGATGTTGCAAATACCATGAAGAGGCCAACATGGCTTCATGACACTTTACACGATGCAAAGAGGCATGCAACTCCCATTGGTACTTTTAGGGAGAGAAAACAACCTCATAGTTTCTCGATTTATATGACATTGATGAGTCACATAATTGATTCTTAACCTTCCATTTATTAGAAGACAACATGACAACATGTTTGGCAGGATTCCGTGATGGAAGAGTATCACTCCATCATGAAGAATGATGTATGGGAGATTATGTCGAGACCCAAGGGGAAGTCAGTGGTGACTTCTAAATGGATCTGCAATATCAAGATGCAACATTTGGAAGAGATTGGTTGGTTATCATATGCAAGATAACATAAATTTAACATAAAGATGACATAAAGTTAACATAAAGATGACATAAAGATACTACATTCCCAACCTCCCCTACAAGATTAGAAGCTCCAAGACACATAAGAAACGCTCAAGCCCACGATTCATCCAATTGATTTTGACCATTTAAGGTCTCAGGGATGGCGATTGTTCTGAGGAACAAAGAGGTGTCTACATCCCACTAACACAATCAAGTCCAAACCAACTAGCTAAATCAAAAACATCAACTATAATCAATTTTATCAATAAATCAATCATAATCCATAATTAAACATGGCACAGGAGTAATCATTCTCATAACTCATCATATACCATCATTAATTGAAGGCACAAGATTAAGAAATTTTATAACCGATCATACATTAACGTTTTATCTCAAGACGCAAAATTATCTAAATACTAAATCATTTTTATGTCGACATCAATGAAAGGCACGTTAAATCCAATTACTTAATCATCTACACATCAATAATAAATGACGAAGGAGTAAATAACTTTAAATGATCATGCGTAAACATAATAAATGTTGCACGAGTATTCTCAACATTATTTTCCTGGCGCAAGAATGTCTAACTACTTAACTAGTCATACATCAATATTACATTCATGGCACAAGTAAACTAATAACTTATTCATTCATACATCAACTTAAATAATGAAAATGTCACGTCCCAAGGCATTCCAACATATCATTCTATCATATTAACTATTAGGTGTTCAAGGCGAAAGAGTAATCATTAACTTTAACTGATCATAATCAACATTATTTATTCATGTCATGCAAGAAATCTAAATTATAAAACAATCGTACATCACATAATTTAAGGCGTGCAAGTAACCTAATTACTTAATTATTCACACTTCAACATTATCAAGGCCCACGAGTAAGTTAAAAACATAATCAATCAAGGGTTAGTTCAAGACTAGATTCATTGAGTGAGGGAAACCATTATCAAAGTTAGGTAAGAGAACTCTGAACGCTAGTAGTCGTAGAGGAAATATATATATATCAAAATGAGACTGAGATGCTAGATCACAATCCCCATTAAGATCAAAGTTTAAAGTGAGAAGTAACTCATATGTAATAAACACATTTAAATTTTAATGAAATAGGTGAGTGGTCTCTAACGATGGTAATGAAACTTGTATAATTATGAGCAATACGTCTCTATTTGGTCATGTTGGTTTCCTTAACTACTCTCCATATTCCAATTGATCGAGCATTGACCATGTATATGATATTTTGGGCAAGAGTGGGGCCCACTTGCTTCCCAAAATCGTTGTAAGGAAGGATCAAGAGAGGGCGCTCTTAGCTTCTCGAGTCCACCGCAAGGAGGGAGCAAGAAAGGGATTTATCAGAGCATAAACCAGGCATAAAAATGAAAGTAAACTTCAATCTTATTGTAGAGAAAATGTAGGAACAAAATAAAAATCGTTGGGCATGGAAACATAACACAGGTGCAAAGGAAAAGTAAGGATAAATTCTCTTTCGTTGGGTAAAAGGATAGAACCGTTGGGAAACACCAAGTAAAATCGATGAGTGTAAAAAAAAGGAAATGCAGATTTTTTAGGGGGGAAATGGAACACGTCCCCTCCCAACACACCGACCTCCTTAAGTTCAAAATTTCGTAGAGAAAAAATCCTAACAAACGTTGAGCATCAAGGGAAAACACAGGGAATTTAAACGTGTAAAATCATAGAGTTAATAATGGAAATGGCAGGAGTCTAAAATAATGACAGAAGATGGAAACGCAGGTGTAATTAAAAAAAATCTATGGTCAAATGTTCTGGGTGAATATTAATTAGACAACAGAATTTGATGCAAGAAAAAGCGTCAGGGGTTATTGATAGTTCTTATGTAAACAATGGAAATTGGATGATGATGGACAAACAAAAATAAACTTTGTGATGTGTTTAGTAAAAGAAGTAACCATATGGAAATGTGAATCACACACGTATTTATAACAAGGAAATTTGAATCACAAGTTGTATTTATAACAAGTATAAGATGTGTAAAGCCTATGCATTGTATAAGTTGTATTTTGTACAGTTGCAAACGCTCTCTCTCATACGCTCTCCCTCATGGTATCATATGTGGATGCAAAAGTCACCCCTTGTGAATTCAAGTATAAGATGTGTAAAGCCTATGCATTGATCCTTGAAAATTTTGAACTACAGTTGCAAACGCTCTCTCTCATACGCTCTCCCTCATGGTATCATATGTGGATGCAAAAGTCACCCCTTGTGTCTCCAGGTATGGTAGAGATCTGTATCCATGAGCTCATATACAATATAAACATCTTTAAAACTGTCTCTAATGTGGAAGCTTGATTTCTCGAAGAGTCTTGTTTGCATCGATCTTATTAGCAAAACCATTGCCAATATTATTGATAACAACTTGCTCATTTGTCTCAGAGTTCACTGTTGAGCAAACAATGCCATTCTCTTCCTTTCATCGATCATATTAGCAAAACCATTGCCAATATTCTTGATCGCAATTTTCTCATTTGTCTCAAAGTTCACTGTTGCACAAACAATGCCATATGCGCCTTGTATAATAAGTCGTATGGGAGGAATGTACTTGGAGGAGACCTTGAAGAGGTTCTCAAATATATTATATTGTACGTACTGACTGTTACGAATCAGAATTCCATGTATGTGACCGCCTGCTGCCGCAACTCTAGCTTCCGTGGTGGTGACTTCTTCTACTGCATTCACAAACCGCAAACCCTTTTCTTCTTCCTCTAGAGGCTGCTTCTACTTCTGCTAATTCTACTGAAGCTGCTTCTACTGCATCCACAATAGCTATCAGATCGACAACGAGGAAAATATGTTGTTGATCTGATAGCTATTGTTGTAGTAACAACAAAGCTCATAATGGTGTCAAATTCCAGGACATGGTGGTTGACATAAAGAATGGAAGGCTGAATCCTTCATCTTGGAGTCCGCTTATGATCTATGAAGGAGAGGATCGTCTGCCCTGGTGCGAGAACAATTGAAGGCTCAGGTGGCGCGCCAGGTATTTGGACATAGATCTACGGCATTGGACTACCCCTCGCTCAAACAGGCCCCTTTGCTTGCCTATGCAATTTCTTCCATGCAGCAAGATAGAGTGGTTCTCACACGGATACAAATGGACCATAGCAACAATAACTCAAAGTATCCACTTTCCATTTCATTGGGCACTTAGTTAGGGAGTAAGTCCAATCTCTCTTATACCATATTAAAGATGTATAAACCCAATCCCGCTCTTATACCATATTAAAGATGTATAAACCCAATCCCGCTCTTACCATATTAAAGATATATGATATATACCATATTAAAGATGTATAAGCTCAATCCAGCTCTTATACCATAATACGAGAGTACACCCTTATTTACACACATAAACAATATGTTGAAGGCTCTATTGAATCAATTTAATAATACATAGAAATACAACAAGTTTTGTTTTAAGGTAGAAAAACTCTGTTGATTTTATAATTTATTTAATTATTTATATAAAGCTTGTAGTTGGAGATAATTTCTTACATCCAACTAGTTTCAACAATTTCTTAAAGATTAAGAATATATTCTTCTAGTAGAGGTGAACTCTATCCAATAATGATCAATAATAATAACAACCTTAAATATAATTACATATAAGACAAGTAGAAGTTACATATTTTAACAATGTTTTCTATTATTTTCACTATTAATAATATAGGGATAGCAAAACCTAAACTTTTCATTCTTATTAAATAATATATTCTTAATATATTGTAATAATTATTATAATTTTAAATGATTTATTACTATTATTTTATTTATTTATTTAAAATTTAAATATTGATATCAATTATAATAATTAAATATAATTGTGTAGAATCATATTAAACATAAACTCTATTTTAAATAACATGATTTGTAATACATGTAAAGAGTAACCAAAATTATTAACTACTTTAAATGTTTAATAAAATAGTTTGTCATGTTTATAATAAAGATCATGAGCTATAAGTCTTTGAGGTGTAGGATAGTTCGTGACAAAGTGTGTTGTTAAGACATTTTGTGATGTAAATTCATTACATTACAAACAAATTAGCAAACAAAAAAAATCATAAGTTATAAATAAATATGTTTTTAGGAAAAAAAAAAAAATTATAAATTTCTTTGGTTTGATGTAAATGGATCATTTATTACAAATATCGCTCATAATTTCAAGATTGAAACATATGTTCCATTGCAAATATTTAATTAAATATATGAATTATCTTGTAAATAACATGAATAAAAAATTATAAGTGAGTTGTGGAGCATAATACTTGAATTAAAAATGATTGAGTGAATCAATTCTTTTTAATGTAGTTGGGCCATTCTTTTAATTAATTATAATATGTTTTTAAATGTTGTGTAGAAAGAGAATTTGACATTGAATGTTTTTAAGATTTTAAGTTAATAACACAAAATGTTTAGATGTAATTTAGATATAATTATGGATAGGTTGTTTCCACCAAATTATATATATATATATATAATTTTTTTAGAAATAAACCAAAAAATATTAAGTATATTATATTAAAAATTAATTAATTAATATTAATATATATTAATTATATTGTATTAAATGATTATAATTTTTTTGAATGTTGTTCATAATATAGAGACGAAATTTAAAAGACCCCTCCTCATGACACAAACTTATTAGTAAAAACAATTTAATATTTCACTACAAAATTTGAATTGATATGTTAGATGGTTATTTTTATCTCATTAAGGATATACATGGCATTGAATTCCTAAAATCGTGTGCATGAAGGTCTGGAGATGTCTTATATTTTCTACAATCTATAATATTGGAAATAAATTGAAGTAACACAAGAATGTGTTAAGTACAAAATACTTACAACAACATAATTAACTAGAGTACACATAGTGTACACTTGTTTTGAATACAAAACACATCTAAAAAATAGATAAGAAATTAATGAAATATAAAAACTCTTGATAGATATTTTCTAGATAATTCTAATACATTCTTATAACAAAAAAAAGATCATGCCCAATTATATATATATATATGGGGTCTATTGGGTTTATTATTATATATATATATATTATATATATATATATATATATATATATATATATATATATATTATATATATATATATATATATATATATGCTTCACTTAGGGTCGTATTATAGTACCCTTTTACATGTAATAAAACTTAGCGAGACGATTTTATTATATTCACTCTTTTTCTACTACTCATAATGACGTGTTCTTCCAAATTCAACATCTTTTTGTATTTATCTTTATCTTTCTTTCCGTGGGCTCTATCTTTTTTGTTGTAACTTCTTAAACTTGTTGTATTTGTCGAGCTTTGTTAATGTTTTATTAAATCAAGGTTATTTGATGCTATGCTTACTAAGAAGCACTAACAGTTTTGTATGTACCTTGCATTTCCTGTACACTATTTTCATGATGCCGTTAATATCGTTCCAACTTTAATGCTCTTCCTTTATTTTATACATGCTTATTCTTCTTCTTTTCAAAGACAAAACAATTATCCTTTTTTTTTTTGTCCGTCTTTCATCACTCTTTCCATTTAGATGTTACTACCATATTTGACATCTACATTACCTTCTTCAATCTCGTCTTCATTCTCCTTTTAAAGCTCTAGTGTGAGGCTTTATATTAGACACATCCATATTCAATTCTATATTTCAATTATAATTTTACATCGTAAATGTTTAGGAATTCTTCAAACCTCTTTCAATTTTTTATTTAATTTTGTTGGTAGCATTCTATTCAAATTTTCCCATGGCATATGTATACTTCTTGTATTATTGATTATAGTGTTAGAATTATTAAGTACCCATTAAAAAAAAAAATTGTTAATCATTTTTTATTTTATTTTTTGAATCTTTTTTATGATTGTTTCATTAAGAGATTTCAACTTATGAAAGTGGTCATATCATTTCCTAATTTTTCTTTTCATTCATTTAAATCATAATTTATTTCTTTACATATCTTCTATATTTATTTATGTCATCTCTTTATTGAAGAATAATCCTTCAAATAATTCCCAAATTAAACATTTCAATTCAGAGTTTTTCATAAGATATTAACTTCTTTATGAAAATGAAAATCTCTACTAAAAATACTATTAAATTCTTTTCCATTTTCTTTTTCTATCTTTGACTATTCCTTGAGATCAAATCCTTCTTCAGCTTCTCTAAATTCACGTATGGTTAAAATGATTATTATTTGGTGTCTACCGAAAACCCTTGGATTTTAATTCTCAAACTTTCAATATTTTTACTAATTGATTAAAAAGAATTACCAATAGAGTATCTTGTATTTCCTCATTTGAATGGATTTTGGATCATCTGAATGAAACATTACATTAATAGTTGTGGTTATTTTAAGTTTCTTCTAAAGGCATTTAGCTATTATTTTTCAAAATGATATTAATCTTGATGTAACTTCGAATTTTATGCATTACTGAATATTAAATTTTGTTTGAATTTTATGCATCATTAAATATTAAATTTTGTTTTGTAATAAAATTATATATTCTATGTAATCTCAAAATTCTAACCAATATATTAAGAAAAAGTTATAATAATTTTATTAAAATTTATTTATTTTGACATCTTTTAAAATACTAAAATATTATGCATTACTGAATATGAAATTTTGTTTGAATTTTATGCATCATTAAATATTAAATTTTGTTTTGTAATAAAATTATATATTCTATATAATCTCAAAATTCTAACCAATATATTAAGAAAAAATTATAATAATTTTATTAAAATTTATTTATTTTGACATTTTTTAAAATACTAAAATATTATGATATTTTAATCATAAATTTTGTTATATATATAGTCTTTTAAATGTCATATACAAAATTCAATTTACTATGATATATTAATCATAAATTTTGTTATATATATATAGTCTTTTAAATGTCATATACAAAATTCAACTTAGATCTTTCTATCCTCAAATATAACCATTTTTGTGATACTAAATACTTGAGAATAGTTTTAAGAATGCTAAGACTAATGTCTTGGAAGGAATAAAATGTCAATAAAGTTAGAAGAATCTAGAAAATAAAATGTAAATAAAATTCATATAAAAATAAAAATAGAATGCACTAAAAATAAAATGTGAAATGTGAATATAATGCATATACACATGAAAAATATATTTGATTATATTAAAGTATATAATATTAATTACAAGTAATTTTAATTTTATCATGTTATTATATTTTTTTATAATAATTTCATATTGTTTAAAAGTATCTTCAATTTTATCATGTTTTTTATTTTCTTATAACAAGGATTGCATGGAAGCTTAGTCCTTGACAAGTAATGAAGTAAGCTATGTGGTAAGAGGTCTTTACACTAATTTAAACATATTGTTTTGCCTTATATCAATTAACACATAAATGATATTTTAGGTTAATGAATGCCAAATGTTTTGTATAATATTTGGCAAACACAAATAACTAAAAGTTAATTTTTGATGAAAGATAATACAATCTTACTTAGTTACATTAATTTCATTAAATACAAAATCCAAAGTGTATTTATATAGAGAATTTCTCTTTAAATTTATATTATATTAAATATAAAGAATTCATAATATAATTATATTTATATTATATTAAATATAAAGAATTCATAATATAATTATATTTATATTATATTAAATAAAAAAAATTCTAATTTACATACAAAATGTAGATTATTTTTTTTTTTTTTAAATAAAAAAGAGAGGGTAGTACCTTCTATATTAGATCATCACAAAACATAGGCAAAATACATAGTCAAGGCTAAAAACCACCAAAAATACTGCCGGTATCCGGAAACCAGTATAGCTAAGGGGCCAATAGCAGTTATAACAATAAAACATTTAGTTCAGAGCCCCTGTCCTGCCCGCAGGAAACCAGAACAGGGGCTAATGGTCCAAGAGTGCATAAGACAACAAAGCAGAAAACAAAAGCCAAGAAGCAGTAAAACCTATTTACCCATTGCACCGTCACCTTCACTCGCCTGCCAAGCGTGCCTCGCTGGAATAGAAAACTCCTGCGCGCACAGTGGACACTTGTGCTGAGCTGGAGCTCCGGAAAACGTGCCAAGGAGGATGTCTAAACGCTGGCTCATGAGGAGCGTCCTGAGTTCCACATCCGCCAAGTGGCTGCGTAGCTCAAAGACCAAGGCCAGGTGATCATCACTGAGAAGAAAGCCATGCAAACCGCCATCCGAGCCACTGCTGTGGGCAGTTCCCGAATCCTTCTCCTCACCCGCGTCAGCCGCTACCTTGCTCTTCTCCTCGCAAAACTCATTGCCCATAGTCTTCTCTGCGTGAGGAGGTGGCAGGTCGTCCGTCCAGGGAACTTCTTCGACAATACAGCCTGGGACATAATCATCACATATCACAGTTCGAGCAGAGCTCTCCATGGCCTGGGGCGCCTCCATGC
>ML786880.1:590011-612168 GCA_009831015.1 Picea engelmannii | reverse complement strand
GGAGGCCTCACCAAAGTGCATTGCATAAATGACAAACGGTCGAGCCATAACAAATGCTCTCTGTCTGGGCGCATAATCCAGCACATAACTAGACTTCATTAGGATCTGTCCTTCCGGATCCATGATCTGTTTGAGCTCGCGGGGGAAATAAATGGTCGCGCGAGGGAGCTTCTCCGTCGTATGAACTCTGCGATGGCGAGCCTCCAGCGTTAATGCTAATGCGTGGGTGACTGTCATCCGCAGTTAAGCCCGCACTTAAAGCGTCTCTTAGTGCTTGTCCATGTGTCGCTGACCCCGTGTGTCGTGTCACCCCATCCGGGGCTACAAAATGTAGATTATTAAAAATCTTAACTTTATATTTATATAAAGATGAAAATAATAATAATAATAAATTAAAAACATTTTTAAAAAATCAAATAATGAAAAAATTAAAATTTATAGATTAGTGATTATTATATTAAAAATAATGAAATATAGATAAAACTACCGTTTTCTATAAGCTTAATTAGATATTTTCATTTAATGCAATATTATGAACATGCAAAATGTCATATCTATAACATAGTTGTTTTCGTATTAAATATTATGGATATGAAAAATGTCATGTTTATATTATTAATATGCTATCAAAGAAGGATGAGGGTTGCTCCATTTCTATGTATGATTCAAGTATATGTACATATACATGAAGGAGAACAGGAACAACGTTCAAAGAATTTTTTCAAAATATTGAAAACGTTTAATTCGAGTACAAAATAGTTGTAAGATTTTAGTTTTGCAAAACTCGAAACTCGATAAATTATAGGGAATAGAAGGTCTTGTTTTATCGTTCCCCTCATGTTGATAATGATATGCATACCCAAGTTTAATGTTTTTATAAAGAGAGATTTTGGGGGATTTTATAATCTCCCATAGAGGAGATGCATTACTTACTTAGGATCATTCACATGATTAAATTATTAAATGAAAAACAATTTAATTTAAATTTTTGAAGCAATCAAATGTTTTTCACTTAACTTCTTTCCTCATCAAGCTCATTTCCTTTCCTTGTATTTTGTTTTTTCTATATATATATATATATATATATAAAACAGTGTTTTAAATTGAATGGATTTTAAATGTTTCCACTTGAGTTTGTTGATACACATGTCCACTAAAAAATAAACAATATAAGATCTCACTTTGGGATATTATAAAATGTTGTATCTTACTTTCCTGGGATACCCTCCAATCGCTTTGAAATGGTGGGTTTAAATATATCCAAGGATCACATTTATCAAAAAATAAGGTTGTAATTTAGTCACCACTTTATTTGGAACACTGCCCACTACTTATAATTGTTACTAGTATAATAATAGTTATATAAAGTGCTCACTTCACTCTGAGCACGAGATGAAGAAACTCTTCCAATCAAAATCATTGCAAGCTTGATTAACATTGTTAGAAAAAAGGGTACGGAAAACCCTGTGGCAGTTGGACATGTTGTAATCCATAACAATCTCTCCTTGATACACGAACTCTTGGTCATGTTATAAGCCACAATGATCTAGCCTTGATACACGAACTGGTATCCTCCATGAACGTTGTTATCGATAGTAGAAAACCCACATTCGTTGTATCGAGCAACATGATTGTTAAACCTAGGCCCTGCCCATGCGAAATATCTTCCTTGAGAGAGTTGAGAAAAGGCTAAAGGCATACATACTAACGAAAACATAATTTTTTGAAGCTCTTAGTTTCCATGATAGCTGCGTCACATGAGTCCAGAAGCAGAATTGAGTGAGTTGGTTGTGGGAGAGACCTAGATTTATAGTGGACATCAAGAAATGGTGGCTTTCACTGGGTGAATCATGAATTATTTTTCCTATTGCGATATTAATTCCCAATGTGTATGGAGACCTAGAGTGGGTAGGTACAATTTTCATTTTCACGTTCATACTCACTCTTAGTATCACAATAATCATTTATTTTTATATGTTTTTCTCTAGACCTGATTAGGAAGGTTTATCCCTTATTGGGATGAAGGTTTATCCCTAATTGGGATGATGGTTTCCCGAGAGATATTCTCTTATTCAAATGAAACTAGGTGGATAATTGTTTAAATTCACCCTTTGAAGTTTGTATTTAATCATCCTAGATTGCATATTGCATTCACACAAAACATACGAGAGTCGAATTGTAATTGAGGGTTTCGTAGTATCTGTATGTGTTTGTATATGTATCATTTGTTTTAATAAAAAAATTCAATGCATTATAGGTAAGGAATAGAGACAACAATACTTGACAACAAGTAGTAATATGGGCGATTGTGGCCTTTTGATGATTCAAATCTTATGATATAAAAAAGTCAGTAGTTTACACCAAATAAAACTTTTTGTGCATTTATTTGTTTACAATCTTTTTTTTTTTAACATAGCGAACAAACGTTTTTTTCATATTCCAGTGACCTACAAATATACAAAGCAGATTTGACATGCCCTTTGATGGCGTCCACCCGGGAACCTACCTCAGCAAGTCCCACGCCTGACCTCCCGATCTTTAAGGATCGCTCAATGTTCCCTTCTGAGCTGAAGCGGCTCTTTGCATTCCCAATGGAATCCCTGTGAAAACCCCAATCCACAGGTCCTTCCTTCACCCTGTCACGACCTTCTGGATGTCCATGAACAAATTCCCCATAGGGAATGTAATATCGGGTTTCAGGGTTTCGTGGTTCCCGACGTTGAGATTTCTTTACCTCTTGAATCCACGATCTCCGATGAATAGATTTGTCGATGCGCCTTTTACACGTTAGCCCTCCTGGCTATAATCTTATCCCATATGACCAGAATTCATAAGACCGCAACCTTATATTCTTTCGGGATTTTGGACTTCGAAATCCAGATGTGCTCCAATTCCCGTTAGTCCCTCCGGACTAGACCTTTGGTCCACGCGACCTCCCCTTATATGACCATAGTCATACCTCCCATCGGGGTTTCAGACTTTCCAATGTCCAAATACACTCGTCCTTAGGATTCATGATCCCTCGAATCCCGGTTTCCCGACGTGACGTCATCTAGAAACTCCTATCTGCCTTTAGCCTGATCAACAGTCGTGATTGCCTATGAGACCAACGACTCCAGATCTCCCTCGGAACTTCGGGGTTTCAAATGTCGAAAAACGTTTACCCACGGGACTACCGATCTTTCGAATCCCGGTTCTCCACTATGCTGATAGCTGGCCTACAATGGCGCTTCCCTCCTTATCGGGGTTTCACACTTCACGATTCTGAATTGCATAAACACCTTGTCACCAGGATTCCCGATATCCCGATGACCCAAATGCTGATAGAGGACTTCCTGTCGGGACTTTCCTCGATGACTCCGATTTCTGTCGCGCGTCCTCCTCTGATGGACGGTCCTGGTTAACTCTCGGGATTTCGAGACTTCTGATGTCCCGACTTTCATGACCTCAGGAACTCCGATTTCCCGAAAGCCGATATACCGATGTCTAGTGCCCGGATCTCCGGAATGGATGATCACGTGACACGCGTCCTCTCTCATATGGACGGCCCAGATTTGTGTCGGGGTTTTCAAGGTGGAGTTACCCAATATCCTGTCCACAGGAATGCCGTTATCCCGACTCTCGATGCCTCGATGTCCGCCACGCGTCTCCACAAATGGACGACTCTGATCCTTCCCAGGACTTTTACCATGAAAATTCCCGATCTTCTGCTCTCGTGACTCCCGATTTTCCGAACCCCAACGCCTTCATATCACAATGCTTCTCGGGGTTCTTACTCGGCTCACGAGGTTTTAAACCCTGTGCAACTCCTGTCATATCAGACGGCTGACGGGTAACTGGTCAATGAACCAACGACTCATGACCCCTGGAGCTTGAACTCTGAACGCTGTCGCAACCTCCTTTCTTCTTTGGCATATCCAACGACTGGCGGTATTTTGAAAATCTTCTCCACAAGATCCTAACCGTCGATCTCTTCCTCTTTGATGTTTTCTACGGGGTGAACCCAGTATTCCTTTGTGAAAACCGGTCGTCCTGTGCGTAAATTTGCAGCGCCTGTTCAAACACTCAAATGGAACAGACTCTTTGTGCTTATCTTCGATGAGCTTGGAAACCTTGTCCTTCCTGAGCTTCACACAACTCTGAGTCTTTGAGAAGACCCTTGCGTGCACCCCTTGCGACAATCCTCAAACACTTCCAAGTGTTGAGTTCTTTCGACTCTGCGCACACCTGCAGCGGAATTCCTTCAATGCTTCGCTCAAATTCACAACTGAGACTTTCCTTAGCCTACACACTCGTTGCACAGCTCCTTTAACCCAATTTCACTTCTGGGTGAACGAGAACAAGAGTTAAACTATCTGAGCCTTCTGTCAACGCACTCCTTGCGGACGACTTCAACTGCACTCCTTGCAGGAATCCTTGCTCAGATAGAGAAACAATTGAAACTCATTTCTTTTACTTCCTTTCTCAGATTTCAAACACTCAGTAAGGAATCATTCATACATAGTGTGTAAAACAATGCATAACAGGAAGTAAATACTCATGGGCATAGTATTCAACATACACACACAGAGAACAAACACAAAACCATGGATTTGAATCAACCTCTTCTATTAATCCAAATAACTGTACATGGGTGTTTCTACACAGCTCTCTTCTTATCTTCTATGTTCTTCCTACTTCTAACTATGTTACAATGCACAATGAGGGTGTCTATATCCCGTTTCCCTCTTTCACTCTCAAACAGTCTAATCTACAATTAAATTTCTATCTACCTGCATTAACTACTATAAATGCCTCCATCTACTTCAGACGAGAGCGGGGCGCTCAAGTTATGATTACATTATACCAAGGTGCCTTCATTAAATGGTCCCATTTATATTTGGTGTATCAACTTCAAGGGAAAATTCAAAAAATTGGCTGGGCTTGTCCAGCTGTCGTTTGTTTTCTGCATTGGCTCGTTTGATTTTGGCGACGCTCCTGCATCATACTCCCTGGCTTGAAAATATTCATGGCCTCCTGTCCATGAGCTCCTCCATGGTCTGTCCATGCTTCATAATCTCTGCTTCATTTTCCCAGCTGACATATTCAACTAGATGGTCCTTCCACTTGACCAAATATTCAAAGTATTCTCTCCTCCTGGTCTTCTTGTTGACTCTCTTGTCCAGTATGCACTCCATCTATGATCTCTCTACAACTGACATCTATTTTTTCCACTGAACCTCTGGTTGTTCACCTTCTACTCCTGCTTCCTCAAGTTTATATGGGTATAAATCTGAGACATTGAATATCAAAGAAATTTCGATCCCATCGGGTAATTCAATCTCATAAGCATTCTCTCCAATTTTCTTGAAGACCTTGTATGGTCCGATTTTCTTCATCTTCAATTTACTGTATGTTCCTCTCGAGAACCTTTCTCTTCTCAAGTGCGCTAGAATGAAGTCACCAACCTCAAATTGGAGTTGTCTTTGATGCTGATCTTCTCTCCACTTATACTCCTGACTTGAATTCTGTAGTCGCTCCTTCACTCGGCTGTGAATTTCTTTCATCGCCTCCATGGATTCTTTTGCACTAGCACTCCTAGTAGCAGTCTGTTCTGAATCTCTCAATTCAAAAACTCCTCTCGGCTGCATGCCATATACAATCTGGAATGGACTCTGGCCTGTGCTCCAATTCATTGAGTAGTTATACGCAAACTCTACATGCGACAATGTATTGTCCCAACTGTTGTGGTGCTCCACCACCATGCTCCTCATCAAGTCTCCCAGACTTCTGTTCACCACTTATGTCTATCCATCCATCTGAGGATGATAAGCTGAACTAAACAACAAGTTAGTCCCCAGCTTCTTCCATAATGTCCTCCAAAAGTGCCCCATGAACTTTGTATCTCTATCCGAAACAATACTCCTTGGTAAGCCGTGAAGTCGAACGACTTCTTTGAAAAACAAATTCGCGATATGTGTCGCGTCACTGGTTTTCTGACATGGGATAAAATGTGCCATCTTGGAAAATCTATCCACTACCACAAAGATTGAATCAGATCCTCTTTGCGTCGTTGGCGGTCCCAATATGAAATCCATGCTAATTTCATCCCACGGCTTCTTAGGTATGGGCAATGGTTGATAAAAAACCAGCATTCTTCTTCCTTTCCTTTGAATGTTGGAAAATTATGCATCGGTCTAAAAACCTCTTGACCTATGATCGCATCCCTGGCTAAAAGTATGACTCGCTCAGCTTCACGAATGTCTTATCATGACCGAAGTGTTCGGCCAATCCTCCGTTGTGTTTCTCCTTCAGCAGATTCTCCCTCATGGAACAATTTGGAATACACAGTTGATTGCCTTTAAATAACAATCCTTCATGGATCATGTATTCGGCCCATTTGTTGCTATCTCTGAGAACTAGATTCTCGGCTGCTTCATATGCTTCCTTAAAGTCTGGATCACCTGCATACATGTCTCTGAGATCATTAAAACATAACGTCTTGACTTTGAACTCCTGCAACAGTAAACACTTCTTGCTCAAAGCATCAACAACTTTGTTAGCAGTACCAGAAATATGTTATATCACAAAAGTGAAATTTTGCATGTATTCAACCCATTTAACATGCCTCTGATTCAACTTTTCCTGTTGAGTCACAAACTGCAATGCATGGTTATCACTATATAAAACAAATTCCTTTGGAATCAAATAGTGCCTCCATTTCTTCAATGCCTGGATGATGGCATAAAACTCCTTATCATACGTGGAATAATTCACCTTCGCTTCATTCAGCTTCTCGCTGAAATATGCAATTGGTCTGTCATCTTGACTTAAGATTGCTCCTATTGCAAACCCGCTTGCATCACATTTCACCTGAAATGTCTTTTGAAAATACGGCAACACCAGAATTGGTTGTTCTGTAATATTCCGTTTCAACAAATTGAAACTCTTCTCAGCCTCTTCAGTCCAGTGAAAAGATTTATGTCTTTTCTTCACTGTATCCATCATTGTTGCACTAATTCCACTGAAGTTCCTAATGAATTTTCGGTAGACGCTATCCAACCCATGAAAACTTCTCACCTCGAATATGTTCCTCGGTGATCGCCAATTCTTGATTACCTCCACCTTATATAGATCCATCCTCAGCTCATTTACTGAAATAACAAATCCCAAGTAAATGAGTTTTGTCTTCATGAACGAGAATTTTTTTATGTTTATCAACAGCTTCTCTTGCTGTAATCTCTTCATCACAATGGACAAATGCTTCAGATGTTCATCTTTCGTTTTACTGAAAATCAATATATCATCCAGATATACGATAACAAATTTTCCGATGAAATCCTTCAGGACTTCATTCGTCAACCTCATAAAGGTACTTGGCGCATTTGTTAATAAAAACGACATAACAATCCATTCATACAAACCTTCGCTTGTCTTGAATGTTGTTTTCCATTCATCACCTTCTCTCATGCGAATCTGGTGATATCCGCTTTTCAAATCAATCTTTGAAAAGAATGTTGCTCCACTTAAGAAATCCATTAAATCATCCATCCTCGTTAATGGAAACCTGTACCTGATGGTTATCTTGTTAATGGCCCTTGAATCAGTGCACATCCTCCAGCCTCTGTCTTTCTTCGGACTGAGTATCGCCAGAACAACACATGGACTCAAGCTTTCCCTGACCAAACGTTTGTCCAACAAATCCTGGACTTGTCTTTTAACCTCTTCATTCTCTTGCGGCATCAATCTATACGTGGCTTTGTTCGGTAAACTGGCTCCGGGTATGAGATCGATATGATGACTCACACTTCTCATCAGTGGCAATGAACGAGGTAATTCGTCCACTACTATATCAGTGAACTCTTCCAGCAGTCCCTAAACTTCTTCTGGAAAATCATCCACTCTTGTGCTAGTCAAAACAATCTTCGGTTTTCTGACCAGAATGAACTGTGGATCCTCCTTATTCTTAATCTCGGTAAGGAGTTCCTTCCCACTCATGAGAAGTATTGTCATGATAAGTAATGTGTTTCTTAATTCTGGCTTCACCTCCTTATCCTTTATTGGATGTAACATGTGTGTCCTCCCATTCTTCTCCAGGGTGTATGTGTTCATCCTCCCATCATGAATCACATTTATATCATATTTCCACGGTCTACCCAACAATAGATGACAAACATCCATAGGAATAACATCACATAAAATCTTATCATTATATCCTCCTATCTTAAATTCAACTAAACATTGTTTGGTGAAATTTACCTGATGTCCTTTTTGTAGCCACAAAACTTTATATGGACTTGGATGATCAGTCGTTTCCAGCTCCAGCTTTTCTACCATCTAGGTTGAAACAAGATTTTCCGTGCTTGCACTGTCCACAATGACCTTGCACACTCTATCCTTGGTCTTGCAAGAAGTCCTAAAAAGACTGTTTCTTTGGGTTGAGCTCTCGACTTCCTTTTCGGGTGTCAAAATAACTTTTCGCATCATGAGCGATCTTCCACCTTCAACGTCTTCTGCCTCAACATCTCGCCTATGTGCCTCGGCGATGTGAGTTTCTCCAGTTTCTTTCTTTTTCTCTGGACACTCGAATGACTTGTGCCCATTCTTTCCACATGTGAAGCATGTGATTACTCCACCTCTTCCTCTTCCTCTACCTTGAAACCTATTATTATCAGCATATCCTCCTCTCTGCTCAGTATGTTGTTCTCTTTGTTCATCATATCGTCCTCGTTGTGAGCTTCCACCTCTTTCTGTCCGAGTCTGAGGTTTCTTCCAGTCATCCCTGGGCTTCTGGGTTCTTTCCTGGGCAACGGATTTCCCCCTGGGCTGACTTCTGCCTCGGCCCCTCTAGCTTTGCTTTCGGCTCAACTTCTCTTCCGCTTTCAAAGCCATTTGATAAACATCTTCTACCGTTCGGATGGTTTCCATACTCATTTCATCCTGAATCTCATATCTCAGGCCATTCATATACCTGGCCACTTTTTCGTCATTGCTTTCGTGATGACCTGCCCTGACATTCAACCTGTAAAATTCCTCAGTATATTCCTTCACTGTTATTAGCTTCTGTCTCAGGTTCTGCATCCTCCTGAATAGTGAAATTTGGTAGTCCCTGGGGATGAATTTTTCCTTCATCTTTGCAATCATCCTGTCCCAGCTCTTAATTTTCTGCTTGCCTTGGCAACGCCTGTCAGCTTGTAGTTCATCCCACCACAAGGTTGCATGTCCTTTTAATCTCATGATGGCATGCCTAACTTTCTTGTCCTCTTTGATATCTTCATAGTCAAAATAGGTGTCTAGAGCTCTAATCCAGTCTAGAAGCTCTTCTACATCCAGATTTCCCTCATAAATTGGAATGTCCATTTTTACCTTTCCACACATTCTCGAAACAACTTTAAGTAAGCACTCATTTGTTGCATCTTCTACTAGGATTTCTTCTTCTCCATGTCCAACATCATCTTCATTTTCGGACTCACTGATATCTCCTACATCAGTTGTGCGACTTTGTCTTATCTCCATGTCCACAACTCTAGCGCGTAAGTTATGCAGATCTCTTTCTACTTTTGGATTCTGCACTTCTCTACCCCTTCCTCTGGGCGTCTCCCTTTCCTCCTCTGGATCGGGTGATTGTCTATCTCTTGTCCTCGGAAGAATGGTGAATTTTTTTTCTCCCTGCTACAGAAAGAAAAGAAGCTTTCCTAAGCTCTGATACCACTTGATGTGTATCATAGTGCTCTTTATCTCTTGCCTCTGAGGCTCAGGCTTTGATACCACTTGATGGTGTCCACCCAGGCACCTACCTCAGCAGGTCCCGCGACTGACCTCCCGGTCTTTAAGGATCGCTCAATGTTCCCTTCTGAGCCGAAGCAGCTCTTTGGATTCCCAATGGAATCCGTGTGAAAACCTCGATCCACAGGTCCTTCCTTCACCCTGTCACGACCTTCTGGATGACCATGAACAAATTCCCCACAGGGAATGTAATATCGGGTTTGAGGGTTTCGTGGTCCCCGACGTTGAGAGTTCTTTACCTCTTGAATCCCCGATCTCCGATGAATAGATTGGTCGATGCGCATTTTATGCGTTAGCCCTCCTAGCTAGAATCTTGGCCCATATGACCAGAATTCATAAGACCGCAGCCTTATCTTCTTTCAGGATTTTGGACTTCGAAATACTGATGTGCTAAAATTCCCATTAGTCCCTCCAGACTAGACCTTTGGTCCATGCGACCTACCCTTATATAACCGCATTCATACCTCCCATCGGGGTTTCGGACTTTCCAATGTCCAAATACAGTCGTCCTCAGGATTCACAATCCCTCAAATCCCAGTTTCCCGACGTGACGTCAGCTAGCAACACCTGTCTGCCTTTAGCCTGATCAATGGTCATGATTTCCTATGACACCAATGGCTCCAGATCTCCCTCGAGACTTCGGGGTTTCAAATGTCGAAAAACGTTTTCCCGCGGGACTACCGATCTTTTGAATCCCGGTTCTCCGCTATGATGACAGCTAGCCCACAATGGCGCTTCCCTCTTTATCGGGGTTTCGGACTTCGCGATTCTGAATTGCATAAACACCTTATCACCAGGATTCCCGATATCCCGATGACCCAAATGCCGATAGATGACTTCCTATCGAGACTTTCCCCGATGGCTCTGATTTCTGTCACGCGTCCTCCTCTGATGGACGGTCCTGTTTAACTCTCGGGATTTCGAGACTTCTGATGTCCCGACTTTCACGACCTCAGGAACTTCAATTTCCTGAATGCTGATATCCCCATGTCTAGTGCCCGGATCTCCGGAATGGACGATCACGTGACACGCGTCCTCTCTCAGATGGACGACCCAGATTTGTGTCGGGGTTTTCAAGGTGGACTTACCCGATCTCCTGTCCACAGGAATGCCGATATCCCGACTCCCGACACCTCAATGTCCGCCACACATCTCCACAAATGGACGACTCTGATCCTTCCCGGGACTTTTACCATGAAAATTCTCGATCTTCTTCTCTCGTGATTCCCGATTGCTCGAACCCCGACACCTTGATATCACGATGCTTCTCGAGGTTCTTACTCTGCTCATGAGGTTTTAAACCCTGTGCAACTCCTGTCATATCGGACGACTGACGGGTAACTGATCAATGATCCAACGACTCACGACCCCTGGAGCTTGAACTCTGAACGCTGTCGCAACCTCCTTTCTTCTATGGCATATCCAACGGCTGGAGGGATTTTTCAAATCTTCTCCACAAGATCTTAACCGTCGATCTCTTCCTCTTTGATGTTTTCTATGGGGTGAACCTAGTATTCCTCTATGAAAACTGGTCGTCCTGTGCGTAAATTTGCAGCGCCTGTTCAAACACTCCCATGGCACAGACTCTCTGTGCTTATCTTCTACGAGCTTGGAAACCTTGTCCTTCCTAAGCTTCACACAACTCTGATTCTTTGAGAAGACCCTTGCATGCACCCATTGCGACAATCCTCAAACACTTCCAAGTGTTGAGTTCTTTCGACTCTGTGCACACCTGCAACGACAGTCCTTCAATGCTTCGCTCAGATTCACAACTGAGACTTTCCTTAGCCTGCACACTCCTTGCACGGCTCCTATAACCCAATTTCACTTCTAGGTGAACGAGAACAAGAGTTAAACTATCTGAGCCTTCTATCAACGCACTCCTTGCGGACGACTTCAACTGCACTCCTTGCAGGAATCCTTGCTCAGATAGAGAAACAATTGAAACTCATTTATTTTACTTCCTTTCTCAGATTTCAAAGACTCAGTAAGAAATCATTCATACATAGCGTGTAAAACAATGCATAACAGGAAGTAAATACTCATGGGCATAGTATTTAGCATACACACACAGAGAACAAACACAAAACCATGGATTTGAATCAACCTCTTATATTAATCCAAATAACTGTACATGGGTGTTTCTACGCAACTCTTTGCTTCTCTTCTATTCTCTTCCCTCTTCGAACTATGTTACAATGCACAATGAGGGTGTCTATATCTCGTTTCCCTCTTGCGCTCTCAAATAGTCTAATCTACAATTAAATTTATATCTACCTACATTAACTACTATAAATGCCTCCATCTACTTCAGACGAGAGCGGGGCGCTCAAGGTCTGATTACATTATACCAAGGAGCCTTCATTAAATGATCTCATTTATAATTGGTGCATCAACTTCAAGGGAAAATTCAAAAATTTGGCTGGGCTTGTCCAGCTTTCCTTTGTGTTTCGCGCTGGCTCGTTTGATGTTGGTGATGCTGCTGCATCACCCTTCATATTTTTATTAATGAAAATAAATTAATTACAAGGATTTTTCACCCAAAACCTAAGGTGGTAGGTGGAAATATCTATATGTCTGAGAAGAAACATGCACAACATATGTTTTTGAAACTATTAGCATTTTGTTGTTGCTCTTCTTGCAGCTCAAGTTCCTTCAAGAAAGTGAAACATATTGGAAGTGTTATTTATATATTTGTAATTTGTAATGTATAAATATAACTTAAACTCATTAAATAAATCATTTATGTTATTTTGCAGGATAAAGTTTCCATAAGGTTTGAACCCAATTTTGAAAGGTATATAGATATTTGAGGAAGCACAAAAAGTAGTGGAACCTGAAACTTTGCATGCTCCCTTGATGATTTGAATTCTAGCAGTTGAATCCCTTCAACTACAATTCCCAAGGTGGACCCACAGTGTAAGACCTTAATGAAATGGGTTACAAATTTCTTATTGGATTATTTTGTGTTCCCATTTGAATCAAGGAATACAAGAAGCTGATAGTTCAAGACCAGATGTGTAATGCAATCATGGCTGTGATCCATGTGTCCATGGCTCTCAATGATTGTAACCATGATAAGAGCCCCAAGGGCCAGGAAGGCGAGGAGCCACCTCCACAACCTCCCAACAATGAGAGGTGCCCCCGCAGTCCTCTTTAATATCGTCAGCCTCCACTAAAATATGGCCCTTGTCATGCTTTCCCTCTCTCGAACATGAGGCCAGAACAACCTACTTTCCCTCTTTCGAATGCGAGGCCAGAACAACCTACTTTCTCTCTCTCGAAGGCTTAACCAAAAAAAGCCTTATTCAAATAATAATCATCACAAGAAACTTGATTTTAAGATATGTTGGAATATATAATTCCTACTTATCTAATATACTTTCTAATGTATTGAGAATCAATCTGTAAGTGAGTTGTGTGATCCCATTCTTAGGAGGTTGTTTGAGACTTGGACTTATGAGAACGTTGTTTGGTTTCTGGTTGAAGGTTGTTTGAGACATGGATTTATGAGATCCTAGTTTGGTGTGTGGTTCTCAACCTCTACATTTATATTTGGAATAATCTAGATCCTGTAACAACCAATAAACTCTATATAATAAGTCAAAAACCATTGTACAAGTATTCATTTAATTCAATATAACTTTGTGTACAATACTCTACTCTCCCATTTTTCATACCCCCTCATTTTTGTTGGAAACATACAAACAAATTTCCTCATGCACTCACATGCACATACATTTCAGCTAAATCAGGAATGTACATGCATGCACTCATTGCAAATTGTATAATCTATTTATGAATTGTTCGTGTAACTATCTAATCTATCCATGATCAGTTTGTGTAAATGAGTGATAGATGTTATATATACAAGCATACCCATAGAGGTGATAGTGTGATGGGGAGTGCAAGGTGTGTAGAGTTCAGAGTGTGTGTGAGGATAGGATGATTGTATTCCTGAGATTGACTATTGTAATTCTCCCTTGAATAGTAAGAATCAAGAATATCATTGCTTGTGGTTTTTTCCTTCATTGGGTTTCCACATAAATCACTGTGTCAATTGTGTGATTGTTATTCTTGGTTTTATGTGTGCTTAATCTTTCTTCTTAATGTTTTTTTTTTTCTTCCACTACCCATCAAGTGGTATTAGAGCATGTTAAATAGGTGTCGCAGGTGAGCCAAGACGAATTCTATACAGGTTTCCTGTGAGTGCAATAACCTTTGAACATGTTTCAGGTCATTGACACTAACCCATCCACCATCAAAGAGAGCTATCCTCCAAAATCGACACTACCCCACAGGCTTACATGAGCATCGATCTTACAAAGCATTAAATTAAAATTGGGATTTTGGTAATAGTATGAAGGTCTATCCAAAAAATTAAATCTTTTTTGTCTTATTCATAAGACATGGTCGTGACCTCTATCCCTTTCTTATTATGGAGAATCCATGATTAAATAATGGAGGTAATCTTTTTTAGAAGGTGCATTTTTTATAATAAAAGGTAAAAGGGTTGAAGGGGTTATTTTTTTAATAAAAAAAAATTATAACCTTTTAATTAAAGTTTGCATTTTTGGGGGTTTAACCTTAAATATATTACAATTCCTCCACTATAAAAAGGTTCAGTTTTATAGGAAATGGTTTCAGAGTTTTTTGTGTTAATGGCGAAAGTGTAGAGTTCTAAGTTTGAGGTGGATAAATTCAGCAGTAAGAATAGATTTGCGCTATGGAAGCTCAAGATGCGAGATATTCTTGTGCAAAAAGTATTACAAAAGTCATTCATTGGAAAGACAAAGAAACTGATAAGCATGATAGACAAGGATTGGGAATATCTAGATGAAAGAGCCCTCAGTATTATTTGTTTCTGTCTGACAGATGAAGTGTTGTTTAACATCACTGAAGAGAAGACAACAACAGGTATGTGGAGAAAACTGGAGATTCTATATATGACAAAGAACTTGATGAACATAATCTTATTGAAGAGGCAGTTGTATAACTTGTGGATGAAAGAAGGTATGAAAATTGTTGATCACTTGAATTTTTTCAATACTCTAATTTATCAATTATCTAGTATGGATTTAACGTACAAAGATGAGGACAAGGCAATTACGCTAATTTGTTCGTTGTATGAGTCTTGGGATCATCTGGTCACAACTATGTGGTTTAGCACAATAGATTCCATTGATTATGACACTGTTGTGGGAGATTTTGTTTTTGAGGAGATGAGGAAAATATCCAGTAAATAAACCTCAACCGCAGAAGCAGTGGTGTTCAGAGCTCGATCTACAGAAAGAGGTAAAAATCATAGGGGCACATCAAGGTCTAAGTCAAAAGGAAAGAAGATTAAGAAAAAATGTTGGTTTTATGGAAAATATGAGCATCTTAGGAAGGATTGTTGGAAAAGACAGAATGCATCCAAAGAGGACTCAAGAAAAGAAGCAAAGGAAGCTAATTTAGAAGAAACAAGTTTAAGTTCCAGTTTAGGTATGGTTGATGAGGTATTGTCTACTTGTGATGTTTCACATCAACATCAACATTTTTTGTTATATTCTGGTGCATCCAACCACGTGTGTTCATAGAAATTGGTTCTCAACTTACGAATCTATTGATGATGGTGTTGTTTTTATGGGAAATATTTTTTCTTGTAAAATTGTTGGAGCTCGTAGTGTCTGGATTAAAATGCATGATGGTTCTGTAAGAAAATTAACAGATGTAAGGCATGTACCCAAACTTAGAAATAACTTGATATCTTTGAGAGGTCTAGATTATGTTGGTTACAAGTGTACAACTCAAGGTGGAGTACTGAAGGTGTCCAAAGGCATCTTAGTAGTCATGAAGGAAAAGAGGATCAGGAACCATTATCAGCTTGAAGGAAGGACACAAGTAAATCAAGCAGTGGTATAATCTGAGGATGAAAGTGACTCTATTTATTTATGGCATCAACTTTTGGGTCATATGAGCGAAAAATGACTTAAGGGACTGGTTGATCATAAGTCACTTCCAAGTTTCAAGATTCTAAATTTGAATTTATGTAAGTAATTTTGTTTTGGAAAACAATGTAGACAAAAGTTTAAAACACGAAGGCATATAAGCAAAGGTATTCTTGATTACATTCATTCATATTTTTAGGGACCATCCCCTAAAGTTTCTTTTGGAGGATTGTCAAATTTTGTGACATTTATAGATGATTAGTCTAAAAAGGTTTGGGTCTATTTACTTAAAAGAAAAGATGGTGTATTTAATACTTTTAAGCAATTCAAAGATTTGGTCGAAAAGTGCACTGATAGGTCGGTCAAGTGTTTAAGGATAGATAACAGAGGTGAGTTCACATCTGTGGAATTTGAGAACTATTGGAAGGAAGATGGGATCGAAAGACATAATACCATAGTTTATACTCCTCAACATAATGGTGTTGTCGAACACATGAACAAGACTCTCCTAGAGAGAGCAAGGAGCTTTCTTAGTAATGCCAAAATGCAATAGGATTCGTGGGCATAAGAAATAATTACAACATGCTATCTAATAAATCGGTCACCATCAACTGCAATAAAGTGTAATATTCCAGAAGAGGTATGGACAGGTCATTCATGCGATTTTTCAAATCTAAGAATATTTTGTTGTGATGCTTATGCAATTATTTCTAAATATCAGTGTTCTGAGTTAGATCCTAGATCAAAGAAATATTTATTTGTTGGTTATGGTGATAGATTTAAGGAGTACAGATTGTGGGATCCTAATTCCCACAAAATCATCATAAGAAGAGATGTATTATTTGATGAATCTTCACTCTTAAAATCAGAATTGGTAGATGTTAAAGTGAGATAAGAACAGGTACCGCAAGTTCAACAAATTTAGTTGGGAAATCATTCATCTTCAAAAAGGGAGGAGCATGAAGAAGTTCCAAAAGAAGAAGATGTAGATGCAGAAATATCTAGGAAACTGAGAATATAACTCAACCATATCTAAGGATATCTTCATGGTTCAGGAATCCTCCTACACGGTATGACGATTATGTTTTATCTCTGGATTTGGTTTCTAATGATGGAGAACCTAATTGTTTTCAGGAAGCAATTAAGGTATTTGAAAGTTATCAATGCAAGAAAGATATTAAAGAAGAAATTGATGCCTTAGAGAGGAATAAAACATGGGACCTGGTAGAACTTCTAAGGAACAGGAAGGTTGCTGGCTGCAAGTGGGTATAAAAATTGAAAAAGGGTGTTGATAATAAAGTCGAAAGGTATAAAGCAAGACTAGTAGAAAAAGGGTATTCTCAAAATGAAGCTATTGATTTTCATGAGATCTTTTCACCAGTTGTGAGGCTTGTTTCAGTTTGTATTGCGTTAGCACTACTTGCTCTACTTGATCTTGAGTTAGAGAATCTAGATGTAAAAACAATGTTTCTACATGGAGATTTAGATGAGGATATATATATGGAACAACCAGGAGGGTTTTTTCAGGATCACAATAAGAGGTTTGTTTGCAAACTCAAGAAGTCATTGTATGGCCTGAGATAGTCTCCTAGCCAATGGTACAAAATGATTAATTCCTTCATGCTGAGTCTAAATTTTACAAGAAGTGAATATGATCATTGTGTTTACATTAAAAAGTTGGAAAATGACATGTTCATTATTTTGGTGTTATATGTTAACAATATCCTCATGGCAAGAAAAAACATGGTCACAATCAACATGTTAAAGTTTCAATTGTCTAGGGCGTTTGATATGAAAGATCTAGGGGTAAAAAAACAAATCTTAGGTATGTTGATACACAGAGACATGAAAAATGGTAAGTTGTAGTTATCACAACAAAAGTGTGTGGAGAAAATACTTATGAGATTTCGTATGAATAATGTGAAACCCATATAGATCCCTTTGGATTCCCATTTCAACCTTTCTTCAGGTTTATGTCCTAGTAATGATAAAGAAAAGGAATATATATCGCATGTACCATATGCTAATACAGTGGGCAGTTTGATGTATGCGATGGTGAGTATTAGACCAGATATTTCACATGCAGTTGGTGTTGTGAGTTGATACATGGAAAATCCAAGAAAAGAGCATTGGGAAGTAGTGAAATGGTTCAATATTTTTGTAACGATCCGCAACAGCTAGAAGATTTGAAGCGGATGAGGAACGAGGCGCTCGTTTTGATAAAGAGGATAATAGTTGTGTTGCATCAAATTCGTAAAATTTTAGTACCAAGAGAATTTGTGAAACAGTCATTGGTGGCATTGGCGTTATATGTTTAGGATAATGAACAACAGAGCATAAATGAACTGCTTGCGGAGCTAAATCGAATTTATTTGGAACACAGTTTACTTGGAAATAATGGAGAAAGCACCAGCTATAAGCACCAGTTATAAGCTTCAGTTGTGAGAGTCAGTTGTAGGTGTGTTAAGAGGTGTGTTAAGAGTCAGTTCTTAGTTAAGAGTCCAGTTGTCTTTCGTTTGCATGTAACCGACTCGGGAGAGTCTTTTCCTATATAAAGATGTAATTCATCTTCATTGAATAATATAGAAGTGAGCGTAGCCTCACCGTATGTTTGGTTCATATATTTTATCTTGGTATCAGAGCCATGGAAGTGAGGTGCGTAAATTGTAGAGGTTCACAGGTCTCTCCTCTGGTAGGGTGCGAACCTATATTACTCAAACTTTCGCGCATGTTCGGAACCAAGGAAGTTTGTAGCCTGTTGTGCATTTAAGTGCGAACATCCTTCACGATTCCCGCAACTAGAGTATTTGAGAGCTGCGAACTCCCCACAACCAAGTAAAGGGTGAGGTGCAGACTCCTCGTAGTCAACTCTAGCGTGAGGTGCGAGAACCATGGTATTTACGCATGCGTGGAAAGCAAATCTTGAATTTTGAAAGTTTATATAGTTTGCATGCATTGGATATTTTTTTTTACGAACGTAAGTTTTTCATTTTTACTGCGTGGGTGAGTATTCTTGCATGCATGGAGTTTGGAGCATGAGTTTGCATGCCGTGAGAAAATCGTGGAGTTTTTATATAAAAGTCTTTATATATGAGTCTTTATATGAGATTTAATTTTTAAGAGGTAAAGGTGGAGTTATAAAGTTTATTAAAGGAACTTTATGATAGTTTCATAAGAGGAAAAAGTGGAGTTATATATTTTATCTTGGTAAAAGTGGAGTTATAAGTTTTTTCTTTAAAAAGGTGGAGTTATATGTTGGTTATTTTTTATATATAAAGAGGGTGTTATAAGTTTTTTTTTAAAAGTGGATATTTTGGATATCAAGATGCATGCATGATTTAAGTTGATAACAGAGGTAGAAACGGATCGGTGGATTCAAAAGGCAGAGCGATGGACTACTCAACACTCGACAAAAAGTTGCATATCTTTGGTGATTCACTTGCAAAGACTAACTTGCAGAGATGGTGAATCCTCTAGCGAATACATACCTCAACGAAGCCAACAAGCTAGATGGCTAGAATTTCATTAACTGGAAATTCAATATGCAGACGCTCATGGAGGGCTATGGTGTCTGGAACATTGTGAATGGAACTGAACTGAAACCTGATGCGGTTGCAGGCCTGACATCAGCACAGATCCAAGACTGGGAGAAGCGCGAAAACAAGGCAAATGTATTGTTGTGCATGTCAGTTAAAGATAGCATAATTCCAAATATTAGAGACGCTACAACTTCTGCTGAAACATGGACAACTCTTAAAGCATTGTATGAAACTAGGAACACAAATCACATTTTGTTCTTGAAAACTAAATTGCTAGGCATTAAGATGGATGGAAATGAATCTATTAGTTCATTTTTGGGTCTCATCAAAGAGGTGAAAGAAAAGTTAGTAAATATAGGGGAAACTATTTCCAATACTGATCTAGTGACTATTACCTTAAATGGTATGCTAGAATAGTATCATATGTTCATAACAAGTCTTGCAACAAGGGAGAAACCTCCTACGTTTGAAGAACTGACAGGAATTTTGTTGCAAGAGGAAGAGAGGCGTGGGAATCTGAAGCCTCAGAGTAAATATTTGGCACTGTGGTCAAATAATAGATCTGCGAGAGGGAGATCAGGAGTAAGAGGTAGAGGAGGCAGTTCATGGTAAAGAGGCGGTTCATGGCAGAGCGGCAGTTCATCGTAGAGAAGACAATCTCCAAATCAAGGTATGCAATCTGATAGGAATGGGTCAAAGAGTTGTTTTTATTATGGTCGACCTGGACATATGGTTAAAGACTGTTATAAGAAGAAAAGTGATGAGGCTAGGAATAAACGTAGAACACATTCAGGTCATTATGCAGAAAAATCTTCAAATAAAGATCATAGATTATTTATTTCTAGTGATGATATTGATGAACCCCCGAATTTTGACTCACTGGATCTTAGGTTGTTTGTGTCTAACGCTACTTTATCTGCTGAAATAGATGACTCTGATGCCTAGTTTGTGGATTCTGGAGCATCAGTACATATGACTTGTAATAAAAATTGGTATGTTAATTTTAAAGAAACACATAATGATGCCAAAATATATCTTGTAGATGACCGCGCTCATCAGATCAAGGGATATGGAGACATTCCTGTGACATTTCCAAATGGTACTGTTCGTCACATTCACAATGTGGTGTATGTTCCAGGAATAAAGAAAAATTTGATCTCTATGTCCACCATTACAGATCAAAACTTGAAGGTTGAATTCTTCAAAATTATTGCATAGTGAAGGATCTGTTGGACCACTTCCGAACTGTTGCAACAGGTGTCAGAGTAGGAGGTCTATACAAACTTGATGTTACCAGCAAAGCACATCATGCACTGACTTCTGCCACTATGCCAACAGAGATTCTTTATCATCAAAGGTATGGACACATCAATCATCCTGATTTATTGTTATTACAGAAAAAGAATATAGTTGAAGGACTTCCCATGTTAAAGAATGAGAAAGTTGTTTGTGATGGATGTGCATTAGGAAAGATGCACAGATATGAATTCCCCTCTAATCTTGATAAGAAAAAGAGGGATGTGCTAGATATTGTGCATACTGATGTTTGTGGGCCTATGCAGATTAGGTCTTTAGGAGGTGCATTTTACTTTCTGTTATTTATTGATGATTGCACGAGATACACATGGTTTTACTTCCTTACATGAAAAAATGATGTTTTCGAGTACTTTAAGGAATTCAGAACCATGGTGGAAAAGAAGACGGGAAAATCCATCAAAATCCTTCGTTCAGATCATGGGGGAGAGTATAAATCAGGGGACTTCAACAAATATTGCAAAGATAATGGAATAGTACAACAGTTTACAGTACCTCACACTCCACAGCAAAACGTAGTCGCCGAAATGAAAAATAGAACTCTGGTAGAGTGTGCATGCAGTATGATGAAAGGTAAGAATCTCTCAAATGCATTTTGGGTTGAAGCCATAAATACTGTAGTTTATTTAAAGAATAGAAGTCCAACAAGGTGTCTTGATAATGTTACTCCTTTCGAAGCCTTGTATGGTTCCAAACCTGCAATTAATAATTTGAAAGTATTTGGGTGTAAGTCTTTTGCACATATTCCAAAGGAGAATAGGAGGAAATTGGATTCTAAAGCCACTAAATGTATTTTCATTGGGTACTGTTCTGAATTTAAAGCATACAAACTATTTTATCCTGCTACTCACAAAGTATTTGCAAGAAGAGATGTACTCTTCCATGAGCAGGAAGCAGGAAATCATGACGACAACAGTCTTACGGAATGGCAGAGGCTTCTTGATGAAGGAGTTAAAAAAGAGCAGTACCAGCAGCAACCCACACAACAACAACCATCCCCACAGCGACAACAATATCCATCCTCATAATGACAGTAGCAACAACAACAAGAAGGACTCAGTGATATGGACAATTCAAGCAGTCACAGTTCACCTAGAGGTGAAGATAGATCTTCACAAAGTGGGGAGGAAGATAATTAGTTGAGAAGATCTTCAAGATAGGTTTGGCTTCCTGAAAGGTATAAAGACTATGCCCTAATGAGTAGTATTTCAAATGTCATAGAACCCATGAATTTTGATGAAGCTAATGAACATGATGAATGGCGAAATGCAATGGAGGAAGAATATGAATCTATAATGAAAAACAATACTTGGGAATTGACTGAATTACCTAAACATAAGAGGACCATTGGATTCAAATGGATATACAAACCCAAGTTTAAATCAGATGGTAGTATAGATAAGTATAAGGCTAGACTGGTTGCAAAGGGGTATTCACAAACAAAAGGTATTGATTATGCTGAAACGTTTGCACCAGTAGCTAAATTGAATACTATCAGAATGTTAATCGCTTTAGCTACAAAGTATCATTGGAAGTTGCATCAATTAGATGTTAAATCTGCATTTTTGAATGGTGAGTTAAAGGAAGAGGTTTACCTTACTCAACCTGA
>ML786880.1:568508-588125 GCA_009831015.1 Picea engelmannii | reverse complement strand
GACAAAGAAGAGGTTGTCACCAACGCTGCAAAATATTCTTAGAAAATGGCTATCATCCCTACAAAATATTCTTAGAAATAATGGCTATCATCCCTACAAAATATTGAATTAAAGTCTCTCCTTTAGTCTATAAAAACACTTGTGAAGTGTAGAATGTCTCTATGAACTTATTTGGAAATCTCGACATCAAAATAGAACTTGTATAGATGGGCGTGTAATGGTAATGGAGGAAATACCCTCTTAAAGAAAGAAAAATACACATATTCTAGCATGATTGTAATTAATAATACAACTAGTGTTCAAATATTGGTGAAAATGAATTACAAGAAATTTTGGATGGATATTGAAATTTAAACATTGATAAAGAGGAACTCATGTATCAATTATCAATAAAATTAGGGTTCAAATACTCATGAAAATGAATTAGAAGAAATTTTAAATAAATACTAAAATTTAATGAGTCATAAAGAGGAACTTCTCAATGATACAAATAGTCCTAGGCTGGAGTTTGAGCACGGAAATGTGATTTCAACAATTTTATGGTAATTATCAGCCAGAGTATCAGGCATTTCCATGTGATTTTCTTTCTCATATTTTAAACTTCAATGGGATAGTTAAAGAAGCATATTCTCATTGGAAAACTTTGGAGCCAAACTATAGAGAAGGTGTAATAACATAAAATCACCCACTTATTATGGGCTAAATTTCACCCTTAATGTATTGAAAATACTTGAGCAGATTCTACCTAAATGGATCTAGGATCGACACTGTGAGTAGTGTACTCTACGCAACTCAGTTTCAAATAATGTTCACCAAACAAGCTACATGACAGAGTCTTAAATACCACTGCACAATGCACACAATTCTCAGTTTGTTGCACGCTATGAATAACACAGTGCTATGCTTAGCACATAAACTTGGAAATAAGACAGAAACTTGTCAATACATAAAATGATTTATATTAATGAACTTCGATGTAGTGCACAAATACAAAATACAATGACACAAATGAGCTTTGGCTCCAATGACTTCTTTTGCTGACTTTACAAACTCATAGCATGTTCTCATACATCTTACACTCCTCAACTGTTGTTGGTTCTTGGTTGTTCTCTCTACCTCTATTTTCTTCTCTGCTGCATCTATTATGGATCATTCGATTGACTAAATGAATTTGACTTATAAGGACACCAACTGAGACTTCCTACATAAGCTAAGACCGAATCAACATTAAACACTATCATTACTATGACTGACTCTTCAACCACTTAATTAAACCCATAAAGATAGAGATCGACTCCATTTATAGCTTATGCTTGTTGACTGACTTTTGAGTAAACTTACGACTTTGCACGTGTAGACTGTTAGACTGTCTGACTAACAATTCAGCTACTGACATATTGACTGATATAAAAATCGACGAAGACGTAAAGATCTCACCGACTTGTAATTACAATTTCCAACACTCCCCCTTAATTATAAGTAGGTGGGATTACAAAAGAAAATTACGTAAAAAATTGAGTTTACAATTTTACTGTCACTCATCTATTACTACACAGAATCCCAAACTACTGCGCGGATGATGAAATGCATCTCTTGATAAAGCCTTTGTAAAAATGTGTGTGACTTGTTATTTTGACCTGCAAAACTCTAAACATATCTCTTTGTTATTCACCAATTCTCTAATGAAATGATACCTTGTATCAATGTGCTTGGTTTTCTTGTGAAACACATGGTTCTTTGATAACATGGTGGTTTAATTGTTGTCACAGAATACTGTTGTTGGTTCTTGTTGTTCCTGCAACAAATATTTTAACATTATTCTCATCCAAAATGCTCAACAAGTTGCGCTTGTAGAAGCTATGTACTTTGCCTCTGCTACAGAAAGAGTCACTATGGGATTCTTCCTTGATGCCCATGATAACATATCTGTTCCAAAATGATATGTGTACCCAGAGGTACTTTTCCTGTCATCTATGTTGCCTCCACAATCACTATCAGTGTATCTATTGAGTTTGAAATCTTCTAAAGTGGAGTAGTTTATGCCAAAATATTTTGTTCCATTCACACATCTTAGGATTCTCTTTCCTTCCTTCAAATGAGATTCTTTTGGAGTTTACATGAACCTTGAAATTAGGCTCACTCCATACATAACATCAGATATTGCTGCTGTGAGATACATAAGACTTCGTACCAATCTTTTAAATAGTGTGGGATCCACCTTGGACCCTTTATCTTCCTTTCTTAACTTCAATCATGTTATGATAGGTGTTGGTTCTTCTTTGGAATTCATCATATTTAATATTATAAGAATTCAATGTGCATACATAGACTATGAGATAAATATACCAATTTTGGAATGGTGAACTTCTATTCCCAAAAAATATCTCATAAGCCCTAAATCAATCATTTCAAATTCAGCCTCCATGACTAACTTGATTTCTTCTATGCCAAAGTCACCTGTAAATATCAAATCATCCACATATAGAAAAATAATTAGCATATTACCTTGCTGATTTTATTTGATGTACAGTGATGTCTCATTTTCACTTCTCTCAAATCGATTATGTGTGAGATAGGAACCTATGTGTCTGTACCAAGATCGAGGATCTTGCTTTAACCCATATAGTGATTTCTTCAATCTCTACACTTTTTCTTCTTGTACTGGAACCTCATAACCTTGTGGTTGTTCGACATATACTTCTTCTTCTAGATTTCCATTCAAAAATGATGAATTTACATCCATATGATAAACTGGACATTTTTACTACGCAACAATTTCTAACTTTGTTCTGACTATGTCCATGCGTGCAACTCGTGAAAATGTTTCATTGAAATCAATTCCAATTTGTTGTGTAAAGCCTCTTACAACTAACCTTGCATTGTACTTCTATACATTTTCTTATGCATCTTGCTTGGTTTTATAAATCCACTTGACACTTATAACACCCTTGTCATTAGGTACATCTACCAATTTCCATGTTTGTTTGTTCTCTATGCATATAATTTCTTCATCCTTGGCTTGTGCCCATACATCATCTTTGACTGCATCTTCAAAGGTTAATGGGTCTCTATTTGTGAAAAAAAACAAAAACTGAAAATGAATTTGTTGCGTCTTCATTATATATGTCGCACATACTTCTTGTCTTTCTTGGTAATAGACTTGCTAATGTTGGATCTGGAGATGTAGAACTACTCGGACTGATTGTTGGTGTTTGTTGCACTCTAGGTGTAAATTGTGCACCTGTTGTTCTTACTGGAGTATTCTTCATGATGATTTGTGTCGCAGTGCCAGGTGTTGAAGGGACTATGCACTAACTTATACATGGTGTTTGAACCACTTCATCTTTTATGTCATCATGTTCCATTGCATCCATAATTTTCATTGTCTTTGTTATGCTTCCATCCCATGCTTCATTCTCCATGAACTGAACATTGCTGATGATTATGAATTTTCTTTTGACAGGGTCATACAACTTGTATCCTTTTTTTTCTTCAGAATACCCAACAAATATACATTTATGTCCTTTTTTGTCCATCTTCTTTCTCATCTCATCTGGAACATGTGCGTATGCGACACAACCAAAACATTTTAAGTGACACAAATTATTCTTTGATCATGTCTAGGATTCTTGAGGAACTTTGTTCTTCACACTCTTTGTTGGACATCCATTCAATATGTATATTGTAGTTTCTACTGCCTCAACCCAATACTCATTTAAAAATGTTTGGCAGTCAACATAATGCATGCCATTTCCATAATGGTTATGTTCTTTCTCTTTGCAACAACATTTTGTTATGGTGTGTATCGCACGGTAAGTTGCATGTAGATGCCATGAACTTTACAAAATTTCTAAAATTGTCTTGACATGTATTCTCCTCCTCTGTGAGTTCTTAGACACTTGATGTAATAGATACTCTGCTTCTCCACAAGTGATTTAAACTACTGAAAACAGCCCAATGCATCAGATGTATGATTTAGGAAATAAATCCATGTCTTTCTTGAGAAACCATCAATGAATGTTAGAAAATAAGTACTTCCTCCTATAGATGGATTTTGCATTGGTCCACAAATGTGTGAATGTATAATTTCCAATGGATATTTTTTTCTCTAGGACGTTCCAACTGGAAATGATCCTCTGTTTTTCTTTCCAAATATGAAACCTTCACATATCCTTTTTGGTTTTTCAATCAATGGAAAACCTGTTACCATATCTTTTGTGTGTAGCAGCTTCAGAGCTCCAAAGTTCAAATGTCCAAATCTGAAATTCCATAACCACGAATCATCTTTTATTTCAGTTTGTAATGTTTCCTTCGTCTCTACGCCATTTTATCCTTTCTTGATATTGCATGAACTATTTTCTTCATTAGTACTACGCGCACTTTCTGTTGTAAATGCAGTGTCCAAATGCACACTTTTTCCTTTATCAATATCTAGCATTGTATTCTTCTTATTTGTTGGCTTCAATGTCAATGGGAACATTATGTTACTTGTCATCTCGATTTTTTCAATAAGTTGATTGCTTGGGCATTTATCCATAATCTCACAATGATTATCTTCCATGTAGATTATGTATCCTTTCCGTAACAATTGTCTTGTGCTCATCAGATTATGCTTCATACCAGAAACATAATATACATCAGACATAAATCTTTGTTCTCCTTTCTTGGTTAGAATTTTTATACTTCCTTTTCCTAAGACAGTGACTTGGATATATGTTCCAAGTTTAACCTTTGTTTGGACTGACTCATCCAAACTAGAAAATAATTCTATGTTTATTGTCATGTTGTTACTACAACCTGAATCTAAGTACCATATGCCACATGGAATTTCTTAAGGAACATTGCATTCAACTGGTGATACTATATTAATTTCTACAACGCTCACCATAAACATGGGGATATTTTGGTTATTTTTGTTGTTTGACTGATCTGGAATTCACTTGTTCTGATTATACTGTCTCTTTCTGCACTCATATCCATAATATCCATACTTTTTACAATAATGGCATTGAATCATTGATTTGTCATTTCTATGACAACTTGGCTAAACAATACTTGGTTTTTGACCTCTTCCACCAGTATTTCCAGGATTGTTACTACATCAAATTCTGAAAAAACTTCTTCCTCTGCTTATAAAGTTAGATCTCCCCCTTACTCTTCCATGACTTATAGATGAGTATGTGGAAAATGCATTCTCTAATGACATACCTGACCTATTCAATATGTGTTCATGATTGATGAGGGAAGCTTGCAGTTCATCTAAAATAAACTGACTCAAGTCTTTTCTCTCTTCTAGAGTCACAACTAGAGTATCAAACTTAGGAGGAAGACTCCTAAGTACCTTCTCAACAATTTTTTTGTCCTTTATGGTTTCACCATGAGACTTAATCTGGATTTATCAATCCAATGAAATGGGTGTAGAATGAATCTACTGTATCTGTATCTTTCATTGACGGATTTTCAAAATATCTTCTAAGAATTTGTAGTTTTTTAGTCTTTACTGTTAAGCCCTAAATAATGGCACATTACCCCTTAATTAGGGCATATTACATTAGTAATGTTATTTTATTTAATGTGTCTTGGGCCGATTAGTTTTAATTGTACCTCTTAGTCTCCTATATATACCAAGGATACCTTTTCATTTGGAATCATATTGTATTTGGAAATCTATGTGGTGTATAAGGAGGTTGCCCTCGAAGAAGCTTATTATATGAAATTCTCTCTTTTTCAAGGCGTTGAGTACTTATTATGAAGTTTTTCTATGCTATATTGGTATTTGGTTCCTAACATTTGGTATTAGAGCTGAAGGTCTTGGGGTTTCACTGCTATATCTGAGACACCTTGGAATTTTCATTATAATTTTTTTTCTACGACGTTTCAGAAGGACCCCTTGGAGGATATTTAGTATACAAATTAAGATACATTGGGTTCAAATTACAGTTCCTGAGGCCTTATACTTTCATAGATATATCTTGTGTAAAATAGGGTTTTGAAATCATCTTGAATTTAACCATCACAAAATTTTCGCTATGAAATTGTTTCTGTAACGTTTCAGACCCTGCAATTTGGAGGATATTCATAGAAATTATTAAGTTATATTTGGTAAAAAATTAAGCTTCTAGTTCATCTTACATTTGTAGATACACTCTGTCTAAGATAGGGTATCTAGCTAGTCCTATTGACTAGTGTCAAGTAGGTGCTCCAGGTAAAACAATCATAAATCATTCCTAGAAAATCCAAATTGAGTGATACTAGTTGCATTGGATAGTGGACAACCTCTAGTATTTGTGGTACAATTTTTATAATTGTATATCAATTATTTTGTGCGGGGAACTCTATACAAGTGAGATCTCCTAGAAAGGCCAAAAATCATAAAGTTGTGGGGAAGTTATCATAACTTCCACTTGGCACATCCAATTTTGATTAGACTTGTGGAATTCCAGGAAAAAAATATGATAGAACTGCAAAGAATAAATTTTCATACCCAGAAGGGACGAAAGTTTGGAGATACAAAAAAACAAAGATCGCTAAGCGGAACCACCACAAAATCAAGGTTTAAAAGTGATAATTTGCCAACATGCAACCAAAAAAGGGAACTTCTACATGAAATAAGCCTCAAGATAGTCCTACTTGGACTCTTCATGAAGGTGAAGAAATGTGTAGGGACATAAATGACTTACAAAAGAAGAAAGTAACAAAAGATGAACTACAAGGGATGATGAATGGTTTAAAAAGGGAGATCATGGAAGGATTGAAATTTTTTCTAATAGATAGGAAACATGAAAGTGAAAATGTATCCCATAAAATTCATGATGAGGAAAAAATGAAGATGAATCAAGAATGAAGAAACTCCAACTTTGGGTCAAAGAACAACCACTTTCCTAAGATCAATATGAGGAAGTTTGATAGCAAGGATCCAATCACATGGATACTTCAGATGGAGCAATTATTTGATCTATCTGATGTGCCACATACACAAAAGGTACAAATTGCTTCTTTATATTTAGAACCCAATCAATTTGTGTGGTATCGATGGATTTGTTGTCACAAATCACTCGTCACTTGGAAAATGTTCACGGAAGAAATGATAGCACACTATGAGGGTACAAAGAGAAATACCTTCTTTAGTCAATTGATAAATCTCAAGAAAAAGGGTTTTGTTGCAGAGCACATTCAAAACTTCCAAAGATTGAATACAAAGGTAAAAAATATTCCAGATGAGCACATTATTGATGTATTCATAGGAAATTTAAAGGATAACATTCAACATGAGGTTCACCTTTGGGAACCCAAATCATTGGAGAATGCATTTAGAGTGGAAAGAAATGTTGAAAGTAAAAATATGGCTATGGCTACTAGAAGGTCAACTCCTAAAATCTGTCGAGAGAATAATGTTCCATCTTGTAAAACACCTCAACAATTGGAGGAAAGAAAAGAAAAAAGTTTATGCTTTAATTGTGACAGCAAGTACATTAAGCGACATAAGTGGTGAGAATAAATTATTCTACATAGATTGTGAAGAGGAAGAAGAAAAAGAAAAAGAACCATCTCAAGATGAAAACGTAGAAGAAATTTATTTTGAAGAGTTGACTCCCACAATATCATGTAATGCATTGGCAGGAATTAGGACTCCTCAAACCCTCAAGATCAAAGGATATATCTAAAAGAAAATGGTAATAGTACTAATTTATTCTTGTAGTACTCATAATTTCGTTCACTATAAATTATCCAAATATCTCAATTGCTTTGTATATCCAGCGCCATAGTTTCAAGTAATGATTGAAAATGGAAGAACTATCAATTTCTCAGGAAAATTCAATAGTATCAATCTTACTATGGGGGAATATGTAATGAATAGTCCAATGATTTATATACCCATAGGTGGTGTTGATGATGTACAAGGAATCCAATGGTTACAATCATTAGGAATCGTGGCTTTTAATTTTCAAGAACTTTTCATGAAATTTTCATTGGAAGGAAAATAAATTGAGTTAAGGGGTATCACAGGGAAACCTAGTAAGGTGATAATCTCTAATGGCACGAAAAAATTATTGAAAAATGGGCATTAGGGTGTAATTGCACAACTATGCTCACGCGATGTTCAAACATCTAAGCCATATATTCCCATAGATATCCAAGGGATCATTGATAAGCATTCCAAAGTATTTGAAGATATTCCCAAAGGTCTTCCACCCACTAGAAATCATGATCATGATATTCACCTAATTCTTGGGAGTGTTCCTCCTAACATCAGGCCTTACAGATACCCTTATGCATAGAAGAGTGAAATTGAGAGTATAGTTGAAGAAATGTTAGAGGTTGGCATTATTATACCTAGCCAAAGTTCTTACTTTTCACATGTGGTAATGGTAATCAAGAAAGATGGCTCATGGTGTATGTGTCCAGGTTATAGAGAGATCAACAAGATCACTATTACAGATAAGTTTCCCATTCTCGTCATTGTTGAATTGTTAGATGAACTACATGGATAAATCTATTTCACAAAGTTGGATCTTTGTTCAGGGTATCATCATATTAGAATGAAGGAAGCAAATATCCCCAAAATAACACTCCACACTCATGAAGGTCATTATGAATTTTTGGTCATTCCTTTTGGCCTTACAAATGCACCTTTCATATTCTGAGGGTTGATGAATTCCATTTTCAATCCCTTCCTTAGAAAATTTTTGTTGGTATTTTTTGATGATATACTAATCTATAGAAAGTATTGGGAGGATTATGTGTGACATGTTGACAAGGTGCTACAAATACTGAAGGAGAAACAACTATATGCTAAACCATCCAAATGTTTCTTTGGGGTGAAGGAGGTAGAGTATTTGGGTCATATTGTATCTCATGAAGGTGTCAAGGTAAAACCTAACAAGATTAAGGCCATGATGGACTGGCCAATTCCCAAAACATTGAATAATCTTAGGGGATATTTGGGTTTGATAGGTTACTACAGCAAGTTTGTTCGCAACTATGGAAGAAAAGAAACACCTTTAACGACAATAACTAAGAAGGATGCCTTTTCATGGACTTCAATGACAACTCAAGGTTTTAAACAAATTAAAGAGGCGATGTGTAAATCTCATATCTTGACCACACCAGACTTCACAAAAACCATTATTTTGGAATGTGATGGCTCGGGAAATGGCATTGGTGTTGTTCTAATGCAAGCAGAATGACCCCTTTCTTTTGAAAGTCAGACACTCAAGGGAAAGGACTTACACAAACCCATTTATGAGAAGGAAATGATGGTAATACTACACAGATTGAATAAATGGTGCCCTTACCTAATAGGTAGACACTTCAAGGTCAAAACATATCATGATAGTCTTAAATACTTCTTGCAATAAAGACTATCTTCAGAAGAACAACAAAAATGGGTGACCAAGATATTGGGTTATGATTTTGATATCATCTATAAAAAAGGGAAGCAAAATGTTGTGGCAGATGCACTCTCAAGAAATGATGAATATGTTGAGCCATTTCTCTATGCTATCTCGATCATCCAATCTGATTGGATAATAGAAGTGAGGGATGAATGGAAGAATGAAGAAAACATGTGGGCTCTCATTCAAAGGTTGCAACTGGATTCCAATGCATTAGATAAATTTACATGGAAAAATGATTCACTAAGGGACAAAGATCGTTTATATTTATGTAAGAACTCACACCTCAAACAAAAGGTAATGTTGGAATTGGACACCTCTCTAGTATGAGGGTACTCAAGATTTTTGAAAACCTACCATAGGGTCAAGAAGGAATTTTTTGGGATGGCCTTAAAACTGATGTTCAAAGGTTTGTGGTAGAATGTTTGGTTTTCCATCAAAATAAGGTGGAAACAATTAAGATCCCAAGTCTTTTACAACCATTAGCGATCCCAAGTTAGCGTTGGGAGGAGGTTTCCATGGATTTCATCATAGGGTTACCAAAGTCTGAAGGAAAGAGTGTCATAATGGTGATTGTTGATAGACTAACCAAGTATGCACACTTTTGTGCACTCTCTCTTCCCTTCAAATCCAGTAAAGTTTCCACTGCATTCATGGAGGCAGTTCAAAAGCTACATGGAAGCCCATAGATTATTGTAAGTGAAATAGATCCCATCTTCACTGGACATTTTTGGATAGAATTGTTTTCTTGTTTGGGTACTCAATTGGCTCATAGCTCATCCTATCATCCTCAATCTGATGGAAAAACTGAGATAGTGAACAAATGTCTGGAAGGATACCTTCGTTTATTTGTCTCTGAAAAACAAACACAGTGGTTCAAATGGTTACCCTTGGCAGAATGGTGGTATAACACTTCCTTTCATACTACAACAAAAATGACACCATTTATGGAACTCTATGGAAACCACTCTCCTTCCATCACTTATTATCTAAAAGAAAAATCTAAGGTTCAAGAAGTGGAAGATCACATTCAACATCAACAACAAGTTCTCCAAATCTTAAGGACAACCTATCCATGGCACAAAATCGCATGAAACAACAAGCAGATCAACATCATAGTGAAATAAGTTTTGAAGTAGGGGATTTTGTGTTTTTAAGAATACAACCATAAAAATATATGTCCCTCAAGAAAACCAAGAAGGATAATAAATTATCACAAAAGTACTTTGGCATACAAATTGGAGTTGCCTACATCTTCACGAGTACACCCAATTTTCCATGTTTCATGTTTAAAGAAGGTTATACATGACAAGATCCCACTTCAAACTATATTTCAATAACTTGACGAAGAAGGAAAAATCATATTGGAGCCTAAATCCATCACTGAAACAAGAATTCTCCAATTGAGGAATAGATCTATTTCAGAGTACTCATTAAGTGGAGGAAACTACTTGCTGAAAATTACACTTGGGAAGATGACTCTTTTATACAAAAGCATCCAGAATTATTCAAGTGTTGCGGACAAAACATGTCTGAAGGGGAGGGGCATGTTATGCCCTAAATAGTGGAACATTACCCCTTAATTAGGGCATACTACATTAGTAATGATATTTTATTTATGTCGACTTGGGTCCATTAGTTGTAATTGTACCTCCTAGTATCCTATATATAGAAAGGATACCTTTTCATTTGGAATCATCTTGTATTTGGAAATCTATGTGGTGTATACAGAGGTTGCCCCCTCGAAGAGGATTATTATCTGAAATTCTATGTTTCTCAAGGCGTTGAATACTTATTCTGAGGTTTTTCTATGTTATCTTGGTATTTTGTTCCTAACAATTACTTTTTCCATACCATGATAAGAGATTTGTAATATGTCACATGCTTCCTTGGCTTGCTTTGCTGATGAAACTCTTGGAAGTATGCTCTCATGCATGGATTGATGCATATAAAACAACGAATTTCCATCCTTCTTTCTTTGATAATTCAAGACATCCTTATTAGTTTGTGTGAGGGAATTATATGTTTCCTGATCTATTGGTTCCACATAGCCATTCTCGACTATATCCCATACATCTTAACCTCGGAACAACGCCTTCATGGTCAAGGACCACATTTTATAATTATTTCCTGTAAAGGTGGGAGGTTGCAGATTTGAGGTAGAATACATTTTTCACTTTCCAATAGAGTTTCTACTCTTGAACTTGTTCGACGATGTGTGCATTATACTATGCACAATTGCGTTTCAAATACTGCACACGAAGCAAGTTATGCGAAAGAGTTCTAAATACCACTACATAGTGCACATACTTCTCAGTTTCTTGCGCTCTATGAATACACACACTTAATGAAATGATTTATGAATGCGGAATAACACAGTGCCATGTTTAGCACATAAACTCAAAAATAAGATAAAATCTTGTAAATGCACAAAATGCTTTATATTAATGAACTTTGATGTAGTGCGTGAATATAAAATACAATGACAGAGATGAGCTTTAGCTCCAATGACTTCTTCTACTAATTTTACAGAGTCAAATTTTGTACTCAGACTTCTTACACTCCTTAGCCACTACTGGTTCTCGACTTTTCTCTCTACCTCTCTTTTTTGCTCTGTTGCATCTATTATGCATCATTTGATTAACTAAACAACTTGGACATATAAGGACACCGACTGGGACTTCCTACATAAGCTAAGACTGACTCAACATTAAATGCTACCATAGCTACGACTCACTCCTCAACCACTTAATTAAACCCAAGAAGATAGAGATACATGCGAATTTTCACTTGCAAACTGTCATATTTTTTGTCTGACAATTCGGTTATTGATAGATAGACTGAAATAAAAATCGGAGGAGACATAAAGATCTCACCGACTTGTAATTACAATTTCCAACAATATTCACAAAAATTCAGGTGAAAATACTTGAGGGATCGCAACTTAGGAAACCCATAGGGTTGTTCTACTGTGCATGACCTACTAATATCCAAGATTTGAAGGCCTACCACATTTGTAAAATGTATGCGCATACCTCCTAACCTCACATATACTAGCTCTTCCATATACCCCACACTCTTTAGCAATAGCAGGGGGTGTCGCATTCACATCTAGAACCTTATGAGAACATACTCCCAATGAATCCCCTTGGAACTTTTGTTGAATGTATGTTTACATCCATTAACCATGAACATGTTTAACCTCTCAATCACCCTCTCTAAAAATTTGATTGCACGCAAAAGCCTCCACACTTGTGACACACAATCTTGGTCATTTTCTCATCTATGTTTGCTGGAAATTTTCCATTATTTGATGAAGAAATAGCAAATTATAATTGTCAATTCTCATATTCCATCACATCCCCCGTTATTGTTGTGGATATCTCCTCCAAACCTCAAAACTAACAGTGTTATGTGATCCCTGCACTTACAATAACTTTCATGTTGGAGCGTACTTAATTCTTCGCACCTTCTCCCCATACATCATATAAGAACAATGAAACCTCTTTCTTTGGAATCCCTATTCAACCATATTTTGTTTTTTGTTATAATTTCATGGCCCTATTTCAGCAAAATCGTGACCACCTTTCTAAGAAATTTCATTACATGTTTCCAATGCAAAAACGTGGTTATTTTGACTGCAAATTCGTAGACAAATATATAGTAGATTTCATAGTCCTTTTTTGCAACCAAATAGTGCCCATTTTGCTGAAAATTCGTGGCTCTTACTCTCAACAAAAATGTCCTCCATTTCTGTACAAACGTGACCTCTTTTATGAGTGTTTTAGTGGATCTTAACCAACAAAATTATGGGATTTTTCTTCATTGAAGTTGTGTCATTTCTTATAGAAAATTGTGGATCCAATATCAATAAATTCATCCCCATTCTCTAAACGATTTGGTGGTCTAAATCCTTTTGGATTTGGTTACTCCATTGTCTACGATTTCACGTGTGGGGTTTTTTTATTTATCATATGCACTACATGCATATGAGAATGTATTTCAACTATGTGGTTTTTTATTTATCATACGAAATTCATTCATATGAGAATGTATTGATGATGGCATGTTGTTCTCTCTAGCCAAGACTACATGCATGAAGAAATCAGGGCATAAGAGAAGAGGTGATGAGACGTCAAACCTGAAATCTTGTCTTTGCAAAGCAATTAAATCACAGTGAGCTTTGGATATGGAGAACCCAATTAATGAACTCTATGTGACACATTGTTTAAGATCCAAAATTATTAATGCAGGTAGTCACTATTTAACATTTTCAACTCAGGATAAATATTTTTTTTTGAGTTTTTAAAATTATAACAAAAATACTCTAAAGTTAAACATTGCAAATTAGGGAAAAAATTATAGTCAAACCTGAAAGTAATAAAGATTCAACCAATAAAAATTCAACCAATGAATCATTGCTATAGTCCCGGGCCTTTTGGCAACGACTAATAAGTTAACATTTCAAATTTATCATGTTTTCTATTTATTTTATAATAAGTTATCATTTCATTGAAAATATTAACATACTTTATTTATAAAAGTTCTTTGCTTCTAAACATAATTGTATCCATATTTCCTCCAGCTCCTTATTATGTAAATGCTTCTCTCAAACCACAAATCATTTAATTTTCAATTTGTCACCTTTTTTAATTCTACTCAAGGAAGTCAATAACTCATACAACCTAAAATGGAAGACATTATCACATAATTGTGGAAGAAGAATATATTAAAATGAAAAAAAAAACATAGAAAATAAGGTAAATACTGTGCAACTTAAAATCATTATAAAACATATACAACATATATAATACATTAAATACTCCTTATAAAAATAAAACTTATTATCTTAATGTTTCTTTGAAACCACAAATCATTTAATTTTGAATTTGTTACCTTTTTAAATTGTAATCAAGGAAGTCCCTCGGATGCAAGTGTAACTCCCATCCACTGGGAAGGCACCATGAGATCCCTCGATGCAAGAAAATAAGATGAACTGGTGTGATCCACCTCACCCTCTCATCATGTGAATTAAATTGTTCTTTGCCGTGAGGCGTCAAACCATTACTTCACCAACTGCTCCTTCTTGTCACATGCATGGGCTCAGTAAGATGCCCCAGTCCTTGCGCATGTAGAGGATGAGAGAATTAAAGGCTTGAGATTTAACCCCCTTCTCATGGCCTTTGTCACTCTTTCACCCTCGACCATCTCTGGCATTCCTCCCCTGTTTTCTGGCGGTGGCTTTTTGTTCTCTGTAGGTGGTGGCTCTCTATTCTCTGAAGGAGGTGGTGGTTGTCTCCCCTCTCCATTCTCCACAAGCTCAGATTCTCACTTATGCCTCTCCATAAGCGTGCCACCCCAACCTTGGGGAGAAGTGGACATGGAGGGAGTTCATCCTCCACAACACCTCCCCCGCCCATCATGGACAACTAGGATGGCTATGACTACTCTGTCCCCAACTCTCTTCGAAAGATATTAGACAATTGAGAAGAGGAAGTTTTCGGCTCTCTCCCAACCTCTCGACAAACCTCCAGAAACCGTTGTAGTTATTGGGTGGTAAAAAACCTACTTTCCTGCACCCTCCTCAACCTCATGGGTGTCTTTTTTCAGAGACCTCCTAGTTCACCTCGCTCACCCCACTCCCCCATCACTCGCCCTCCTCCTTCATATCCTCCCTACCATGACACATGTCATATTCCTTCTGCGACGCTCCTTAGGAGAATTTCGGCAAAAAACAACTGAGACTACACCAGGCAATAAAATTTCATTGTTGACTCCCTTTATCAAGAGTGCAGGCCTCCGGGTCAAGGAACCAAGCTCGGAAAACTCTAGTGCCTCAAACAAAAATGACATCAACTTTGGTGGCTACCCCATTGAAGAAGATATTCCTCTAAATGACCATCCAATTATGACTGACAAGCATATATAATTCACATGATTGTGTTCATTTTTCCATTTTCTTAGTTATGATTAGGCTATGGTTTTATGATATTAATTATATAGACAAACTATCTCACTATTTTTGTAATGATGGTTTTCCCCCCAAAGGAAGGAAATATGATGATGTTTTTTCCATCCCGATTTCCCAATTCGAGTAAGCCTCATTTTTATCGATTCACCACGATAAACACTTTGGATTTTATGCTTGTATATTTACTGTATTTTTAATATAACAATGCCATAATTTACTTAAAAAAAAAAATAAAGGAATTCAATAACTTGTACAACCTAAAATGGAAGACAATATCACATAATTCTGCAAGAAAATATATATTAAAATGAAAAAACAATGCATAGAAAACGAGGTAAATACTCGCTCAACTTAAAATAATTATAAAACATATACCACATATAGAATAGATTTAATCCTCTTTACAATAAAGAATAAAACTTAGATTAAGATGAACATATTCCCAATATAAAAAAAATCATATAAATCTCAAAATTCATATAAATCCCAAAATTGTTTATACTTCTAAATAAGGGTAGTTGCAGAGCAGCAAGTCCATGCTTAATAAAACTCAGATTAAGATGAACATATTCCCAATATAAAAAAAATCATATAAATCTCAAAATTCATATAAATCCCAAAATTGTTTATACCTCTAAATAAGGGTAGTTGCAGAACAGCAAGTCCATGCTTTCATGGAAGAGGTGTCGTTGGTTGAACTGACCTTTCAATATTGGACTGTCCAGGTCCAGATAAAATATTTTTATACTAACCATGACCGTTAGCATGGACATCATGACCATTATCATCACCTGAAACTCCAATCGTAAGACTCGTCCTCACTTGTCCATATACTGATGTTGTGTTAGATCCGCATACAAACAAAGGAATGGACTTGTTTATATATATATATATATAAATAAAAATAAAAGAATACAAAAATCTTTAAAAGAAAGAAAAATGATATATGGGTGTTGATCTCTGGTGTTAAGTGGAGATATAGGTTTTTCCAACAATGATTTTCACACATCAGCATATTGCATTGTCATGACAAAGGAATATGTATGAGGTTGCTACTAAAACTCTACGACATAATTTAATTTCAGTCTCAAAAGCATGATATATATATATATATATATATATATATATATATATATATATATATATATATATATTTATATTTATATTTACTTTTATTCGGCATTGGATTAAGCGTACATACAAGATTAAAATTAGATCAACTGCGAATACAACTGCGAAGGGAAAATCATACTGAACTTGGTGAAGAAACAAGTCACTTTGTAATTACATTTCAAATAAAATGTTGAATCAAATGCTAGCAAAGTTTCTATGGAAAAAATTAAAGAGTCAAAAGGTCAAGCTAATAAAGGTGCTTAAACTTTCAAAGTAGTTGTTGAATCAAAATTTTCTAACCAAATGTATAACCTACCCAAAATGTTGATAACTTAGGTTGAAAAGTAATAATTCATTATGTCTACATAGTTGTTAAGAATACACGCTTGTTAAGAATACATGGTTGTAGTGGGAATCGTCGAGTTTCAAGATGTAAATGCTTTGTATTATCTATACACATTGTAATTTCTAAGAAAGTAAATGATTTTCTTTTACTCTACAAAACAAGTTTCACAATCATTTTCTCAATTATTGATAGAGAAAAACATGAAGGATAGAGGCTTTTCAATAGAATTACATGTCTTATGGGAATAATTAAAAGAAATAATGGATGAAGCTACAATTTAAACTTTTAAAGAAAAGTTGAATAAAACATTATTAAAGCCAAAGCTCATGTAAAAAAATGTAAAATATATATTAAATAGATCCATTTCCACATGTGTATTCCAATCAACCCATACATCTATGGACTATATCCAATACAAATATGTATTCCATGAAAAGCATTGTCTATAAATTGTTGTCCATAAATTCATGTGACCATTGATGCTATATGTCTCATGGTAGAATACATGGTTTTGTAACAAAGATGGTCAATTAAACCACTTATTCTGAAGTTGGTTTACATAAAATATGGTGTTGGAGCTTCATTTGATTCACAACATATTTGGTAGCAGTGGTGAATGTTGCTTCTTTTCAAACGTAGCTGGAAGAGAAAGGTGAAGAAATAGACGATGTCAGGTCACAAGCAATGGTCTTCAAGGACTTAAATCTAGACATAAATCAATTTATTGATTATCGTTTTGTAGGGAGTGGGGTGTTTCTTATTCCTTCATTGCATGGAGGACTAACTCTACTCTATCTCTTACCATGTCCAGAAAATCCCTCTACATGAGGAGGAGAAGGAATATTGGGATTAAACATACTTGGTCTAGGTCTATATGAAATAATGTTGTAGTGATCATGTCCATGAATAGGGACACCATGACCATCAACAAGACCATAAACTCTAACTGAAAGACTTGTCTTTGCTTGTCCATGCATTGATGTTTTTTTTTCTTGATGTCAATTGCAGCGGGATATGTGTATGGAATGGAATCTTCTGGAGCACCTAGAAATGGATATACCATCGAGACATTCTCAAGCCCTATATAACTTTAGCTAGTCATACGAGAGACCGGTTCGAAGCCTCTTTGTTGTCACATATACAACGCGAATATAGACTCTGTGCAACGTAGTTTCAAATAATGCGCAGTGAAACTCTTCATCTATGAACTCTCGGGATTTACCACATAGTTCAGAGAGTCCACAATTTACAACGTCCTATGATAAAACACTTAGTGAGACAATTTCTTGATACTGTGTTACTCTCAACACATAAACCATGAACTTAAGCTTGATCGTAAATAGAGAGAAGATATTTTTCGAACATAAAATCATAAATACATCAACATTGAGATGAGTAATATATTATGAAATTCGGCATTGTGTGCTAATACAGAATACAATTGCTTGAGCTCTGAGACTTCTTTGACTCCTTAGAATTTTTTTTGCTAACTCTCGACTATTCTCTCTATATATGTGTATATAAACTGTTCTAGAGACTGAGATGAGACCAAAAATTTATGTAGAAGCTAAATGATTGAACAACAATTAATTCGAAATTAAATTTCGACTGACTCTCAAATGCATAAGAGAGATCGAGAAATATAAAGATATGTTCATTAAATAAACTTTTGATAACACTCTTGCTTGACGTGTTTGAAAAACTAGCATCTCTATTCTCGTGACAGACAGAGTCTATGTAAGTATGAAGATAATGACTTGAAATTAATATTTCTAACACTCCCCCTTAATTATAATTAGGTGAGTTTACAAAATACAAAAAATTACATCAAAAATTTGAAGTTGACGTAAATTGTCAAACATTTGTTACTGAGACGACTCCTAGACAACTTCACAGATTCTAAAATGCATCCTTTTCCAAAGCTTTTGTGAAAATATTCGCGACTTGTTCTTTAGACCTGCAAAATTCTAAACATATTTCTTTGTTTTTCATTAATTCTCTGATAAAATGATACCTTGTATCAATGTTCTTGGTTTCCTTGTGAAACACATGATTCTTTGATAACATGATGTCAGAGTTGTTCTCACAAAGAACTGTAGTTAGTTCATGTTTTTCCTGCAACAAATATTTTAACTTTTTTCTCATCCAAAATGATTGACAAGTTGCACTTATAGCTGTTGAAGAAAGAGTCACAATGGCATGCTTCTGTGATGCCCATGACACTATACCTATTCCAAAATTAAATATGTACCCAAAGGTATTTTCATGTCATCTATGCTTCCTCCACAATAATTGTTAGTGTATCTAATAATTTTGAAGTCTTATGAAGTAGAATACATAATTTCAAAGGGTGAGTGCACGAAGTTGGTGGCTGAAAAAGTGGAAATGGGGTCAACAGGAACACACACTCGTAGGAACGCGGGTGCATTTATAAGAACGTGCATGCATTCCTGATGTGACAGGTTCAGAAAACCCCAAACCTTCACTTGGAAATCCATGTAGGCACATTGCCAAGAACATGTGCACGTTCTCAAGAATGTGTGCGCATTCCTAAGAAACACGTGTACAAGAATGCATGTGTGTTCCTAAAAATGTTTGAAATAAAAATAGTGTGAACATTCTTTAGGAACACGCGCGCATTCCTAAAGCATTTTCATGTTATTAGAAACATGAACATGTCTGCGTTCTTGTTAACATGAAACATATCTCTTTCTCCTCTCTCTCTCTGCCCCCTCTTCTCCTTAATCTCTCCCTCTCTCCCTCCCTCCCTCTACCGCCATTTATCTACCTCC
>ML786880.1:512604-545598 GCA_009831015.1 Picea engelmannii | reverse complement strand
AGGGAAGAAAGAGAGGAAGATAGAGGGGGGGGAGAGGGGGGCACAGAGAGAGAGAGAGAGAGAGAGAATTATTTGTGTTAACAGGAATGCATGTGTGCTCCTATTGCTAATAACATAGATGCATTTTAGGAACACATGCATGTTTTAGGAATGCGTGCATGCTTGAGGAACACATGAATGTTCCTTAAGCGCACAAATTATTTGAATTTCAATTTTTTTTAGAAGGAGTCACAACCCTAACATATGTGTTTGCTGAGTTGGTTTCCATAGATTTAGGTTCTGGATGATAAACTAATGCAGTCCCCCCCTTCTATCCTTAGGGCTGCGTGACCTCCCGGTCTAGGATCGATCAAGAAACTGAGTCTGATTGACTCTTCGGGTCTTTGCTAGACCCCAAATGAACTTACACAGGTCCTTTCTCCAAAGACGTGGGTTGTATGAGACCTGCAGGCCCTCTCCTGAGCATTGTTCAAACCTCAACACCAAATGGGTGCTAACTCTTCTCTGGCTAAGCCCTTTCCTTTACGTGACCACTGCTGTGAGCAATCCCCTAATCAAAATTCATGTTGTGACTTCGTGTATCGGGTCTTCGCATGTGAGTCACCTCGACTCTCCCGACCTCCGAAATCCCGACAAGAGCCTAGCGCGTGTTATCCTCTCTATTCTCTGTCATCGATATGACCCTTCACTATGACCGTGGGTCAATATTCTGAGTGCATCACAATTTCATGTATCGGGGACTCCCGATGGGATTCACCTCCATCCTCACGAGGTCCAAACTCCCGATATCCCCCTGGGAAACCAACGGTCTAGATTTCTCCTTGATCCGACGACTAAGATCAAATTGTGAACTCAGATTTCATGAGTTCCAAGAACTCCTACTTATGATATCCTGAGTTTTGAACTCCCAACAAGACCAGATCTATGATCCATCTCCCTCCTCCTATCAATGACTGTGATCAAATCACCATTTCACGATTTGTGAGTTCTTATAACTCTGCCTTTGACTTCCCTGAGTCATGATTCAGTGAAAAGAGGATCTCTCACCATGTGTCCCCCTTGATGGACAATTGCGATGATTTCAAAATTTTGTAACCCCGCTCCTCCTGTGTACTCTCAAAGCTTATTGTTAGTGCGCTTTACCTTGATTGGGTGGCTATGATTCCTTTGCACTAAGAATGAATGGATGATATCTTTCCTCCTCCGTGCTTGATCCTTATTGTCTAGACGCTCATCAGACAGTCCATATATTTCCCCTTGAGCTTACAATTTCTTTAGACTTAGAAGATTTTCAAAGGATTGAAAGGCTTCGATATTTGTCCTTCTTGCGAGTCTGTTTCTTGGATCTTGTTAACACTTATGAAAAGTGTTATTCCTCCTGAGCTTGTCTCATGAAGACTTTGACTTCCTGTGCACTCGTTGCATCTCAGGGATTTTGATAACTCAGATCCAAATGATTTCCTGAAGAGAAATTCTTCTCACCCTCCTGGCGTTCTCCTTTTCTTTTCCATCTACCTCTTGAAAAGTCCCTTTGACACTTAGTCGAATCTTGGATCTATGCACTCCTTGCACCAGATATTTACACAAGGTTCAAATTCTTGTGGACAACTGTGCAGGCCTTGCACCAGTCTCTTTGCACTCCTTGCAAAGAGAAATTTTCATGCTATCTCTTATGAGTTTTGAAACCAAAACAGATTCCTTCAATGCACTCCTTGCATTCTGTGTGCACACTTTGCACCACTTCAACATAAGAGAAATAATTGAAACTTATCCTAACATTCAAAGTTTCTTCTACTCATAACGAAATTCATTCATTCATTCATGAAAACACAATAACAAAGAATTGAAAAACAATGTTCACACCATGCATTGGGTAATTTTTTCTCTGTTATATTCATAAGTGAAAATGGCTACAACTGTAATAAAAAAAAAAAAAAAAAACTCAAAAATATCCTACAAACTTGCAACTATGTAACATGTAGCTATCTACGCTGCAGCCATCATCATTTGGGTGTACAAAACCTTTATTTATCTCATAGGGCTCTTACGGTTTCCCCTGGCTACTTATCTATATCACAACCTAACCTATGGATATTTTAGTCGAGTCACATTCCAGAGCCAGAGTGAAAATTCCCACTTCACTCACGATTGCTCAAGCGTGCCTCAAAAGGTTTTTCCGGGGCTGAGTTAAGGCATAATTAAAAATTCATGCTGCAACTGGCAGTGTTGAGATTTCGTACAGACTCCCAGACGTTGATAGGTCTTGTTCCACGTGCTTTCTAGCAATGCTCTTTCATCATACTCCCCTTGACAAAAATTCATGGACTCCTGTCCATGAGCTCCTATACCGACTTTCCATGCTTTTGTACAGCAGATTCATTTTCTCAACTGGAATTTTTTATTGGGTGTCCCTTCCACTTGACAAAATATTCAAAATAGTTCTTCCTCCTGGTCTTTTTTCCAATCCTCTGATCAACAATCTTCTCCATCTGTGGTTTTTCTTCTATAGGCATTTGTTTCTTCCACTAGCCCTTCTCTCGATATTTTGATCCCTCTGTGTCATCTTTCCTATAAGGATACAAGTCTGAAACATTGAATATGGGCAATATGCCCACATCATCTGGCAACTCAATCTCATAGGCATTTGCATCAATCTTCCTTAAGATCTTACATGGTCCTATTTTCTTCATTTTTAACTTGTTATATGTTCCCTTAGGGAACCTTTCTTTCCTGAGATGTGCCAGATCATGATCTCATACTTCAAATTGAATTTCTCTGCGATGTTGATCAGCTATGTGTTTGTACTCCTGGTTAGAACTCTGCAACTGTCCTCTGATCTGGCTATGGAGATTTTGCATTTCTGCAGTAAAATCTTCTACTCCAGCATTCCTGATCTGACTCTATTCTAAGTATCTCAACTCACATACTCCCCTGGGTTTCATTCCATACAATATTTGGAATGGCCTCTTTCCCGTGCTCTTGTTCAGTGAATCATTGTATGCAAATTTTGCTTGTGGCAAAATATGATCCCAATGATTATGGTGTTCAATAACCAGACTCCTTAATAAGTTTCCCAAACTTTCATTTACGACCTCAGTCTGTCCATTTGTTTGAGGGTGATAATATGAGATGAAGAACACATTTGTCCCCAACTTCTTCCACAATGTTATCCAAAAGTGTCCAACAATTTTTGTGTATCTGTCCGAGACAATTCTTTTGGGTAGGCCGTGAAGTCTTACAACTTCCTTGAAAAAAAAAATTGCAATATGTGTCGCATCACTGGTCTTCTATCATGGGACAAAGTGTGCCATTTTTGAAAATATATCCACCACCAAAAATATGGAATCAAATCTTCTTTGCGTTCTTGGTAGTCCCAGCACAAAATCCATTCTTATCACATCCCAAGGCCTCTCTGGTATTGGTAATGGTTGATACAATCCAGTGTTTTGTCTTTTTCCATTTGCATGTTGGAAAATTCTACATTTGTTCACAAACTTTATCACTTTTTTTCTCATACCTGGCTAATAGTATCAACTACAAAACTGTGCAAACATTTTATCATGGCCAAAATGTCCAGCCAATCCTCCACTATGCTTTTCCTTCAAAAGGTTATCCCCCATTGAGCATTTTGGTATGCACAATTGATTTCCCTTGAACAACAATCCCTCTTGAATCATATACTCTTTCCACTGGCTTCTGTCTCCCAGCATAGGATTTTCACATGCTTCACATGCTTCCTTGAAATCTATATCATCACAATACATGTCCTTAAGGTGTTCAAACCCCAAGGTCTTCAACTAAAATTCCTGCAAAATCAAACATCTCCTACTTAATGCATCAACAACTTTGGTAGCATTCCTAGCAATATGTTTTATGACAAAAGTGAAATTATGCATAAACTCAACCCATTTCGCATGCCTCTGATTCAATTTTTCATACCTGGTTATGAATTGTAAAGCCTGGTTATTGCTATACAAGACAAATTCTTGTGGGACAAGGTAATGTCTCCATTTCTTCAGAGCTTGAATTATGGCATAAAACTCCTTGTCATACGTGGAGTATTTTCTCTTGGCCTCATTTAAATTCTCACTAAAATAGGCAACAGGTCTATTGTCCTGGCTCAAAACTGCTTCAATTGGAACTCCACTTGCGTCACATCTCACCTGAAATGTCTTCTCAAAATTTGGTAAGACCAAAATTGGTCACTCTATTATTTTCTCCTTCAGTATATTGAAGCTCCTCTCAGCTTCATCTGTCCATTTGAAATACTTGTGATTCTTATTCATTGTATCCATCATTGGCACACAAATTCCACTGATTTCTCTGATGAACGTCCTATAGAATCTTTCTAATCCATCGAAGCTCCTTAACTCGAACATACTCTTCGATGACGGCCACTCTTTGATTGATTTCACCTTCTCTGGATCCATATTCATTTTTGTTAGCACAATATCGATTAAGGTGCCAAGTGTCAAGAACAAGCATTGAAAAAAATCTCACAAGGTTACAAGAATCAAAATCACTCACGGATTTGTGCTACCCAATCGCATGCAGACACACAGGAGGGCGCTACAGAAATTCGCTACCTAAATTCTGGCAGAAAACAATTGCGCAGAGTTATTTTACCATTTTTGAGTCACTAACTTGAATCTTGGATTATGAACAATTGAGAAGATATTTTTGAAAACTAGAGAATGTTTTTGTTCATAACATGCCAAATAACAAAAACCTCTCTCAGTTTTTCAGAATTTGTTATGGTTTGAGAGATATTAGACATAGAAGTGGCACTACCTACTGTTTTACAGCGGTGCTACCTAATTTCATGTAGTGGTCATAGTTTTGATATTCACCTTGTTGAGAGGTTTCCACATATCAAGGATGGTTCGAATGTATTCTCAAGGATCAATTAGATGTCAAGGGACACCTGCAACTAATATTTAGCTACATACAAGGCCTCATGCAATGAGGTGGAGACATTTTATTAATGACTTCCAACAAATTCCTAAAAATTAGCAGTTTGTTGGATTTTTGTCTCTTTGATTGTTGCCACCTATCTCCAAGGCTTAGAATCCAATGAAGGAGATGGGATTCGACCTCCTAAGGTTATTTGGATGGTATTTTCTATTTAAGGAAGGATATATATTGAGTAAAAGGGGTTGGATTCATGATCCAAGAGGGGAGAGAGATAGGGGAGCAGTTTATTTGCTTAATTGTAAGCATGAGGGCCTGTTGTAATTAGCATTTCTGCCATTAGAGATTCATGAGAGTTTCTTATCAGACCTCATGTTCTTTGTTATCATTCTATCTTTTCATCTTGCTTGAATCATATTTACAGATTTTGAAGATCAAAATTTGCCTTTGGTTAATGAATTCATGAGTTGGAAAGGATTTGTGGTAATTGCTTGTTAATCACAGATTATTGTTCACTCACTCTTCAATCTATATTACAGAAAGGATATATGTTATGTGGTTATTCTTCTCTTTGTTTACCTTCTATTCTTCTATCCATCTTCGCATAAGCCTTTTGTCTGGTAGGCAGCTTGATTTCCTTTGATATGTAGGATGTTATGACTCTATGCTCAATGGAATGTATTTGCAGCAGTCTAATGCCCTCCTTTTTACTCTTCTTTTGTTGATCCACCTATTCAAACTATTTTAATCCATTTTCATTTCTATGTTACCAGGCTTACTCTAATTTGCAGTCTCGGAGTGACTCTTGGATTGTTAACATAATTGGCACCGTTGTCGGGGATGGATTTGAGTAGATTGAAAAGATCCCTAGGAAGAACGACATTACACATCTCCAGCTTTAGATGGTGACTGAAGTTGGAAACCTTAAAGACTGCACATTCACCATGGCAACTCCATTGTTCAGATTATGTTGGTGACTCCACTGGAATGAGACCAATTAAATGGCTACGAAGGCTATCATGGCCAGGAGGTTTGCCTCACTCAATTTCTCAGTTATAGAGGATTATCCACATCATGTGTCTCTTGTTTATGAATGGAAAGATCTACTGCCCATATTTTATGAAGGTAAGTATGACAACCTTGTTGAGCATGTTCATGAATTTCATAATTTGATGCAGCAGCTTGACATCCATCATGAAGATATATTGATGAAAATGTTCATGTATTCATTGGATGGGGATGCATGTAAATGGTATTTCCCATTTCCCCCTTCCATCATTTCATCCTTGAAGGACTTCCACAAAGTATTCAATGAACACTGCAAAAGGTTTTATCCCTCAAAAAGTATTTGTCATAACTGTTGTGAGGGATATGTAGAATGTGCTCAAGATTTGTTAGATTTCTCTGCTGAATATAATGATGAAAATGATTTTATTCACTGTCCAAATGAAGATATAAATGAACCTCTTTCTCTTTCTTCTTCCTGAGAAGAAAGTCTTCCAGATATCAGTCTTGGTTGTACTTATTATTGCATGGATTCAGTTTCATTATATCCTATACCTTATGCATTTGATATCTCCGATTCGAAAGAAGAACCCATTGTAGAAGAGGATCTTTCTCTTTTCCTGCAAGAGGTTTCCCATGATATATTTTCACCTGAGATTGAAGAGAGATATCGGGGGATTTTTCATTTTTCTATGCAAGACCGAGGAGCCTTGGGATCACCTATCTTTGATGAATACTCTGATGAAGAAGAGAAGATCCATTTTGTTGATTTGAGGAGCAACCAAACAAGTTATGATAGTTATGAATCTGATCATGATGGAGAACAGTATTTTGAAGAAATCAGCTATCAGGAAACTGTTGAAGACATTCAACAGTCATTGCTACAAATCAATGATCTCGCATGCACTATATTTGAACCTGCACTTGCAGACAACAACAAACAATCTATCATCAGCAATGAAGTTAGTTTTCAACTATGTTCAGATTTGTAGGCAGTTGTAGGTGGCAGCCATGATCAGCATGAGGATATGTAGAAATCTTTTAATGTTCAGCTAAAACATAAGGAAGAGGTATTCCTTTTCAGTTTTATTGATCCGTTGGATAATTATCTTGGATCTTTGAGAAGCTTAGATGTTAGAACACTTTTGTCAAATGAAGGTCGGTTGTTCTGTTCTTTTGAATTGCATATCAGTAATCTATGGGTTCCTGCATTCATCATTGTCGTATCAAGGATTTCACTAGATAATAATATGCTTGTATGGTTTCATTGGAAACACAACCTTACTTGATCAAGAAGAAACACACTTGATTAGAGTAGGAGTAGGAATAAATAAGCTTGTTTTTTAGCATTTCCTTTCTGTCAGTTTGCAGTAGTTATTTCAATTTCAAATGAGGAGTAGAGATGTTCTCATGCTTGTTGGCTTCCTAGACAGAGAAGAAGATGGATAAGTCTATTGTTCTGTAGGTTCTTGGTATATTGCGAGCAACATACCATCCCCCATGGAGCCTAATGTTATCACAAGATTGGTTAAGGTGCCAAGTGTCAAGAACAAGCATTGACAAAAATCTCAGAAGGTTCCAAGAATCAAAATCACTCACGGATTTGTGCTACCCAATCACACACAAACACACAGGCATACGCTACCTAAATTCTAGGAGAAAACGATTGTGCAGAGTCACTTTACCAGGTTTTAGTCACTAACTTGAAACTTGGATTATGAACAATTGAGAAGATATTTTTGAAAACTGGAGGAGGTTTTTGTTCATAACATGCCAAGTAACAAAAAAATCTCTCAGTTTTTAAAAATGTGTTATTGTTTGAGAGATATTATACATAGAAGTGGCGCTACCTATTGTTTTACAGTGGCGCTACCTAATTTCCTGTAGCGGTCACGATTTTGATATTCGCCTTGTTGGGAGGTTGACACATGTCAAGGAGGGCTTGAATGACTTCTCAAGGATTGGTTAGATGTTAAGAGACAACTTCAACTAAGATTTATCTCCATAAAAGGCCTCATGCAATGAGGTGGAGACATTTTATTAATGACTTCCAACAAATTCCTGAAAATTAGCAGTTTGTTGGATTTTTGTCTCTTTGATTATTGCCACCTATCTCCAAGGCTTAGAATCCAATGAAGGAGATGGGATTCAACCTCCTAATTTTATTTGGATGATATTTTCTATTTAAGGAAGGAGATCTCTTGAGGAAAATGGGTTGGATTCATGATCCAAGAGGGGAGAGAGCTAGAGCAACAGTTTATGTGCTCAATTTTAAGCCCGAGGGCCTATTGTAATTAGCATTTCTGCCATCAGAGATTCATAAGAGTTTCATATCATACTTTGAGTTCTTTGTTATCATTATATATTGTGATCTTGCTTGAATAATATTTACATATTTTGAAGATCAAAAGTTTCCTTTGGTTAATGAATTCATGAGCTGCAAAGGATTTGTGGTAATTGCTTGTTAATCACAGTTTATTGTTCAATCACTCTTCAATATATATTACAGAAAGGATATTTGTTATGTGGTTATTCTTCTCTTTGTTTACCTTCTATTCTTCTATCCATCTTCACATAATCCTTTTTTCTGGTAGACATCTTGATTACCTTTTATCTGTAGGATGTTATGACTCCATGCCCAATGGAATGTATTTGCAACAGTCTGATGCCCTCCCTTTTACTCTTCTCTTGTTGATCCACCTATTCAAACTATTCTAATCCATTTTCATTTCTGTGTTACCAAGATTACTCTAATTTGCAGTCTAGGAGTGACTCTTGGATTGATAACAAGTTCAGTAGAAGAGATCACAAAACCCAGGTAAATGAGTTTTGTCTTCATAAAAGAGGACTTCTTCAGATTTATCAACAAATTTTCCTACTGTAATCTCCTCATCACTAGTGTTAGGTGCCTCAAATGCTCCTCTTTAGTCCTTCTAAAGATGAGTATATCATCCAGATATACAACCACAAACGTGCCAATGAAATATTTCAGTATTTCATTCATCGGCCTCATAAAAATACTTAGAGAGATTGTTAATCCAAATGGCATAACATGACACTCATAAAAACCTTCATTTGTCTTAAAGGATGTCTTCCACTCATCACCTTCTATCATTCTAATCTAGTGATATCTACTTTTCAAATCTATTTTAGAAAAGAAATTGGCTCCACTTAAATAGTCCATTAAATCATCCATTCTTGGTAAAGGAAATCTATACCTGATGGTGATCTTGTTAATGGATCTTGAGTCCGTACACATTATCCATCCTCCATATTTCTTTGGACTCAACATAGTTGGTATTATGCATGGACTCAATGTCTCTCTGACCAAACCCTTGTCTAACCGTTCCTGGACTTGGTTCTTCACTTCCTCATTCTCTCGAGGTGTCAATCTGTATGTTTCTTTGTTTGGCATACTTGCTCTTGGTATCAAGTCAATATGGTGGCTGATACTTCTGATGAGGTAGGCAGTTCATCCACCACTATGTCCGCAAAATTATCCAACAATTATTGAACTTCTTTAGGCAAATCATCCATTGAAGTACTTGTAAGGATAACTCTAGGTTTCCTCACTACAACAAACTGCATCTCATGTTCTTTCTTGACTTCTTTAAGGATTTCCTTCCCACTCATGAGAAGTATGCACGTGTTGGCTTCCTCCTTCACTTTCTTCTCCTCTATTGGAAGCAACATGTGTGTTCTACCATTCTTCTCCAAGGTGCATGTATTCTTCCTCCCATCATGAATGACATTTCTGTCAAACTTCCATGGTCTTCCCAACAAAATATGGCATACATCCATGGGAATTACATCACACATAATTTCATCCCTATATACTCCTATATTAAATTCAACCAAGAATTTTTTAGTAACAATTACCTGGTTTCCTTTCTACAACCATGAGACTTTGTATGGCTTCAGATATGTAGTTGTCTCCAACTCCAATTTCTCCACCATCTCTGTGGATACTAATTTATCAGTGCTCCCAATGTCAATTATCACCTTGCATACTTTGTCTTTAGCCTTGCAAGTTGTTCTGAAGAGACTATTCCTCTGCACTGGCCTTTCAACTTCTGCCTCTTGTTTTAAGAGAACCTTCCTCAACATCAAGGATCTTCCATCCTCTCCTCCTTTTGTCTGAACATCTCTTCTCTATTATTCTGAAATGAAAGCTTCACCTCCTCCTTTGTTTTTCTCGGGGCATTCCCAAGACATGTTCCCTATCTTTCTATAGGCATAGCATCTTAATTCACCTCCTCCTCTTCTTCCTCTTCCTCTAGAAGAACTTATTCCACCACCCTGTCTTCCTCGAGAATTTTCTCCTCTTTCCAAGTGACTGTGTGGGTTTTAAGCCTTGTCCTTAGACTTATGTGCCTTTTTATGGGTAACTCCCTTACCTCTGGTTGGGGATGGGATTTTACCTCTTCCTCGTTGGCTTTGTTTTCTAGCCAAATTCTCTTCTACCTTCAGTGCAAACTGATAAGAATCCTCCATTGTCTTTAGTGACATCATGTTGAGCTCATCCTGGATTTCATATCTTCGGCCATTCATATATCTGGCAACTTTTTCTTCATCTCTCTCTCTTTTTCTAGTTCTGATGTTCAGCCTATAGAACTCCTTTGTGTACTCATTAACTGTCATCCCCTTCTGTCTCAGGTTCTGCATCTTCCTGAGTAGATTGATATGAAAATCTTTGGGCATAAAATTAGCCTTCAACTTGGCTAGCATTTTATCCCAATTATTTATCTTATGTTTGCCTTGGCTCCTCCTCTCATCTTGTAGTTCATCCCACCACAGTGTTGCATTTCCTTTGAGCCGGGTGACAACCTGTTTCACCTTTCTCTCTTCATAGACATATTCATAGTCAAAATGTTTGTCAATGGATCTTATCCAATCCATCATCTCTTCGACATCTAAATTGACCCTATACATTGGGACCTCTATAATGGCTCTACCTCCCAATCTAAAAACTGCTCTCAGCAAACGTTCTTTGGTGAAATCCTCTCCTGCAGCTTCATTGACTTCTACTCCTTCACTCTCTGCATCGCTTATGTCTCCATTATCAGGTGCTCATGTCTGTGATTCCTCCATCACCTTTAATATTGCATGAAGTTCTCACATCTCCCTTTCTACAACTCGATTGGCTAAAGGTTCTTTCACTCGTCTCCTTGGTGGCATTGTTTTGACTAACTATCACACACAGAGTATAAATTCAATTTCTTTTGTCTTATCTCCTTTGCCTACTGTCTAAAAGAAAAAATTATACTCTGATACCACATGATGTAGTCCCCCCTTCTCTCCTAAGGGTTGTGCGACCTTCTGGTCTAGGATTGATCAAGAAACTGAGTCTGATTGACTCTTCGGGTCACTACTAGACCCCAAACCCACTTACACAGGTCCTTACTCCAAAGATTTAGGTCGTATGAGACCCGTGGGCCCTCTCCCGAGCATTGTTCAAACCTCAACGCCAAATGGGTGCTAGCTCTTCTCTGGCTAAGCCCTTTCCTTTACGTGACCACGACTATGACCACTCCCCTAATCAAAAGGCATGTCACAACTTCGCGTATTGGGTCTTCTCATGTGAGTCACCATGACTCTCTCGACCTCCTAAATCCCAACGGGACCCTATCATGCACTACCCTCTTTAGTCTCCTTCACCGATATGACCCTTCGCTATGACCATGGGTCAATATTCCAAGTGCGTTGCAATTTCGCATATCGGGGACTCCCGATGGGATTCACCTCTGTCCTCCCTAAGTCCAAAGTCCCGATATCCCCCTGGGAAACCAATGGTCTAGATATATCCTTGATCTGATGGCTCAGATCAAATCCTGAACTCGGATTTCGCGAGTTCCCAAAACTCCTACTACCAATATCCCGAGTTGTGAACTCTTGACAAGACCATATATACGATCCAGCTCCCTCCTCCAATCAGAAACTGTGATCAAATCTCTATTTTATGATTTGTGAGTTGTTATAACTCTTCCTTTGACATCCCTGAGTCACGAGTCAACGAAACGTTGATCTCTCACCACATGTCCCCCTTGATGGAAAATTTTGATGATTTCAGAATTTTGTAACCCCGCTCCTCCTGTGTACTCTCAAATCTTATTGTTAATTCACTTTACCTTGATCGGGTGTCTACAGTTCCTTTGCACTCAGACTGAATGACTGATATCTTTCCTCCTCTACACTTTCTCCTCATTGTTTGGATGCTGATCGGATGGTCCAGATCTTTCCCCTTGAGCTTATGCTTTCTTCAAACTTGGAAGATTTTTTAAGGATTCAAAGGCTTCAACCTTTGTCCTTCCTGCGAGTCTTTTTCTTGGATATTGTTAACACCTATGAAAAGTGTTATTCCTGTGAGTATTTCTCTTGGATTTCGATAACTCAGATCTTAAGGATTTCTCGAAGAGAAATTCCTCTTTCCCTCCTGGCATTCTCCTTTTCTGGTTAGTCAAATCTCGGATCTATGCAATCCTTACACCAGATCTTTACGCAAGGTTCAAATTCTTGTAGACGACTACGCACGCCTTGCACCAGTCTCTTTGCACTCCTTGCAAAGGGAAAGTTTCGTGCTATCTCTTCTGAGCTTCGGAACCAAAACAGATTCCGTCAACGCACTCCTTGTGTTTTGTGTGCACACCTTGCACCACTTCAACATAAGAGAAAAAATCGAAACTTATGCTAACATTCACAGTTCCTTGTACTCATAACGAAATCGATTCATTCATTCGTGAAAACACAATAATAGAGAATTGAAAAACAATGTCCACACCATGCATTGGGTCAATTTTTCTCTGTTATATTCATAAGTGAAAATGGCTACAATCGTAATCAAAGCAAAAACTGAAAACTCAAAAATATCCTACAAACTTCCAACTATCTACCCTACAGCCAACCTCATTTGTCCATACAAAACCTCTATTTATCTCAGAGGGCTCTTAGAGTTTCTCCTAGCTACTTATCTACATCACAACCTAACCTAGGACTATTTTAGTCTAGTCGCATTCGAGAGCCAGAGTGGAACTTCCCACTTTGCTCAGGATTTCTCAAGCGTGCCTCAAAAGGTTTTTCTGGCGCTGAGTTAAGGAATACTTCAAATTGTCTTCTACAACTGACAGCATTGAGATTTCATACAGACTCCTAGACGTTGATAGGTCATGCTCCGTGTGCTTGCAAGCGACGCTCCTGCATCACAAATCTAGTGGTTCAGTTTACAAATACAAAAAACCTCCATTTTTATGAATTCCTCTCCATATCTTTGTCTTTGATGTTATTTTTCTATAGGCTACACAATTTAGTTGTCGATGAAATTATGGACATAGATCGAGTCACCTATGAAAATTTTAAATATATATCTATATATATATATATATATATATATATATATATATATATATATATATATATATATATATATTAATTGTTATTTTTAAATATTTTTAATCTATTTTTGTCTTCACATGTATCGCAATCCTAGAATACATACCTCTTTTACTTCCACTATATTGTTTTCTCGACTTAACCATTTCTCAAATATGTTATATGCGACATAATATGAAACCGATACCTACAATATAAAAAAAATAAAAATAGTTTTGATCATTTTAAGACCCTTTTATCCTACCCAAACAAAAGACATTGTAATTTCAGGCCTATGTTGACTTTGATAATTTTTCAAAAACATAAAATTAATATTAAAATATTCCAAAAATACACGGCAGATGAAAAAAGGGCTCTATGCAAGTATACAAGTTTTTGGAACGAAATTCCATTGTTAATACACTCAACACCTGCACGAATGAAAACATATACCTTATATTTTGTTGGAAAAATAAGATACCACTTTTAGAAAAAAAAACAAATTTGACCTAGTTATTCATAATTTCTATGAATAAAAGTTGTATATTCAGAAATCCAATTCAATTTCCTATGTTTGATCTTCTTACACCATATTCAAATTCATTGCAATAGTACCTTGAATAATCCCTCCAAGTTAACATATTGGTGTTTTTCGAGGTTTGCATTTCCACTAACACGTCATGAGAGACCATCATCAGCTTGCACTCACCCTAAAATCCTTTGTTCCATTCACATATCTCGAAATTCTTTTTCCTACCTTCCAATGTGATTCTTTTGGAGTTTCCATGAACCTTGAAATCAAGATCAATCCATACATAATATGATGCCTTGTTGTTGTCAGATACATAAGACTCCCTACCATCCTTTTAAATAGTGTGGGATCCACCTTGGATGCTTCATCTTCCTTTCTTAACTTCAATATTGCTATGAAACGTGTTGGGGCTGCTTTAGAATTTATCACATTGCATCGTTTGAATATTTCACGCACATACTTAGATTGTGAAACAAATATACCATATTTGGACTAGTGAACTTCAATACCCATAAAATATCTCATAAGCCCTAAATCAGCCATTTCAAATTCATCCTTCATGATTGAATTAAATTCTTATATGCCAAAATCACCTATAAAAATAAAATCATCTACATATAAGAAAACAATTAACATATTACCTTGTTGATTTGCTTTGATGTACAAATTTGGCTCACATTCACTTATTTGAAATCCATTTTAAATTAGGTAGGAATCTATGTGATTGTACCAATCTCTTGAAGTTTTCTTTAACCAATACAATATCTTATTCAATCTGTATAAGTTGTCTTCTTTTCCTAGAATCCCATAGACTTGTAGTTGTTCCACATATACTTCTTCTTCTAAATGTCCATTCAAAAATGTTTACTTTACATCCATGTGGTAAAAAAACCATTTATTTTTCACAACAATGGTCTAGCATAGTTCTGTTGTGTCCATGTGTGCAACTGGCACAAATGTTTCATTAAAATCAATTCCAGGTTGTTGTGTAAAATCTCTTGCAATTAATCTTGCCTTGTGGTTCAACACATTTCCATCTACATCTTACTTGGTTTTATAATCCACTTGACACTTATCACATCCTTTTATTCAGGTACATCTACCAATTTCCATGTCGAATTGTTCTCCATGGATATGACTTCTTCATCCATGGCTTGTTCCCATACATCATCCTCGACAACTTCTTCAAAAGTTAATAAATAATCTATTTTTGAAAACAGAGAAAAAACTGAAAATGAATTTGATGTGTCAACATTATATATGTCGCACAAACTTCTTGTTTGTATTTGTAACAAAATTGTTAATGTTGTATCTATAGATGTAGAACTACTTGGACTACTTCTTGGAGTTTGTTGTGCTCTAGGTGTGGACTTGGCACATGTTGTTATTACTGGAGTAATTTGTGCCAGGATTTGTGTCGCGGTTCTAAAGGGGGAGGAACTACACATTTATTTGTACATGGTGTTTGAACCACTTCATCCTTTTTGTCATCATGCCCAATAACATCAATAATTTTTACTCTCCTTTCTATGCTTCCATTCCATGCTTCATTCTCCACAAATTGAACATCGTGACTAATTATAAAGTTTCTTGCAATAGGATCATACAATTTGTATGATTTTGTATCTTCAGAGTACCCAACAAATATACATTTCTCTCCTCTGATATCTAGCTCATTTCTCATCTCATATGGAACATGTGCGTATGTGACACAACAAAAAACTTCTAAGTGTGCCACATTATGCTTCATACATGTCCAAGATTCTTGAAGAACTTTGTTTCTCACACTCTTTATCAGACATCTGTTCATGACGTATAGTGCAATTTATACTGCTTTAGCCCAATATTCATTTGAGAAATGTTTGGCTTCCAACATTTTGTGCACCATTTCCATGATCATTCGATTCTTCCTCTTTGCAACACCATTCTGTTTTGGTGTATGCCTCACGGTAAATTTCTTGTAGATACCATCAAATTTAAAAAAATTATGAAACACTCTTGAAATATATTCACCTCCTCTATCAATTCTTAGAACCTTGATGTAATAACTACTATGTTTTTCCACAAGTGATTTGAAATGTTGAAAACAACCCAATGCATCAGATTTATGTTTTAATAAAAATCCATGTTTTTCTTGAGAAATCATCAATGAATGTCAGAAAATATGTACTACCTCATCTCTATGGTGTTTGCATTGGTCCACAAATATATGAATGTACTATTTCGAGTAGATATTTTTCTCTATATAACTTACCAACCAGAAATGATTCGCTATGCTGCTATCCAAAGATGCAGCCTTCACATATTCTTTCTCGTTTTTCAATTAATGCAAAACCTTTTACCATATCCTTTGTGTGTAGAAGCTTTAGACCTTAAGAGTTAAAATGTCCAAATTGGAAATTCCCTAGCCACGAATCATCCTATGCTACTATCTTCTTCTCCCTTGAGATTGTGCACACTACTTTTTCCTTCCTTACAACTACGCACAATTAATTCTTCACTTTATTCTTTGAATGCAATGTCTCACTGCACATCTTTTGTTTTATCGACAAATTGTTTTTTTTTTCTGTTCATGGTTGGCTTCAATGTCAATGGGAACATTATGTTGCTTGTCATATGATTTATTGCAATAAGATGATTGCTTGGATATTTGTGCATAATCACACAGTGATTATCTTCCGTGTAGACTATGCATCCTTTTTGTAACAACTGTCATGTGCTCATCAAATTATGTTTTAGACCAGAAACATAATATACATCAAGCATAACATTTTTCTCTCCTTGTTTAGTTAAAATCTTAATACTTCCTTTTCCTATGAAAATGACTTGGATATATGTTCCAAATGTAACTTTAGTTTGGACTGATTTATCAATACTAGAAAAAAAACACTATGTTTTCGATCATATGATTACTAAAACTTGAATCTAGATACCATATGTCACATGGACTTTCTTGCACAACATTTCATTCAACTGGTGATACTATAAGCATTGCCTCAGCATGTGCCATAAATATAGGACTCAAGGGAGTATTTATGTTGTTTGACTAATATTAACCTTGCTTGTTTTGATTATAATGTATCTTTCTGCACTCATATGTATAATGTTCATACTTTTTACAATAATGGCATTGAATATTTGATTTATCAAATTTCTGATTACTTGGGTGACTGTAATTTTAGTTTTGACCTCTTCCACCATGGTTCCAGGATTGCTACTGCATCCACCTCTAGCATAACTTCTTCCTCTACCTCTAGAGTTAGCTCTCCCCCTTCCTCTATTATGACTTATAGATGATTCCGTCGAAAATGCATTTTCTAATGACATGTTTGACCTATTTAATTTGTGTTCATGATTAATGAGGGAACTTGCAGTTCATCTAAACTAAACTGACTCATATGTTTTATCTCTTCCAAAGTCACAACAAGGGTATCAAATTTAGGAGGAAGAATCCTAAGTACCTTCTCAACAACGTTTCTATCCTCTATGGTTTTTCCATGAGACTTAATCTGATTTATCAAGACAATAACATGGGTGTAAAATGAATCTATTGAATCTATGTCTTTCATTGACATAGTTTCAAAATCTCTTCTAAGAATTTGTAGTTTTGAAATCTTGACTTTGTCAATACCTTGATAGGAGGTTTGTAACATGTCTCATTCTTCCTTTTCTTTCTTTGGTGATGCAAATCTTGGGACTATGATCTCATGCATGGCTTGATGTATGTAAAACATCATCCTTCCATCATTCTTCCTTTGATCTTTCAAGGCATCCTTCTCAACTTGTGTGAGTTCACTTAACGATGTTTGATTTTCTGGTCCCACATAGCCATTCTCAACTATCTCCCATACATATTGATCCCAAAATAATGTCTTCATGGTAAGGACCATAGCTCATATTTTTTACATGTAAAAATGGAAGGTTGCAGATTTGAAGTAGAAGTCATATTTCACTTTTCAACAAAGTTGTTGCTTTTCAAACTTACTCTGATAAAAAATGCTCTAATACCAGATCTCAGATCAATAGTGCATAGATAGACTCTACGCAGCGCAGTTGCAAATACTACGCAGTGAAACTCTTCGACTCTGAACTCTTTTACCGCATAGTTCACACTACGCGATTTACTGTGCGATATGATAAAACACTTAGTGAAACAATTTCTTGATATTGTGCTACTCTCAACACATAAACTATGAACTTAAGATTGAGCATAAATAGAGAATATATTTTTCACAACAGAAACTCGGAAATACATTGACACTCGTATAGGTAATAGATTATGAACTCCGGCTTTGCGTTCTAATACAAAATACAATAATTGTGATGAGTTTCAACTCTAACAACTTCTGCACAATTTCTGCAACTTACAAATATAGAGCTTGAGCTCTCACTTCTTCGGCTCCTTACAGTTGATGTTGTTTCTAACTCTCGACTCTTCGCTTTGCATATGTGTATATCGACAATAAATTTCGACTGAATTTAATCTGCATAACAAAGCTCGAGAAAGATAAATATCGATTCATTAAATAAACTCGTACTAACACTCTTTCTTCACATGTTTGAAAAACTAGCATCTCTTTTTGCATAACGACTGTGCTTAAGTGTGAAGCTCGTGACTTGTAATTAATATTTCCAACATTGGCCACCAATTTCTAGGACCGGTAAAAGGTTATGAGTTGCGAGTTCAACTTATATCATAGGGATTTTATCCTAGAGTTTGATGTATATCATATGGGTGCTAGTCAAGGTTCAACTCAAATGAATATGAATTAGGCTTACTTCGTTAAGAAATTTTTAAGTCGTAGAGTGGCTCACTGAAAGTAATTTTGTTTCATATCAAGAGGAGGTGGCCGGGAAGAATAATGTCTATAAACTCAACAAGCTCAAAAAAACCTGGAATATATTTAATGGAAACACATAGCATACATCACATACTCATTTTTCTTTCCACTAACAACTGGTTGAATTCCAACATTGTGTTGATGTAATTTTAGCTCATACAATAAGCCTTTTAAGGAAATGTTAACAAAATATGTAGGCTTCCTATCAGTTGCTAGTTCGCACAATCTGTCTCTCTATGTCTATGTCTCTGCTTGTTGAGTTGCTAGTTTTCCCAATCCATCTCTCTATGTCTATGTTCTCATGTGTTGTTGTTAACTTTGTTTTCGTACTCAAGTTCACTTATACTTCCGTCATCTCAGCTGATTCTCCTTACCTAAAAGTCTGACCTTAGAGAGAGCTAATCGATGTTTCATAGTTTCCACACACTATAGGACATTGAACCACACTATTGCATTTCTTCTATAATGCACGGATGGAGATAGCGATAGTAAAAGACAAATGTTGTGGAACACGGTGAGCGGTTTCATTGGTGGAGGAGTACTTGTAATAAAATTTTATTGGTGGAGGACTATGTGTAATAAAATGATGGAGAGTACATGTAAGAACATGAGTTTTTAGAAAGCAATAAACATGCACAAATCCTAACTAATGTTAGACATGAGGTCTAGCATTAATTCGCACAATCTGAAACTCCCTAGAATATGTCATCAAAATTTTGTTAAATTTATCCAAAGTTTTCCTATATATGAGGCTAAATAAGAGTTCTAACTTAAAAATTTGGACTAAAAATGAAATGTAAACAGTTTACTATAGTCCAGGGACTAATAACACCGAAGTAAGCGAAGTGCAGGGACTAATAACACCGAAGTAAGAAAGTGTTTATTTGTTCCTCTCAACCTTAAAATAAAGGAAATTATATACAATCGAGTTGTAGCTTAGGACTCAAGTGAGACAATTTTGTCTTTTCAGTGCAGAATAGAGAATCGAGTTGTAGCTTAGGACTCAAGTGAGACAATGTTGTCTTTTCAGTGCAGAATGGAGACCACGCCGTTTGAAATTCCAAAGATACAACTCCTCCTATGATACAGCTCCTAATATTCCTCGAATACAACTCTTGTGATCCAAACATGGAAAATAGAGGGATACACATTGGTGTAAAGCAAGACGGAAAGAGTAGTAGAATGCGAAGTATACACAATACATTTGCCCTTTGGAATCTACGTATTTGAACCAAATACCATCTTAGCAATTTTACTGCAAGTGCATTTTCCTTTCACCGGTTGACTAAATATAAATTTGAAGCTGATCATAGGTCTCCAACACTGCAACTCTGGTTTGTTAAATATATTGTAACCTCAACAGTCTGACTGTACACTGCCAGCTATACTGGACAGTTGTACTTTCTATTTTTGTCTTGCTTGAGCCTATTTAGCTCAGCCATCTCCCATTGCATTGTACTTCAGCTTCTTCAGTACTTCTTCATACATTTCAATATACTATTCTATTCTTTCTCTCTGCATTTTCTCTTTACTTCACAATTTATCATGGTATCAGAGCTTCAACAGTAAGCCTCTTCTCACAGTTCGGAGAGCAACTCGATCCTCACAGCACAGAGCTTCACGGATCTTGAGAGCACGCGACACAGACTTTTCACAAGGCTTGGAGAACTGTCTGCAATACTCTCAAAAGATCAACATAGGAAGCTTGCAAAGGAAGCAGAGCATATCATGCTCGAAAGAACGAGGAAGAAGAGAACGCAGAAGAAGAAACAAATAAAGATTCTTGTAATCTTTTTAAGAATCATCAAAGATTGACGAAGACGAGCTGCAGGAGGCATAAACTTTTAAAGAACTCGAAGAATCTGTTCAAATTCGTTAAAGATTGCTGCAGAAGGCACAATCGTTTAAAGATTTTTGAAATACGTTCAAATCTGTCAAAGATTGCAGCAGAGAACGAAGAATTCATGTATTTCTTTCAAATATTTGAAAGATTCACGAATCTTTCTTCCGCAACAGTAAAGAACGTGTCTCATGTGCAAAGAAAAACCATTAAGGCCGTAAGATTCATCTTGCAAATGGATCCAAAGTGGGAAACCAGTTCATAAGGGAAGAAGAAAAAACAGAAAAGGCGAAAGAGTTTCAGCTGTTAGATCTTGCGTAGAGGCCCGACAGTCATTGGATCAGCGAGAAAGTGCACGAGGTTTAATCCTCTAGAGCACACAGGAGGACTTTTGACTTGAGAAGTCCCGACATCATCTGGACCGTCCATCAAGACACACGTGGTGAGATCTCGACATTTCGTGACTCGCAGGTGTAAAGGTCAGAAGACATGTCGTGAGAATTCGCGAATCGCGAAATCACGAGTCATTCTGGACCATTGGATAGAGAAAGATCATGAGCCATCGATCCTATCTCATCGCCACATCGGGAATCGGGAGTTGGATGAGCAAAAGATTGCACTCCAAAACTCTGATACGCGATATCGCGAAATCCCGAGAGGACTTGTGAGCCGTCCATCTCAGAGGACAGGTGGCAATAGATCCAAGAGTCGTCAAATCAGCAATTCGGAGTTCGCGGTTTTGAAAGATCGTTGCAACAGGACTTTGAAACTCGCGAAATCGCGATATGTGAAATAGCGATAAAATCTCAACCGTCCATTTCAACGGACACGTGGCAGACATCGAGGAAACCGTCGGCGTTTTGGCATTCGAGGTTTCAAGTTGACAGAGAAATTGTGTCAACAGAGCATCGCAAGTCGCGATATCCCGAGGTTGAATTAGGACCGTACATCTATTGAGGACGCATGGCAGAGATCAAGGCTTTCGGCAAATTTCCCGAAAGCAGATCCCATCGGCTTTACGGGATTCGGAAAATCGCGGATACTGGAGACGAGAAGTCCGGAACATATCAAATCACGAATTCGCAAGGAGAAATCAGGACCATCCATCTGTTAGGACGCATGGAGGCGATCAAAGCAATCATGAAATTTCTCGAAAGGAAAGAGCCATCGGTAAATCGAAGATCGGGGAATTGAGGAGTCAAAACAACTCGTCATCAGAACTCGCGAAATCCCGATTCGCGATATCCCGATAAGATCTGAACCGTCAGATCAAAGGAAGATCTGGACCGTTGAATTGTCCAAAGGCGATTTTTTGCGTTTTCGGCATTTTGAAAGGCAAAAAAAAAAATGGGAAAAGCCCGTAGCGTTTTAAAAGTAAGGTGCGTGGTCACACTGTAAGGAGACTAAGGGCCAATTCAAGCCCGATAAGATCCCTTCGGCCATCGACAAATCGGTAAATTGGCGATCGTAGGTAAATACAAAATTTTCCTTCTATTTTTTTTCTGAATTTTTTTTTTCAAAAAAAGAATATATGTCGTCTAGCAACGTAGGACCAACTCAGGGTCCGATTCTTCTGGGAAACAATTACGAGTTCTGGTCTCTTCGGATGAGATCATTCTTGCAAGCACAAGAGTGTTGGGAACCAGTGGATCTTGGATATGTGGAACCGGATCCAGCCGCCATCGCTGCCATGACAAATGCGCAGAGAATTGCTTAGGCAACTCTAAGGACCAAAGAAAATAAAGCGAAATTCTAGATTCAAAATTCTGTGGATGATTCGATTTTCTCGAAAATCACAGGCGCTGGTACTTCAAAACAGGCCTGGGACATCCTTAAATATTCCTACCAAGGAAATGACAGGGTCAAAACAGTTAAACTACAGACCTTGTGGACACAATTCGAGACTCTAAGGATGACAGAGTCTAAAACTGTGGATCAGTTCATGACCAGAGTCATGGGAATCATGGACCAGAGTCATGGGAATCGTGAACCAGATCAGATTGATTGGTGAAACCATCACTAATCAATGAATTGTTGAGAAAATTCTCAGAAGTCTACCCAAGAAATTTGAAATGGTTGTAACAACAATCCTTGAATCGAAGGATCTATCAAGATTTTCAACAGATGAATTAATTGGTTCTCTGGTGACACATGAGACCAGACTGCATCTTACAGATGAGTCAATCTCCAATTCCTTCAAAACTCAATTCTCCTTCAGCAGAGGGAGAGGTAGAGGAAGAAGCAGAGGTTGCCAAGGAAGAGGGAGCAATCAATATAACTCTCATTCCAGTGGAGGTAACAAACAACAATATCCGAATCAAAATTTCCAAGGTCAAAGACAACAGCAACAAAATCAACGTCAGAATTTCCAGCCTCAAAGAGGCAGAGGGAGAAGGTCAAATGAAAAATCAAGCATACAATGATATTACTGCAAAAAGTATGGGCACTATGAATCTGAATGCAGGAAGAAGCAAGCAGATTAGCTCTCAGGGAGAGCACATGTGTCAAATCATACGGGAGACACCTCAAGAGGTATGTTTTTATCATGCCACAAAACTGAACAACAACCTAAAGATCTCTGGTTGTTGGACAGTGGATGCAGCAATCACATGACATATAACAAAGAATTGCTTTCATGCATTGATTCTTCAATCTCATCTTATATTACACTTGGAAATGATTATTTAGTCAAAGTTCAAGGAAAATGAATTGTTCATATTCTTACTAAACAAAATGTAAAGAAAGACATAAACAATGTCTATCATGTTCCAGATTTGAAACATAATTTTCTAAGTGTAGGACAGCTCATTGAAAAAGACTATAAGGTACTTTTTGAGGGAGCATCTTGCAAAATATATGACAAATACCCCAACAGAAAATAAATTTCTGAAATCCTTATGACTCCAAATAGGATGTTTCCCCTTACCCTCAAAACTGCAAAACTGAGTCAACCTTATCCACAGAGTGCATCAACCCTGAATGAAACGATGGTTTGGCATACAAGATTTGGACATCTACCATTTCAGAGTCTAAGTCTTCTTCAGAAAAACTCCATGGTCAAAGGTCTACCTATCTTTAAAGAGAAAATTCCCCCATGTGAGTCTTGCATACTTGGAAAACATAAGAGAACTAGTTTTCCACAGTCATCAAATCAAGCCAAACAACATCTTGAACTTGTTCACACTGACCTATGTGGACCAATGCAAACAGAGTCAATAGGTGGTAGTTTTTACTTTCTAATGTTTATTGATGATTTTAGCAGAAAAATATGGATCTATTTTCTGAGACACAAATCTGAAACATTTACAAAATTTAAAGAATTCAAGGCAAAAGCTGAAAAACAGAGTGGTAAATATCTCAAAGTACTCAGGTCAGATGGAGGAGGAGAATACAATTCCAGAGAATTTGCAAATTTCTGCAAATCACAAGGAATTATCCTATAAACAACAACAAGGTATACTCCACAGCAGAATGGAGTGGCTGAAAGGAAAAATCAAACAATAATGAATATGGCAAGAACACTTTTTAAAGAGAAACACTTGTCAAATATTTTCTGGGCTGAAGCAGTAGCATGCTCAGTTTATCTCCTGAATAGATCACCAACCACAAGTCTAAAGATGACAGTTCCTCAAGAAGCATGGAGTGGGACAAAGCTCAATGTAGTGCATCTAAGGACATTTGGATGCATAGCATATGCTCACATACCTTCTGAATTAAGGAAGAAACTTGATGACAGAAGTGAAAAATGTATTTTCACTGGATATAGTGAAACATCTAAAGCTTATAGGCTTTACAGTCCCATCACCAAGAAATTAAGTCTCAGCAGAGATGTACAATTTCTGGAAAATCAATTCTAGAATGATTCGGAAAATCAGCAAGTGGACAGTCAAAATCCATTGCTTCCAAGTTCTGAAAACAAAGAAAATTCAGAACAACAAGTACCTCACAATATTCTTCCCAGATTGCAAGTACAACAACAACCTGAAAATTCTCATGATAACTCAGCTTCCAGCAGAGAATCATTCTCTGAACCACAAAATCAGAGAACTCGAAGTTTGAGAGAAATCCATCAGTAGTTGGATGACTTTGAGCAACACAATCATTTTGCTTTAATGTCATGTCAACCTACATCCTTTAAGGAAGCAACTAAGGAGCCACATTGGGTTCAAGCCATGAACCAAGAAATTGACTCCATTGAGAAGAACAAGACTTGGGATCTTGTTGATTTGCCAAGACACAAGAAGAGTATTGGTGTCAAGTGGGTTTACAAAACTAAACTCAATGAAAACAGACAGATTGAAAAACACAAGGCAAGACTTGTTGCCAAAGGATTCTCACAACAACCAGGTACTGATTATGGTGAAACTTTTGCTCCAGTAGAAATATTAGACACTGTCAGAACTCTATTGGCCATAGCAGCACAACACAAATGGCAAGTATACCAGATGGATGTCAAGTCAGCATTCTTGAATGGTTTCTTAGAAGAAGAAGTTTATGTCGATCAACCACCAGGATTTGAAGTCCAAGAGCACCCAGCCAAAGTGTATAGGTTGAAGAAAGCCCTGTATGGCTTAAAGCAAGCTCCAAGAGCTTGGTATAGCAGAATTGGCACTTATTTGATCAAAAGTGGTTTCAGCAGAAGTCAAAATGAGCCAACTCTTTACACCAAAACAGATAAGCATGGTAAAATTTTGATTGTATGTTTATATGTTGATGACATGATCTACACAGGAAATCTTGAGTTAACAGATTTCAAACATGCCATGCAATCTGAGTTTGAGATGACAGATCTTGGCATAATGAAATATTTTTTAGGTATTGAGGTTCATCAATCAGCCAAAGGCATTTTTGTTTGTCAGCAAATGTATGCAGCATATATCATGAAAAGATTTTGCATGGAAGGATGCAATCCAGCAGAAACCCCCATACCTTTAGGCACAAAGTTGAGCAAGAATGATGAAGGTCCTATAGTGGACTCTACTTTATACAAAAGTTTAATAGGCAATTTGTTGTATCTTACAGCAACTAGGCCTGACATGCCAGCCTTGTTTCCAGATTCATGGAATCACCAAAAGATTCGCATTGGAAAATGACAAAACGAATTTTGAGATATGTTGCAGGAACTCTCAATTTTGGTTTATGGTACACTAAATCTGATAGTAATAATCTCTCTGGTTACACAGAGAATGATTTTGCAGGTAGCCTAGATGACAGGAAAAGCACATCAGGACATGTTTTTCAACTGGGCACAAACCTGATTTCATGGGCATCAAAGAAGCAACCAATTGTATCAATATCTTCTGCAGAGGCAGAGTATGTAGCTGCTACCTCTTCTTGTCAAGCTGTGTGGCTGAGAAGATTATTGAAACATATGTCACAAACAGAAAATGATCCAACTCCTATCTTCTGTGACAATACATCAGCAATTGCTTTATCCAAGAACCATGTGTTTCACAAGAAAAGTAAACACATTGACACTCGGTTTCATTTCATACGTGAGCTAGTCAATAATGGGGATATTGCACTACAATTTTGTGGTTCTCAAGATCAGCGTGCTGATATCTTTACAAAGCCACTAGGAAAGTCATTTTTTGATTTTCAGAGACAACAATTAGGCATAGTCAGTGTTGATGATTGTAATTGTTGAGTTTAAGAGGGAATGTTAAATATATTGTAACCTCAACAGTCACTGCTAGTTGTAGTGGACATTTGTACTTTCTATTTTTGTCTTGCTCGAGCCTATTTAGCTCAACCATCTTCCATTGCATTGTACTTCAACTTCTTCAGTGTTTCTTCATACATTTCAATATACTATTCTATTCTTTATCTCTGCATTTTCTCTTTACTTCACAATTTATAATGGTTTTAGAAGCTGAGACTTTTATGAACATCAAATTCAATTAGAATTCTAGTTTAACTTATGAACTAAATATCTAATCTGGTAAAGAATCACGTTAATGGCAGGGCTCGAATACTACATCTTTAGTTGTGAGAGCATGAACTTCTTACATTATAATTACTTGATTGGTTCGAGCGTTGACTTCTGATTGTTTCCCTTGGAAGGAAGCTTTCAAATTTGATTAGAAGAAACCCTAACGGTTGCCCTAACTGAGAAGAAATATTTATACACACCCGTTATTGTTTTTTATTTAAGTACAGCATACGGCATATCACACCCTAAACAATTTATTGCAATTTCTTTGAAATACAACCCCAAAGATACAATTAGCATTGACATAGATTTCTAGCCAGTGTTAAACAATACATTATGTGCATATATAGTTGTATAAATATATAATAAACTCGTTCCCAGAAGCATCGCATCTATATGTAATATTAGTGGCCTAAAAGTCCAACTCACGCTGAATGCAAATGAGCAAATTGTTATCTCACACTGAATGCAATTGAGCAAATTGTTTCACAATCAAGGTTGGCTAACTGTTTTAGATAGGCATTGACCATAATTTCCCAAACTTGGACCGAAAACCCACAATCTTCACTCTAGGATTCCTCTGACTGACCTTGCATTTTAGGATGCCACAGTGCAGATTCTCTATGTTGTTTTGATGGCCACGATATCACCTTGAACAGAAGTTTGCCCTTGTCTTCCATTGAACTCGTTATTAAAATTAATTACGCTGTAATCATGTTAAAAATTGTAAACAGAGAGACTATCAATATAAATATAAAATAGTAAAAAAATCTAGAATATAAATATAAATACAAAATAGTCAAATTTTAGTAAAAAATCTAGAATATAAATATAAATACAAAATAGTCAAATCTTATAGGGTTTTGATGAATCTAAAAAAATCCAACCTTTAACCATTCATTCTAAACGTTGGACCCCTTTAACCATTCATTCTAAACGTTGGTCCCCTTAAACCATTCATTCTAAACGTTGGTATGGTCCAGACTAAATGCTATTAGAATGATTTTGTCCACTTAAATATCCCTAATGAACTAATTATCATTACAAATTGATATAATTCCACGTTTGAAACCATAAACTAAATCATCAAATAGTATAACTAATTATCATTACAAATGGATATAATTCCACGTTTGAAACCATAAACTAAATCATCAAGTAGTATAAACTGATTTAATTTCACGTATGAAACCATAAACTAAATCATCAAATAGTATAAACAGAAACCAAATAAACAATGTTAAATATTAGTGCGTCTTTCCTACTAAAAAATAATTATATAATATAAATTAAATAAAGATATTCGCCCTATAAACAATAAAATACAAAATATAAATACCAACTCACTATATTCTCCATCCTAGATATTGCTAAGCTATATACTTATTTATGTAGTAGTATGTAGGTATAAAGGAGGAATAAGTCAGCACTTCATGCAAAAAGAATTTCTATCCCGAATTAGTCCGCCAAATTATTATCATGCACAACGAAAAACTAACTTCAGTTCACAGATTTTTTATGACTAGCTTATACATTATTTTATACAACTCGTTATAAATATCTCTGATATTCTCCATCAGAGATATTGCCAAACCAATAAATATATGGAAAATATATATGTAGCATTATTATGTCCAGTTCACATATTTTTTTTTACTAACTTATACATTATTTTATACAACACGTTAAATATTCATCAGAGATATTGACAAACCAATACATATATATATATATATATAGAAAATATATATGTAGCATTATTATGTAGGTATAAAGGAATAATAAGTCAGCACAAAGAGTTTCTATACTGAATTAATCCACGAAAGTATTATCATGCAAAACGAAAAACGAATTTCAGTTCACAGATTATTTTTTTAACCAAATATGTACATTATTTTATATAAAAGTTATATGTACATTATTTTATATAAAATTTAGTTCTAGTCTTAGAATAGGATCCTATAAGGTTCTGTATACATTATGCCCATGAATGTATATAACCGAATATATATACATATATAATAGAGGCAATCTAAACCTAAAAACCTAAAGGGAGGCCTGTGTGGCTGAGGCTGAAGAGGTACTGCCATCGGACCCGCCGAGGTTGGCAGACTCCATGGCCATCTGTCTTCTTTTCTTGTAGCTTGCTTTGAAGCATGCTTGTCGAAGACGTTTGGTTCTTTCTGCAAGCTCAATGCCAGGCATTTCTTCCATGAGTTTCTTTTGCTCTTCCAGTATTTGTACAGCATTTCTCAACCGTGCGTTGCTCAGACCTCCATTGTTCTTGCCTAGCTCCTGAAAATCAATATTCGTTTCAATATCATGTTAAAATTTCAATCAAATTCTTTCAATATAAAACTACCAAAGTTGTTGTTAAAGTATGTATGGTACCTGGATATTGTGAATGAGGCTTTCCAGACTCTTCATCTTGCGATGAGGCCAACGTGGGATGCCGAATTCCCTACATCTTTTCTTTAGCACTGTAAGACCAACCTTCAACTCCTTTGCGGCTTGAGTTATTGGCATATTGAAATAATGAGAAAGTTCGCTTAGGGTAATATCAGTTATTCTGTCTGTAGAGCCTCGCTGGTGACTACCGGCTGGATTTTGAGCAGACGGAGCAGATATTGTTGTTTCTCTGTTAACTCGATTCCACGAGGAATTGATATAGCTGGGATTGTCACGGATTGCAAACGGACTACTACTGACATAGATTGCATTCGAAGTTTCAGGCATGGCAGGCAAGTTATATAAAGGAGGCAAAGTGTATTCCATGGCTTCAGCTGGCATGTTACTTGGTGGACCTGAATTATAATGGGAAGTACCTATACTTTCATCGCCACTCATAGCTTCTGTTGTTTCTATGCCAGATTTGAAGTTGGAAACCGGATGTTCGCAAAGGCCAAGCTGTTTATTGTCATAACTATGTTCACTCTGCAGAACGTCCACATGCAGGTCTGCAAATCCAGATAATTGATCCGACGTAAGCTCGTCAGTGGAAATGTATATTGGCGAACAATACCCGCCATGTTGGTCATCACCAATTTGTAAATTTGGCTTCACATATGCACAGATATTACTTGACGATGGGCTGAAAAGAGACAAATTCCCTGCACCAACACAGATGTACACATTAATCAAATTAAAGTATCAGTTTCCGCAGCATAATTTGTTTATGATAAAAACTGCGTTAATTCCATGTCAACTGTTTTGGGCTACCAAGTTAGAGCCTGTCATCATCAGAATAGAAAAACATATTTGAAGAAACATAGCCAATACATGAAGTAACAAATGTATTTTTAGATTTGATGATGGTTTCTGTCCAATTAGCCACGGATATAGATAAGCGTAAAGTACTTGCTTCAGAAATTGTTAAATAACTAAACTTTAAATGAAACAAATTGTTACAATCAGAGAGAGAATATCAATTGAAAATACAGAATTCGATTGGAAAAACAGAAGTATTTGATCTATAAAGTCAGTTCATTCCAACGACTTTGAGAAAATCTCAAAAATAAGATCAGGGCCAATTGGGAAAAGAATTTATCCCTAACCTAAGTGAATTCTCATAAGAGTTGAATGTCCATTTCAGTATTTCAAATTAAAATTAAATTAGGTATAGCAGAGAAGATACATCCTACTTATAGATATGTGAAACACCCAAAAATTAAAATGGAATTGAGATAAAGGTGTGTATACATTAATCTTTTTTGGTATTTTGTTTTAAATTTGTTTTTCACCAGAGATGTCAATTTTTTTATATATATATTGGATTTTCTCTTGTCAATCTCATATTATGCATCTCTTATTAAACTGTAAAATGCACCTGACTTTATTAAACTGTAAACTACAAAAATGCACCTGACTATTTTAACTACAAATAGATTTGATATATGCTTACCAACGGGAAATAACAATCTAACATTGTAGAAATTTTAGCATGAAGCATTTCAGAATAACTAATTTGAACCTTAGATAATGCCCGAAGAATCCACGGTTATCAGAACCAGTCTTAAATATTTATGATATTCAATAAAATTGTTTAGACAACGTTGGGGTTTAACAACTCGCATCCACATATCCAATTAATATATACACAGGCAAGAGCAAACCTGTGAGATGATCAGGATGGCTCTGAACCGAACTGAAACTTATCAAACTCCCTGGCAAACGACGAGGGCTTGCGATCTCTATCTCTGGAAGCTTGTCATTCCAAGAAAGCTCGGTATTTTGCTTGACATCTCCAGCCAACTTCGGATCTTCCGGAGAAAATTCGACGTTAGTTGGGTTCATTATCTGGCTAACCATTGAAGCTGCAGGAATGCTGCTCCAGTTAGAGATATCCCATTCAGGAGGATTTGATTGGAGAGACAACGGTTTACAAAGGCTGCACAAAGCTGGATCCGTTATGTCTGAAGACTCACAAAGGTTTGGAATAGAATCAGACGGATCCAGAAGATCTTTTGTCTCGAATATATCGTCTACAATGTTCAGATCTTCCGAGATTGGGGAAATATCAATGAGCTCGAAGTTCCTGCAAAGAATGAAATAAGTAATATAAACGATGTATGAAATAAAGCACCGATTCGTCTATGAGTCCTGTAAAGAAAGCCATGAAGTTCCTCTAATGCTGGTAAATTAATTATTCAGATTGCAACAACCAACCTGGGTAGTGATTCCAGCCGAGTGATTGTAGCCTGCACATCACTGCAATACTCCAAAACACTTTGCCAAAAGTCCTGCTCAGCCATATTTCGATTATGATCCGAATGAGCTATTTCTCTAATCTTTAGATAATCTGAAAAGTCGATTTTTCTCTCAAGCTGATCTTGTTAATGCATAGACCTCTGATGGAACGCTCAAATTATACATGAATTATGGCACTGTATAGTTCAGTGGTTTTGGCTGTGTTTTTGCAGCACGTATAGTGAGAACCATAATCCAACTAATTTGGAAACCCGACGGTCTGTCCACTCAGATCAATTTCTCCTCTCTTCTCTGGCCAAGTCTCCATATATAATATAATTTGAACCAACGAAAGAGCGCAAGGGTCAGGAGAAATGAACATATGTCTGAAATAATTTTACAACTTCTCGTATCAGTTTATTTTCTTATTACAATTAAAATAATATTTTAAAGAAGTAAACTACACAGCGGAGATGTTAAATCGGAAGCGAACGGTCTCTAATGTACAGGCTTGGTTTCTACACCACAGCTTACGGGTACACGTGCCGGGGATGGATTGCGAGGACATACGGCATCACTGCTGCCCCTGAGAGAGTTTAATTATCGGTTCCCATACTAAAAACGGTTGGTAGGTGAAAATAAAATCTTAAAGAAATAAACTATCTGGATTCTTTAGAGAAAATATTTTGTTGTTTGTATATCATTTAACATTAAACGCTGCTACATTTACATTCCAAAATAAATTTCTTAAAGAAAATTATAGAAAATTACAAACCACATGACACAAGATCATATTAGACACCATTCGTTGGGATAGTTGACCTATTTCTTATTGGTAGAAGTTAACAAATGATGTAGAATCTTATATGGGCAAAACTAACTTTCAAATTATAAAGGAGGACTTTGGAATTGAAACAAATGATTGAAATATTGATCCTTTACCATCTTAAAAAATGGAATAGAAGGTTAGGTTTCATAGCAATCTTAAAATAATTAATAAAGTAAGTACAATGGCAATTCACCATGAAAGCTTTTCAAAACTAGAAATGGATGACCAATAACAATTGTATGAAGTATTTTAGGAAATTAATTATTAAATTATATCATAAACGTGAATGTTAATTTTGTTGTTCGAAACAAATTATATGATAGATGTCCATGCTAATTAAATGTTAATTATGTTGTTATTTTAAGTTCAAATTTATTTAAAACTTATTTTTTTTAAATTTAAGTTGGTTATAATAGTTAATTTTAACTCAAGAATTTAAGGAGAGAGGCATAGTTTGAATGAGAAAAGAATAGTATTTTTATTATTAGTCCATGTCAAAGCAATGAGTTTGTTATTGATTTGACATTGATTTATTTTATATTTTAAATTTCTTTGTAAAATGTAATGTTTAACTTAAGAAAATAAATATTTTTTTTTGATATAGTAAATATGTTTATTTTTCCCATCTTTAATTGGTTAATATATTTCAAGTTTTATAGTTGCCTTTACTGATTTCAATATTTAAAATTAATTGCATAATCAATAACAAATTTTAATTGGTTGTACAACATATATAGCACTTATTACACCAGCACAATAAAAGATTTTTTAAAATTTACATTTCCCAATGATATTGATGTTTTGTTTTGGATGTGTCATGTCATAACATATTAAAATATTACATAAATTAAAATATATATTATATATTTTATAATATATATGTTAACACATTAAAATATTATATGTATTAAAATATATATTATATATTTTATAATATATATGTTAATACATAAAATATTATAATATATTATATATTAAAATGTATATTATATTTTATAAAATATATGTTAAGATAGTAAAATATTATATATATATATATATATATATATATAT
>ML786880.1:473325-512504 GCA_009831015.1 Picea engelmannii | reverse complement strand
CAAAATATAAATACCAACTCACTATATTCTCCATCCTAGATATTGCTAAGCTATATACTTATTTATGTAGTAGTATGTAGGTATAAAGGAGGAATAAGTCAGCACTTCATGCAAAAAGAATTTCTATCCCGAATTAGTCCGCCAAATTATTATCATGCACAACGAAAAACTAACTTCAGTTCACAGATTTTTTATGACTAGCTTATACATTATTTTATACAACTCGTTATAAATATCTCTGATATTCTCCATCAGAGATATTGCCAAACCAATAAATATATGGAAAATATATATGTAGCATTATTATGTCCAGTTCACATATTTTTTTTTACTAACTTATACATTATTTTATACAACACGTTAAATATTCATCAGAGATATTGACAAACCAATACATATATATATATATATATAGAAAATATATATGTAGCATTATTATGTAGGTATAAAGGAATAATAAGTCAGCACAAAGAGTTTCTATACTGAATTAATCCACGAAAGTATTATCATGCAAAACGAAAAACGAATTTCAGTTCACAGATTATTTTTTTAACCAAATATGTACATTATTTTATATAAAAGTTATATGTACATTATTTTATATAAAATTTAGTTCTAGTCTTAGAATAGGATCCTATAAGGTTCTGTATACATTATGCCCATGAATGTATATAACCGAATATATATACATATATAATAGAGGCAATCTAAACCTAAAAACCTAAAGGGAGGCCTGTGTGGCTGAGGCTGAAGAGGTACTGCCATCGGACCCGCCGAGGTTGGCAGACTCCATGGCCATCTGTCTTCTTTTCTTGTAGCTTGCTTTGAAGCATGCTTGTCGAAGACGTTTGGTTCTTTCTGCAAGCTCAATGCCAGGCATTTCTTCCATGAGTTTCTTTTGCTCTTCCAGTATTTGTACAGCATTTCTCAACCGTGCGTTGCTCAGACCTCCATTGTTCTTGCCTAGCTCCTGAAAATCAATATTCGTTTCAATATCATGTTAAAATTTCAATCAAATTCTTTCAATATAAAACTACCAAAGTTGTTGTTAAAGTATGTATGGTACCTGGATATTGTGAATGAGGCTTTCCAGACTCTTCATCTTGCGATGAGGCCAACGTGGGATGCCGAATTCCCTACATCTTTTCTTTAGCACTGTAAGACCAACCTTCAACTCCTTTGCGGCTTGAGTTATTGGCATATTGAAATAATGAGAAAGTTCGCTTAGGGTAATATCAGTTATTCTGTCTGTAGAGCCTCGCTGGTGACTACCGGCTGGATTTTGAGCAGACGGAGCAGATATTGTTGTTTCTCTGTTAACTCGATTCCACGAGGAATTGATATAGCTGGGATTGTCACGGATTGCAAACGGACTACTACTGACATAGATTGCATTCGAAGTTTCAGGCATGGCAGGCAAGTTATATAAAGGAGGCAAAGTGTATTCCATGGCTTCAGCTGGCATGTTACTTGGTGGACCTGAATTATAATGGGAAGTACCTATACTTTCATCGCCACTCATAGCTTCTGTTGTTTCTATGCCAGATTTGAAGTTGGAAACCGGATGTTCGCAAAGGCCAAGCTGTTTATTGTCATAACTATGTTCACTCTGCAGAACGTCCACATGCAGGTCTGCAAATCCAGATAATTGATCCGACGTAAGCTCGTCAGTGGAAATGTATATTGGCGAACAATACCCGCCATGTTGGTCATCACCAATTTGTAAATTTGGCTTCACATATGCACAGATATTACTTGACGATGGGCTGAAAAGAGACAAATTCCCTGCACCAACACAGATGTACACATTAATCAAATTAAAGTATCAGTTTCCGCAGCATAATTTGTTTATGATAAAAACTGCGTTAATTCCATGTCAACTGTTTTGGGCTACCAAGTTAGAGCCTGTCATCATCAGAATAGAAAAACATATTTGAAGAAACATAGCCAATACATGAAGTAACAAATGTATTTTTAGATTTGATGATGGTTTCTGTCCAATTAGCCACGGATATAGATAAGCGTAAAGTACTTGCTTCAGAAATTGTTAAATAACTAAACTTTAAATGAAACAAATTGTTACAATCAGAGAGAGAATATCAATTGAAAATACAGAATTCGATTGGAAAAACAGAAGTATTTGATCTATAAAGTCAGTTCATTCCAACGACTTTGAGAAAATCTCAAAAATAAGATCAGGGCCAATTGGGAAAAGAATTTATCCCTAACCTAAGTGAATTCTCATAAGAGTTGAATGTCCATTTCAGTATTTCAAATTAAAATTAAATTAGGTATAGCAGAGAAGATACATCCTACTTATAGATATGTGAAACACCCAAAAATTAAAATGGAATTGAGATAAAGGTGTGTATACATTAATCTTTTTTGGTATTTTGTTTTAAATTTGTTTTTCACCAGAGATGTCAATTTTTTTATATATATATTGGATTTTCTCTTGTCAATCTCATATTATGCATCTCTTATTAAACTGTAAAATGCACCTGACTTTATTAAACTGTAAACTACAAAAATGCACCTGACTATTTTAACTACAAATAGATTTGATATATGCTTACCAACGGGAAATAACAATCTAACATTGTAGAAATTTTAGCATGAAGCATTTCAGAATAACTAATTTGAACCTTAGATAATGCCCGAAGAATCCACGGTTATCAGAACCAGTCTTAAATATTTATGATATTCAATAAAATTGTTTAGACAACGTTGGGGTTTAACAACTCGCATCCACATATCCAATTAATATATACACAGGCAAGAGCAAACCTGTGAGATGATCAGGATGGCTCTGAACCGAACTGAAACTTATCAAACTCCCTGGCAAACGACGAGGGCTTGCGATCTCTATCTCTGGAAGCTTGTCATTCCAAGAAAGCTCGGTATTTTGCTTGACATCTCCAGCCAACTTCGGATCTTCCGGAGAAAATTCGACGTTAGTTGGGTTCATTATCTGGCTAACCATTGAAGCTGCAGGAATGCTGCTCCAGTTAGAGATATCCCATTCAGGAGGATTTGATTGGAGAGACAACGGTTTACAAAGGCTGCACAAAGCTGGATCCGTTATGTCTGAAGACTCACAAAGGTTTGGAATAGAATCAGACGGATCCAGAAGATCTTTTGTCTCGAATATATCGTCTACAATGTTCAGATCTTCCGAGATTGGGGAAATATCAATGAGCTCGAAGTTCCTGCAAAGAATGAAATAAGTAATATAAACGATGTATGAAATAAAGCACCGATTCGTCTATGAGTCCTGTAAAGAAAGCCATGAAGTTCCTCTAATGCTGGTAAATTAATTATTCAGATTGCAACAACCAACCTGGGTAGTGATTCCAGCCGAGTGATTGTAGCCTGCACATCACTGCAATACTCCAAAACACTTTGCCAAAAGTCCTGCTCAGCCATATTTCGATTATGATCCGAATGAGCTATTTCTCTAATCTTTAGATAATCTGAAAAGTCGATTTTTCTCTCAAGCTGATCTTGTTAATGCATAGACCTCTGATGGAACGCTCAAATTATACATGAATTATGGCACTGTATAGTTCAGTGGTTTTGGCTGTGTTTTTGCAGCACGTATAGTGAGAACCATAATCCAACTAATTTGGAAACCCGACGGTCTGTCCACTCAGATCAATTTCTCCTCTCTTCTCTGGCCAAGTCTCCATATATAATATAATTTGAACCAACGAAAGAGCGCAAGGGTCAGGAGAAATGAACATATGTCTGAAATAATTTTACAACTTCTCGTATCAGTTTATTTTCTTATTACAATTAAAATAATATTTTAAAGAAGTAAACTACACAGCGGAGATGTTAAATCGGAAGCGAACGGTCTCTAATGTACAGGCTTGGTTTCTACACCACAGCTTACGGGTACACGTGCCGGGGATGGATTGCGAGGACATACGGCATCACTGCTGCCCCTGAGAGAGTTTAATTATCGGTTCCCATACTAAAAACGGTTGGTAGGTGAAAATAAAATCTTAAAGAAATAAACTATCTGGATTCTTTAGAGAAAATATTTTGTTGTTTGTATATCATTTAACATTAAACGCTGCTACATTTACATTCCAAAATAAATTTCTTAAAGAAAATTATAGAAAATTACAAACCACATGACACAAGATCATATTAGACACCATTCGTTGGGATAGTTGACCTATTTCTTATTGGTAGAAGTTAACAAATGATGTAGAATCTTATATGGGCAAAACTAACTTTCAAATTATAAAGGAGGACTTTGGAATTGAAACAAATGATTGAAATATTGATCCTTTACCATCTTAAAAAATGGAATAGAAGGTTAGGTTTCATAGCAATCTTAAAATAATTAATAAAGTAAGTACAATGGCAATTCACCATGAAAGCTTTTCAAAACTAGAAATGGATGACCAATAACAATTGTATGAAGTATTTTAGGAAATTAATTATTAAATTATATCATAAACGTGAATGTTAATTTTGTTGTTCGAAACAAATTATATGATAGATGTCCATGCTAATTAAATGTTAATTATGTTGTTATTTTAAGTTCAAATTTATTTAAAACTTATTTTTTTTAAATTTAAGTTGGTTATAATAGTTAATTTTAACTCAAGAATTTAAGGAGAGAGGCATAGTTTGAATGAGAAAAGAATAGTATTTTTATTATTAGTCCATGTCAAAGCAATGAGTTTGTTATTGATTTGACATTGATTTATTTTATATTTTAAATTTCTTTGTAAAATGTAATGTTTAACTTAAGAAAATAAATATTTTTTTTTGATATAGTAAATATGTTTATTTTTCCCATCTTTAATTGGTTAATATATTTCAAGTTTTATAGTTGCCTTTACTGATTTCAATATTTAAAATTAATTGCATAATCAATAACAAATTTTAATTGGTTGTACAACATATATAGCACTTATTACACCAGCACAATAAAAGATTTTTTAAAATTTACATTTCCCAATGATATTGATGTTTTGTTTTGGATGTGTCATGTCATAACATATTAAAATATTACATAAATTAAAATATATATTATATATTTTATAATATATATGTTAACACATTAAAATATTATATGTATTAAAATATATATTATATATTTTATAATATATATGTTAATACATAAAATATTATAATATATTATATATTAAAATGTATATTATATTTTATAAAATATATGTTAAGATAGTAAAATATTATATATATATATATATATATATATATATATATATATATATATATATATTATAAAATGTGAAATGTTTATTTTTATTTTTTATTTTTTAAATAAGATTTGCATTTGGATTGTTTATATTAACTAGAAAAAAATTCAGGATAATCCCAACACTATATGGTATTTATATTAAAGTAAAATCATGGTAAGATATTTTTTCCATTATAACAAATCTATAAACTATGTGTTATCATGGAGCAATAAGGTTTTCTCCATCCCTTGTGAGTTTATGTCTAATTCTTTTAAGAAGTTTATTTCTTTTAAGATTATGAAACTAGCTCATTTGTTAGTATATTATTCATGTTTCAAAGTAATCACTATCATCAATAATTATAGGATGTTAACTATCATCTTCATTTTCAAATTTATTTGGCAAGGACTAAGCTTCCATGCAACCTTTATTTATATATATAAATAATAGGTATAGTGGTATTTAATTTGTAAAGAGTTATTTTTCATTGAACATAAAAAGATAGGTTAATATATGTAGACCTAAAAGCATTTATCAATAATAAAAATATACATTCTTATGAATCACTAGAATGGTTATTTTGAGACGAGGAATAGGCCAATAAAAACTATTATCTCATTAAGATTTGATAATTAAATTTTTTAATTTAAAAAAATAATAATAATAATAAAAATAATATTATAAAATTAAAAATAATTTTAAATATTATAAAATAAAAAATATAACTTTGTTAAGTTATAAATGTTGGAAAAAAAAGGATGAATACGAGAACCATATAGGAGATTATTGAATGTGATTAACAAAACAAAATAACAAGAAATTTTGAAAAAAACAAATAAGATTACTTAAAAGAAAGGGTTGTGAAGATGAAAGGAAATTAAAGAGGTAAGAGGAAGCTTACTTCAGAGAGATTGTGGAGGGGAAGTTATGAACAAATCATACATTTTATTTGTTTTAACCTTTGCCGTCTTTATTTATTGGTTGGATCAAATATCTATTGCGTGGTATCATAACTTATTGATGTTTGAACCTAATTGGCATGGGAGAGTTGCCAATAATAAAGTTAACTTGTAAATATGAAAAGAGTGTATTGTATTAGAGTTGGCATTAGATATCATGGGGAATGCGTCTTGGCCTTTTACACATTTTCAAGAGGGAAATGTGAGGATTGGAAATGATAATGTTAATGTGGAAATGTGATGCAGGTGTATTATATTCAAGTTGGTATTACATATTATGAGGAATGTTTCTCGGTCTCTTAACATTTTCAAGAAGGAGATGGTTAAGGAGAACAAGTTTTGTGTGAGGGTTATGCTTGATCAAATGATATGTAAGGAGAGTGCATAAGTGAGGATGATGATGGTGTAAATTCTAACCTTGTACAATATCTATTGAAAACAAATATTCAGGGAAAGAGAAAAAAAGATATAATGGAAAATATAAACATTACACAGAGATTTTTCCTCTAAAAACCCAAACCAAGAAAACCAGCATATTCTATAGTATTCATCATGTTACAATGTTTACAATACAAAATACATATAGGAGCCAACGACATCCAAAACTCTAACCCAACGACCTAGATTAGGCCAAAAACCTAATTCCTTAACCGGAAATAGAAAACCATCGGCAAAGAAACCATGTGCCGAAAAACCACCTAAATATAATGCGGTCCTGATGCAGAAAAACAAATTTTGGGGGCGCTTCCCTTGAACCCCCACGCAGGGGGCTCCACCCCCCTGCGCACCTGGTGCATACGCTCAGACACTACTACTCATGCAAAGATTATAACACATACCGAACATTGTCCTACTTGTTGTTTTCTTTGCATACAAGGGTTTACAGGGTTACATGGTCAACAATCCAGGGCAACAATGCCCATGGATCCTCTACACCAAGAGAGCTTCTTAGTGCTCGCAAATTTTGTCAATGAGTCTACAACATTCTTCAAAGCATCCACCTTCATCAGTGGTACTTTCTTTTCTTCAATCATGTCTCTCACAAAGTGATATTGAACATCAATGTGCTTTGTCTTTGAATGATAAGAAGGGTTCTTCACCAGAAAAATTGCACTATGACTATCACACTCTATCCTTACAGCTTGTTGTACCAACCCAATACCTGAACACAATATTTGTAACCATATTGATTCCTTACTTGCATGAGTGGAAGCCATGTATTCATCTTCTTTAGTTGAAAGTGCCACTATAGCCTGTATTTTGCTCATCCAACTTATTGATCCTCCAAACACGTTAAACACATACCCACTTGTAGATCTCCTACGATCCAAATCTCCAGCCCAGTATGCATCCACAAAGCCATGTATATCCACCACTCTGTCCAATCCCAGTCTTCCTTCGTAGCACAATCCATAGCTGGCAGTGCCACATAAATACCTGGAAACCCTTTTTATTGTTGTCCAATGCTCCTTCCATGGTTTTGACATATACCAGCTCAAAACTCTCACTGCATGTGCAATGTCCGGTCTAGTACAAACCATTGCATACATCAAACTGCCAACTGCACTCACATATGGAACATGAGACATGTCCTCCTCTTCTTCATGTGTCTTGGGACACTGATTCACAGATAAACTTACATCAATAGAAATAGGTAACTTGACCGGTTTACATTCCTGCATATTAAACCTCTGCAATATTGTCTTGACATATTTTCTCTGATTTAACCATAGTTTTCTCCTTTTCCGATCTCTTTTAATTTCCATGACCAAAATGATATTTGAAGCACCGAGATACTTCATGTCAAGTTTAGAGGACAACTGAGTTTTCACATCTTGGATAATCTCCTTGTTGTTTCCTATCAGCAACATGTCATCCAAATAAATCAAATGATCACCAATTAATTTAAAATGCACACAGTGATCTTCTTTTCTTCTTGTGAAGCCAAGTCCCAGCATATAAGTATCAAATTTTTTATACTACATTCTTGGTGATTGTTTTAAACCATACAAGGAATTTTTCAACTTGCATACCAGCTCCTTCTTTCCCTTCATAGCATAACCTTCTAGTTGCTTCATATAGATTTCTTCTTCCAGATCCCCATGTAGGAATGTTGTCTTCACATCCATTTGTTCTATTTCAAAATCAAATGCAGCAACAATAGATAAAAGAAATATTATGGAGGTTAACTTGGCAACAGGAGAAAAAATCTCACCAAAATCAATTCCCTCAACATGGGAATAACCATTTTCTACTAACCGAGCTTTGTATTTGTCCACTTTTTCTTCTTCATTCAACTTCTTTTTAAATACCCATTTGTTTCCAATGGGATTTCTTCCAGTTGGAAACTCAACTAGATCCCGAGCCTCATTGTTATCCAAATATGTCATTTCTTCATTCATGGCCCTTCTCCAAAGATTTCCATTATCTAAATCCACTGCCTCCCTGACAGTTCTAGGATCATCATCAGTAATAGACAAAGAAAAATTTGAATGGAAATCATATGGACTATACCTTTCCGATAGTCTTCTTTCTCTATCTGATCTCCTCAATACTAGAGTATGAGGATCTTCTTCTTCATATTCATGTTATTTTGTAGAGTCTGATTTATCATCCTTTAAATCAAATGTTATCTTCTCTGGTTCTTCCTTACTTGGTAGGGCTTCTTGTTTAATAAAATCCTTCATTTCTCTAAATACCACATCTCGGCTATACACTACCTTCTTAGTTTCTGGGTTCCAAAGTTTATAACCTTTGAGACCATATTTATATCCAATAAAGATACGCTTTTCAATATTCTTATCCATCTTACTCATGTTTTCCCTTGGAACTTGAACATATGCATCACATCCAAAAAACTTGATATGTGTGAGAGAAGGTTCCTTACCAGTCCATACCTCTTGTGGAGTCTTCTTGTCCAATGCTGATGAGGGTGATCTATTGACCAGGTAAGATGTAGTACCCACTACCTCTGCCCATAATTATTTCCCTAACCCGACACCACTGATCATGCACCTTGCTTTTTCCATCAGTGTCCTATTCATCCTTTCTGCAACTCCATTCTGTTGAGGTGTATATGGAGTAGTATTCTTCGTTGCTATACAAAACTTCTTATAGAATTATTCAAACTCATTTCCACAGAACTATGCCATTATCTGTCCTCAACACCTTAATTCTTTTCTCTCTTTGATTCTCAACAACAAGCTTAAACTCTTTAAACCTGTCAAAGACTTCATATTTATTCCTAAGGAAATATATCCAATTCTTCCTCGAGAAGTCATCTATAAATGAGACATAGTACAAAGATTATCCCAATGATGGGACCGACACAAGTCGAAAAACATCACTGCGAAATAGCTGTGAAATTATTTTTTCCCTCGTTGCACCAGAGGGGAATCTTACCCGATTTTGCTTCCCATAAATACAGTGTTCACAGAAATCAAAATCCAGAGAGCAGTTAGACATACCTTCAACCATACCTTTACTGTTTAATATCTGAAGAACCTTCTCTCTAATATGCTTCAATCTTTGATGCCACAGCATAACATTTTCTCCAGAGACTATAGGAGTTCTTTCTTCTTCAACTCCAATATCAAGAACAATGGAACTATTACACCCATCACTAATAGTGCTTCCTTTCATCTTATACAGAGTTCCAAAGTGAACTCCCCTAAACAACACCATTGCTCCTTGAACCATCTTGCAAGTTTCCTTTTCAAATATTGTTTTTAACCCTGTATCATCCATTTTTCTTATAGAAATCAAATTTCTGGCCGAACCTGGGATGTGTAGAGCACCAGGAAGTGTTCTAATACTTCCATGTATGAGCCTCATCTTGACCCTTCCTCTTCCTATGATTCTGGTTGTCGAATCATTACCTAAGGAAACATTACCTCCATCATACCTTTTATATTCACAGAACCACTCCCTGTGGGGAGTCATATGAAAGAATGCACCAGAGTCAACCAACCATGACTCATGATCTGCATGTGTGCTTGAAGAGGCCAATTACACATCCACTCCTTCTTCCTTGGAGGTATTTTCTTCTGTAGAAGAAGATTCTTCAGATCCCTTCTTTTTCTCAACTTTGGATCTACACTGCTTCTTATAGTGCCATTCTTTTCCACATCTCCAAAATACCCTTACAAACTTTCGGGGAGATTTAGATCTACCCTTAGACTTAGATCTCCCACTTGATAAATTAGATCTATTTCTTTCCTGGGAACGTCCTCTTGCAAATAATGCATCTGTGATATGTCCTTCCACATTCTTTCATCTCATCTCCTTCGACAACAAGGATGAGACCACTTCTTCAAACTTCAAGGAAGTTGTATTACTACCTATGGCCACAACCAAATTATCCCACGAGTCTGGTAAAGAACACAACAAACTAATACATTTATATTCATATGAAATTTTAATCTCAATAGATACTAACTGACTTACGACGGTATTGAAGGCATTCAAATTCTCTGCCACCGAGTCTCCATCTATCATCCTTGGTTTATACACATTCTTTGATCTCAGGAATAGTTTATTTATCGGACACTTAGAATGATACAACTTCCCCAACTTTTCCCATAAATCCTTGGTTGTAGCTTCCTCTAACACATTTAGTAATACTGAATCGGAGGGACACAGTTGGATTGTGCTCTTTGCCTTTCGAACCAACTTTTTTCAGTCATCTGCAGAAGTTCTTGTAGGTGTAGTACCCAGATCTACTGTGATCCACTGATCTGTATCCACCAATAGATCTTCCATCTTGAGCTTCCACAACTCAAAACTTTTCCCATTAAACTTCTTGATCTCCATCTTCGAATTGCTTGCCATTTCTTTTCACCTGAAAAAAAAATACTACAGATCTCCCACCGTAAGAAGGCTTATCACAGTCATGAACCAAACCCTTGACCACAAAGGCATCACCATGAAGCCAATAAAGATATGATACCAAATGTAAATTCTAACCTTGTACAATATCTACTACGAACAGATATTCAGGAAAAGAACAAAAAAGATACAACGAAAAATACAAACATTACATAGAGATTTTCCCCCTGGAAACCCAAACCAGGAAAACCAACATATTCTATATTATTCATCATGTTACAATGTTTATAATACAAAATAAATATAGGAGCCAGCAACATCCAAAACCCTAACCCAGTGACTTGGATTAGTCCAAAACCATCGGCAAAGAAACCATGTGCCGAAAAACCACCTAAATATAACTTGGTCCCGAAAAATGCGGTCTCGATGTAGAAAAAAAATCCGGGGGATTTGGCCCAGAACCCCCACAAATAATATAACACATACCCAACACATGGTAACCACCATGTACATATTGACTAATTGAATGTGCAATCACAGTGCATCTTTCTAGATGATGATGTCATTGTGATTGGTCAATAGTTTATGATGGAAACGTTAGAGAGAAACATCAACTTGGGAAGTCCATGCAAACAAAATCAAAGATATGTTATATGCATATATGTACCCTAATTGTTTCTGGTATCCAAGATTCTATATTATAGGGGATGAATCCTTCATAGGAGAGAGTGAAACAAGTTTGGACGCATAGTAAAATATGTCCTAGAATTTCATCCAAGGCATTGATTTGATGAGTGCTTGAGTTTCAAACATATGTTGAGGATTTACCAATCTAATGCAGGAGCATCACCTTCAAGGATGACAGCATACACATGGCGACAAACAGAGGACTTCTCAACAATGACAGAATTTCAAAATCGAGCATTAAATCAAAATTTAAATGGGTTGTTGAGATATTTTTGTAACAACATTTTTAAATGTAACTTGTTCGTAAAGTCTCTAAGGATTGTAAGAAACTGCAGATATGGAGTGTTGACTCTATCTAGTATTAATTAGCAGTTATTGTAATAGGACAGAGTAGGTGTTAGTTTTGAATTTTGAAATGATAGGTTTTAGAACAGGACAAGAGAGCTCATGGAGCCGGTCCTTAGATAGTTTTTCAGTATTGTATTGGAATAGATCAGGATGCATGAGATCAAAATGTAATAGACAGAGTAGAACATAATAGAGTAGGAGAAATACTGTGTAATTTTAGGTTTCATGGGTAATAGAACAGACAAAATTGTCCCGAACTTGGATTGTGTTCATTTCATGTATGAATCAATGAATGTTGTATTCTCTATATGGTTTTTATTTCATTCTTGTTCATGTATGAGAGTTCGAGAAGGTGGTTGTATGAGTCTGTAACGAAACTGGATAAGTTTCAATTGTTTTTTTTTTTAATCTTGTATGCAAGGTGTGCATCCCAAACACAAGGTGTGTGTTGAATGAGTCTCAGAATGACTCAGAGAAGGGTTCAGAGAGAACAATGGAAACTTGAGAATCCAGGTGCAAGTAGTGCACAAAGTCTAGAAATGACCAGTTGTCGAAGAACCAGGAAGGGAAAATGCCTAGTGGGTGAGGAGAGTTATTTCAAAGAGACCTTCAATTTTGAGTTATCGAGGTCCCAAAGAATGCAAGGTGTGCATGAGAGGTCAAACCCTCTAAAGGAAAAATATCAAGAGGGATAACACTTGGAGAGTGCTCACTAAACCAAAGTGGACTTCCAGAGGAAGGGACAAAGGTTTGAAGCCTTTGGAGGCTGAAAAATATTCAAAGACTAGAAGTAGAGAAGGTTCTAGAGGAAGAACGGTCGAGGTTGGAGGATCACAGAGATGAGGACATACAACCGTCATATCTGCAGAAGTAGCGCGAAACTTAACGCTCCATGCACAAAGGAGGATTTTGGCATTTCAGTTTTCGAAGTAACAGAGGTAAAAACGCTTTCGAACTCATGATATGCGAAATCCTGACTAGAACTCAGACCGTCAGATATCCAAGAGGACATGTGTCAGCCAGACGAAAAAATCCAAAGAGGAACGTGTGGGAGTTGAGCAGCAATTTGTTGACTCGTGACTTGAAGTGGTCAAGAGGTAGGACTGCACAAAGTCATGAAATGCGAAATCACGACATCATCATGGTCATTGATCCAAGAGTGATATGGACCATCGATTGTCCAAAAGGAGACTTCGACATTTCTGGATTTGGGGGTTCGAAGGGGAGAACCTTTACAAAGTGTCAATTCCCGAAGTCCTGACTCAGCAGACAAAGGAATGTGGTTCATTGATAAAGGGATAGTGAGGACCTTCGATCTAGCGTGGAAGGGTTTTGGTGTTTCAGCGTTTGAGAGATTGAAGGTGCAGGACCTCTTGGTATAACAAGTCAAAAAATCATTACACAAGAAACTATGATGCGCTTAGAGGTTAGGGCCTAGTCATAGCTGAGGGTCACATTGACGAGAAATAAAGGGAGGATCTTAAGCCATTACTTCTCAGTTTAGGGTTCGACATTTTGGGAGTTTGGCGAGTTTGAGTGGTTTGCAATCGAAAACCCTGAAGTCGCGAAACGTGACACACCCTTTGGAGATAGCTTGTGGTCGTTTGAAGTGATCACATGAATGGAAGGAGGTATTTATTTTTAATCCCTTTCTTGGTTTCGAGAGTCATGGATTCAGTAGTAGTTCATGTGTCGAAAGTCCTAATACGCGAAGACTTGGAACGCTTTTTGGTGTAGGCACAAGGTTACCACCTGTAGCCATGTGGAGGTGAGGCTCGAGTCTAGTCCTTGATAGTGCAGTCTGGGTTTCACAAGGACCTATGGAAGAATATATTTAAGAGATTCCATCATGGAATCAAAGGGCCACTTCGGCTCAGAAGTATGAAATGATCTGAAGGCCGGGAAAAAGGGGGGGATTTGCATTAGGTGGTATCAGAGAGGAGTTTTAATTTGTTTGTAGACAGTAGGAAAAAGGAGAAAGGAGGAAAGTTGGTATCATTGTGGTGTCAAAAAAATCTTGATTTATGTTTGTAGGCGATGTAGTGAAATCATACCACCAAGAACGCGTAGAGAGAATAAAAAAATGGAAGAAGAAATGAGGCAACTCGGAATGAGACTGGACGTCGTGGAGACAACACAATGAAGAGCACTAGATGTTGGTGATGTCAGTGAAGATGAGGGAGAAGAAGAAGCAGAATTCAAAGAAAATGTAGCAGAGGATGCTGCACAGGATCGCTTCATAAAATTTGTTTCGAAAATATGAGCCAGAGCAAGGATAGAGGTACCTATGTATGACTGAAATTTAGAAGTTGAAGAATTGTTAGACTGGGTATGTGCTACGGAAAAATAATTCGATTACGAATATATCGAAGAAGAAAATATGGTGAAACATGTAGTGACAAGATTGAAAGGTCATGCAGCGTTATGCTGGGATGAACTTCAAGTCGAACGCAGGAGAAATGGTAAACAAAAAATTAAAAACTAGGATAGAATGGTAGCCACGCTGAAAGCCAAGTTTATCCTGAAGGATTACCAGATCAATATTTACAGAAGATTGCAAAACCTAAAAAAAAGGGGTTTATCAGTGAATGAGTACACTGAAGAATTTTACCGACTGAACATCAGAGTTGGACAGAAAGAGAATGAAGATGAGAAATCAACCAGATATATCAATGGGCTGATATATGAAATCCAAGAGGAGATTAGCATGATGTCTTTTAGTAAGTTCGAGGATTCTAATCAAGCAACCATGAAATATGAAGAAGAATTGGCCAGGAGGCAAAGCCAACGAAGAAGAGGTGGAAATTCAAGCAGAGGAAAGGGAAACAATAGAGAAAAGTTCCAGAAGTCGAACCCCGAAGCTGAAAAACAACATAGTCACCACGAGAAGGGTGGAAGTTCTAAAGAAGGACGAGATGGAGAAAGAGGTTCATTTTTCAAGAAGAGGAAGAGGAAGATCCATAGGAGGGATAGTTAAATGCTATGCCTGTGGAAAATAAGGACACAAATCTTGGGAATGTCTTGACAAAAAAAGAGAAGGCAGAGAAGAACACATTGTTGAAGTGTAGAAGCATGTGGAAGAAGAAGTAGCAGAAGGAGGGAGGAACCTCATGATGAGGAAAACTCTTGTCAAACCTGAAAAGGAACCAGAGGAACCAGTTCAACGAACAAGCTTGTTCAAAACTGCTTGCAAGTTGAAAGACAAAGTTTGCAAGGTTATCATAGATAGTGAGAGCATTGACAATGTAGTATCCACAGAGATGGTGGAGAAGCTGGAATTGAAGAAAACTACACATCCAAATCCATACAAGGTATCATGGTTACAGAAAGGACATCAAGTCATGATAATTCAACAATGTCAAGTTGAATTTAAAATAGGAGATTACAAAGATGAAATAATGTGCGATGTAATTCCTATGGATGTCTTTCATATTTTATTGGGGAGGCTATGGCAGTTTGACAGAGAAATTGTTCATGATGGAAGAAAAAATACCTATACCCTAGAAAAGAATGATAGAACACATATGTTGTTACCCATAGAAGACAAAGAGCAAAAGAAAGAAGCTAGTTTGTTGTTGTGAGGAAGCCTGGAGTTATCCTTACAAATACTTATGTAGAAGATTTGCCTATAGAAATCCAGGAACTGTTTGAAAATTTGTTGATATACTCGTGGATGAGTTACCAAACCCATTTCCACCCATTAGGAGCATAAACCATCACATTGACCTTATTCTAGGAACTATTTTACCAAACAAAGCAGCTTATAGGTTGACACCTAGGGAGAATGAGGAGGTAAAAAATCGAGTCCAATAGTTGTTGGATAAAGGGTTAGTCAGGGAAATCCTAAGCCCATGTGAAATACTGACTGTACTAATCCCAGAAAAGGATGGAGGATGGAGAATGTGTACAGATTCCAGATCCATCAACAAGATAACCATTAGATACATATTTCCTTTATCGAGGATGGATGATTTGATGGACTGTTTGAGTGGAGCAAGCTATTTTTCCAAGATAAACTTAAAGAGTGGATATCATCAAATAAGGATGAGAGAGGGAGATGAATGGAAAAAAACATTCAAGACAAATGAAGGATTGTTTGAATGGTTGGTAATGCCATTTGGGCTGACAAATGCACCGAGCACATTTATGAGACTGATGAAGGAAGTGTTGAAAGACTACATAGGAAAAATTTTCATAGTATATCTGCATGACATACTAATCTTCAACAAGACAAAGGAAGAACACATAAGACATTTGACATCAGTGATGGAAAGGTTGCAACAAGAGAAATTGTTGATAAATCTGAAGAAGAGTTCTTTTATGAGGAAGGAGCTCATGTATTTGGGTTTCGTAATCTCATCAAATGAATTGAAGATGGACCCAGAAAAAGTGAGAACAATCAGAGAATGGCCATCACCGAGCAACATATTTGAAGTAAGAAGCTTTCATGGGTTAACAATATTTTATAGGAAATTTATCAGAACTTTTAGTGGCATATGTGCACCCAAGTTGGACATTGTGAAGAAGAAACACAAGTCATTGAATTGGACAGAGGAAGCTGAAAAAGGTTTCAGAGTGTTGAAAGAGAAAATCACCGAGCAGCCAATTCTGGTCTTACTAGATTTTGGAAAAACATTTTAGCTGAGATGCAACACAAGTGGATTAGCTATTGGAGCAGTCTTGAGTTAAGATAATAGGCCCGTTACTTATTTCAGTGAGAAACTAAATGATGCCAAGAAAAATTGTTCCATGTATGACAAGGAATTTTATGCATTGATTCAAGCTTTGAAAAAATGGAGGCATTATCTAATTCCTAAAGAGTTTGTCTTGTACAGTGATAATCATGCGTTGCAATTTATTACTAGGCAAGAAAGTTTGAATCAGAAACACACCAAATGGGTATAATTTATACAAAATTTTACTTTTTTTCTTTAACACATTGTTGGAACTGCTAACAAAGTCATAGATTCTTTGAGAAGGAGGAATTTGATTTTACAGGAATTCCAAGTGGAGACCTTGGGGTTTGAACACCTCAAGGAGATGTATAAAGAAGATGCAGATTTCAAGGAAGCTTATGAGGCATGCAAGAATCCTTTATTGGGATACAAAAGCCCCATGGACTGAATATTTGATTCGGGATGGATTATTGTTCAAAGGAAGTCGATTATGCATTCTGATGTGCTCAATTAGAGATAACCCGTTGAAAGAGAAACATAGTGGAGGTTTATATGGACACTTTGGTCAGGATAAGACATTTGCACAGCTGATAAATTTGTATTATTGGTTGAGCATGAGAGAAGAAGTGAAGAAGTTCGTGAACAAATGTAGAATTTGTCAGTATGAAAAAGGAAGATAATAGAACACTGGTTTGTATCAGCCATTACCAATTCCAAAGAGGTCATGTGATGCAATCAGTATGGATTTTGTTTTGGGATTTCCTAGAACTCAAAAAGGGTGTGATTCCATATTTTTCGTGGTAGGAAGATTCTCAAAAATGGCACATTTCATACCATGTCATAAGACAAGTGATTTCACACACATTGCCAACTTATTTTTCAGAGAAGTAGTAATATTACATGGATTGTCGAGGAGCATAGTTTTAGACGGAGACACCAAATTTGTAGGAAACTTTTGGAGGACTCTATGGAAGAGGCTAGGGACGAACTTCTCCTTTAGTTCAACATATCACCCTCAGACAGATGGACAAACTTAAGTAGTAAACAAGAGTCTTGGAAACTTTTTGAGAAGTTTAGTCAGTGAGCAAGGTCGACAATGGGATCAGATTCTAGCACAGGCATAATTTGCGTTCAACAATTCAGTGAATAGGAGCACATGAAAAGGTCCATTTGAAATTGTGTATGGTATACGGCCAAGAGAGATTACAGAGTTGAGAAATTTGAATCAAGATGAGTTCATAAGTGCTGGAGCAGAAGATTTTGCAGCAGAGATGCAAAAACTCCATGACAAAGTCAGAGAGAAGCTAGAGGACAGTATTTAGAAATACAAGAGCAGAGTTGATCAAAAAAGAAGATAAGTTCAATTTGAAGTTGGAGATGAAGTTTTAGCTCATTTGAGAAAAGAGAGATTTCCAAGGGGAACATATAACAAATTGAATATGAAAAATATAGGACCATGTAGGATTCTCAGAAAATTTGTAGCAAATGCTTATGAGATTGAGTTTCTAGACAATTTTGGGATATTGCCGATATTCAATGTTGCAGACCTGTATCCTTACAAGAGAGATGAAGAAGGAGAATCATATGATCAGAAAAAAATCTAGTGGGAAGAGAAATTGCCCACAAAAGAAAAACCTCAAATGGAGAAAATTATGGAACAAAGGGATGGAAAGAAAACCAGGAGGAAAACATATCCTAAGTACTTAGTGAAGTGGAAAGATCATCCAATGGAAGATGGAATTTGGGTCATAAAACCTGATATTTTGAAGCATGGAAAGACAATGCAAGAGCTCATGGATAGGAGTCCATGAAATTTTTTAGCCAGAGGAGTATGATGCAGAAGATCGCCTTCAAGAATGACAATGCACACGTGGAGGCAAACCGAGGACATCTCCACAATGACAGAATTTAAATGGGTTGTTGAGATATTTTTGTAACAACATTTTTAAATGTAAATTGTTTTTAAAGTCTCCAAGGACTGTAAGAAACTGAAGATATGGAGTGTTGACTCTATCTGGTAGCAATTAGTAGTTATTGTAATAGGACAGAGTAGGTGTTAGTTTTGAAGTTTGAAATGATAGGTTTCAGAACAGGACAAGAGAGCTCATGGAGTCGGTCCTTAGATAGTTTTTTAGTATTGTATTGGAATAGATCAGGATGCATGATATCAAAATGTAATAGAAAGAGTATAACATAATAGAGTAGGAGAAATATTGTGTAATTTTAGGTTCCATGGGTAATAGAACAGACAAAATTGTCCCGAACTTAGACTATGTTCATTTGACGTATGAATCAATGATTGTTGTGTTTTGTATATGGTTTTTATTTCATTTTGGTTGATGTATGAGATTTCGAGAAGGTGACTGTATGAGTCTGTAACGAAACTGGATAAGTTTCAATTTTTTTTCTTCTGAATATTGTATGCAAGGTGTGCATCCCAAATGCAAGGTGTGCATTTACTGAGTCTCAGAACAAATCAGAGAAGGGTTCAAAGAGAACAATGGAAACTTGATAATCGAGGTGCAAGGAGTGCATAGAGTCTAGAAATGACCAAGTGTTGAAGAACCAGGAAGGGAAAATGCCAGGTGGGCAAGGAGAGTTCTTTCAAAGAGACCTTCGATTCTAAGTTATCAAGGTCCCGAAGAATGCAAGGTGTGTGCGAGAGGTCGAATCCTCTAAAGGAAAAATCTCAGGAGGGATAACATTTGCAGAGTGTTCACTAAAATAAAGTGCACTTACAGAGGAAGGGACAAAGGTTTGAAGCCTTTGGAGGCTGAAAAATCTTCAAAGACTAGAAGTAGCAAAGGTTCTAGAGGAAGAACGATCGACGTTGGAGGATCGCAGAGATGAGGACAGACAACTGTTAGATCAACATAAATAGTGTGAACCTTAATGATTCATGCATAAAGGAGGATTTCGACATTTCGTTGTTCAGAGGAACATAGGTGAAAACTCTTTCGAACTCGTTATACGCGAAATATCGATGAGAACTCAGACCGTCAGATATCCAGGAGGACACATGTCAATCAAATGGAAAAATCAAAGGAGGGACACATGGAAGTCGAGAAACAATTTGTTGGCTCACAACTTGAAGTGGTCAAAAGTTAGGACTGCACAAACTCATGATCCGTGAAATCGTGACGTAATTGTGGTCATTGATCCAAGAGTGATCTGGACCGTCGATCGTCAAGAAGGAGACTTCGGCATTTTGGGAGTCAGGGGTTCGAAGGGGAGAACCTTCACAAAGTGTTGAGTCATGAAGTCTCAAATCAACAAACAGAGGAATGTGAGCCATTGATCAAGGGATAGCGAGGACCGTCGATCTAGTGTGGAAGAGTTTCGGCGTTTAAGTGTTTGAGAGATTTAAGGTGCAAGACCTCTTGGTATCACACGTCATGAAATACGGACACACAAATCCGCGACGTGCTTGGAGGTCAAGCCCTATTCACAACCTAGGGTCACATTGACGAGAAATCAAGGGAGGAGCTTAAGTCATTATCTCTCAGTTCGGGGTTCGGCATTTCAGGAGTTGGATGAGTTTGCGTGGTTTGTAATAAAAAAACCTGAAGTCGCAAAACGTGACGTGCCGTTTGGAGGTATCTTGTGGTCATGTGGAGCGATCACATGAATGGAAGGAGGTAGTTATTGTTAATCCCTTTCAGCGTTTCAGGATTCTGGGATTCAAGAGTAGTTCATGTGTCGGAAGTCCCGACACATGAAGACTCGGAATGCTTTTTGGTGTAGGCACATGGTTGTCGCCCGTAGCCATGTGGAGGTGAGGCTCAACTCTAGTGCTTGATAGCACAGTCCAGGTTTCACAAGGACCTATGGAAGAATATATTTAAGAGATTCCAGCACGGAATCAAAGAGCCACTTTGGCTCAGAAGTAAGAAATGATCCGAAGGTCGGGAGGCTAGCAGACTCGCCGAAGCTGGGGGAAAAGATGGGGGGGGTTCATCACAATCTCACTCATGTGATTGGAGGAAGTAATCACATGGATAGGTTATTCCCATTCTTAAATGATGAACAACAATGAATTAACAAGTAGAAAAATTCAACTTTTTAAACTTGTCCCCTCATTTTTTGAAATTCCAATGATATAGGTCTCCTTAAAATGGGCTAGAACTTATAGAGGCAAAGTTACATGGTAATAATTGTTAGATAAATCTAGTGAAATTACAAATTTGACAAAGAATTTTGACTAGAAAATGGTCAAATTTGTCTACTATTAACTTACTCCATGATTCAAAAATATATTTTTGAAAATTATGTAAAATATGATAACCCTTTTTCACAAGACTGAAAAATACATTTCCTTTTATATTGAATCATTTTTCCAACAATGAGGGTAGAAACGTTATAGGAAGCCTTTCATTAACCCTTGTGTTATGTTATTGGCATGGTCCTTTTAAAAAGTGAATGGATATTTTGTAAGAATAAATGTGTAATTAGGTTAGGACTTGAAGTTGCTTGTTATCTTGAAAAGCTATAAATTTTTAAAAAGGGATAGACCATGTGTTAATCTAAACACATTGGAATCATTATGGAGAAATGAACTAAGTTAAACTAATGTTAAAATTATGTTTGAATTTTTGAGTGTTTTTAGAAAAATGATTGTAGTCTTCGTGAATGGAAACTTTTAGTAACTAGGGAATTTGAGTATTTGTAATTTATCAATAGTTATTTTGGAAAATTGTGTGATTGTTGGTTCTAGTTTTGAGATTGTTTTTAGAGGCATAAATGTAACAATGCCTTTGTTACGTCATAAAAAATTGATAATAGTAAGAGATATATTTTGTTCTCTCTCTTTAAAATATTAAGAAACCATCATTAGAACAAGTTAAACATGATATTAACATACTTCATTCATACACAGTCTAATTCATTCATCTCATTGCACAACTAGAATTAGATGCAAGTTCAATATCACATAATTAACGATCTTCCATATCACATAATTATCACATACAACAAGGGTAAAACATCACAATTATTCAAGATCAACCACAACTAGTTTCATTGCACAACATCATTCTAACAAAACAAATCATCATACAAGGAAATCAAGAATATCTACCCATCCATTCTACCTGCAATATTAGGAACTCCAAGACACATAATCAACACTCAATTGTAGGATTCATCCGATTGATTTTGACCACTTAAGGTCTCGGGACTAGTGACTGTTGTGAGGAACAAGGAAGTATCTAATTCCCATATTTTCAGTCCAATCCAAACATCAATTATATTACAAGCATACTTAGCTATATTTTCTTCAACACAAAAAAAATCTAGTCACAATATCACCATTTCATAATGCCCAATTTGTATTATTACAGTAATTCATCATATTATACAATTTAAGGACCATAATGATTCCATTAATATTTGGATAGAAACTTACAGTAAAAACCAAAGAGCATTAAGTAGAAATCTATAATTATGACAGTTTCGACCTTATTAGGTTTACTGGAATGATGGTGACAACCCTACAGGGTACAACCAAGTGGATAGATGTCTGATTCAACTAACAATTTGAAGGAGGAAAGGAGGAGGAAAGTAAAATCTCTTCAACGCATAGCATATATCATAATATTACTCTATACCTTGTAAACTAACTGTTAAAGTGATGAATAAAATTTAGCAATGAGTAAAGGTTTGTTTTGAGAATGAATCAATAATTTTTGTAAGGAACCTGAAGTCTCTCTCTTTTGAGTGTCAAAGTGCAACCCTTCTAGATTCAACTCCAGAAGTGCGTACACATGCTCCTTGAAAGCCCGGGTTTCAGAGAAATAACATTCGGTGTGCATAGAGACCTCTCTCAGATCTGTCAGAGGTCTTAAGAATCGGAAGGATGAAGCTTAGAAGAAGAAGCATGTGCAGGTTTCAAGAGTGAAAATCAAATGACTAGAATCCCTTCGAAGGAGGTAGCAGTCAAGATCTGAACATGAGGGGTCGAATATACATGATCGACTGATTAGACAAGATATGTGCACTTGAAAACCCTAAGAACTTCGGGCTTCGTTACTTCGAAGAACCTTAGTTGGTTGTACTAAGTGAGCCCCGAAACTTGAAGTCGTGAAGTGAATCTACATTGTAGATCAGGAGCGAATGTGAGTCATCACATCCTCAAAGGATTCAGAGATTTGGTGGGTTTGAGTTGTAACTGACTAAGGATAAGAAAAACATGGAGCTATGAAGTCCAGGAGCGAAGTAAAGTCATATATATAATGATCGATCGAGGACCGTTAGATCCACGAGCCTTTGATTTTCGTAGGTTCGGTAATTCGACACTCTGACAAAACTGAGTCGAGATGTTTAAGAGTTAAGAAAATCCCATAATCTTGAATTTTAGAGTAAATCCTTGCCTTCGAAATGTATATACACGTGTTTGTAGATACTGAGTATCCATAATTCATCCATTCAATCAGTGGTCGGTGGTAGTTATGTTGGTGAGAAAAGTCACAAACTCCCAGAGCATGGAATTAATCCAAACCATTGATGATGGTTAATCAAAGACCATCAGATCTATGGGTTCTCCGTCACTATTTCGGAGGTAAACTGAATTGAAGTATCAAAATATTCTGAAGCCCAGAGTCCTAGAGCTTATTCTGGTTGTAGATCGAAGATAGGTGCGAGAATCATTGATCTCTGAATTGTTTAGGATTCGATACTTCGTAGAAAAGGAGTCACTGTTACAAAAAGTGAGAAACTCTTGGAGTTTTGAAATCTAGAGTAGACGTTGGTTGTTGATCAAGTAAAGTGTGAGACATTAGATCTAGGAGCCCTTTGGTGATTCGTCGATCTAGGTGATCCAATTTAAGTTGTGAAACGGGGAAAAACTCTAAAGTCTGGAGTTCTGAAGTGGATCTCCACTGTAGACTCCCATGTGAGGAAAATATATGTTATACCTTATATTAAAATCATATAATTTACTAAGGTGGAATAGTAGCGTGAACCTACAATTGTCATTCAACTCATCTTATGACCGAATTCGGTTGGTAATCACTTCGATTGGAAGGGAGTGTTAAGGCTGACAAACCTTCGGAGCTACAGAGTCACTAAACTCTGAATAGAACCCTTTGGCTAGCACTAGGTTCTATCCCAATATCACATGCATGCCTTTGCTAAGGAAACTGGATTACACACTACATGTTATAAGTAAACTCGTAAGACTTTAACAAGTCTCCCTTAGTACCAAAACTTTGGATTTAACTTCAATTTAACACAGGCATTCATGTTGTAGGTAACTCAGGTTCAACAAAAAAATCAATCGAGAAAAATATGATATAGTTAATTTAGGATTTCAATGAATATTATCCAGAGACTCACGATATAGTTAGAACTACATCCTTATTTGACCGACGAACAAGGCATTGTTAATTTCCTAACATAACCTCAACTAAAAAATATTCTCACACATACTTCAATTATGGATGAAAATAAATACTTTAAACATAGCCTATATACAATAAAATTCACATTCTACAATGAGGGCCAGGCTGCTCGACTAGAGTATGGAAAACGTCTGAAATTAGAGAGAGGATTAAAATATGACATTGTAACTATTAAATGTTTGGCAACAAATGAAGAAATTGGCACTCAGACCTTCCAATGATTCTACAATGACTCAATCTATCTATTATACCAATACACTCGTAATATAAACGAATTCAAAATATAAAAAAAATACCATAACCAATGAATGTTACGTAATGAAGACGACCTTCAAGTTTTGTGCTCCTTCCTTTCCTTTGCTTTCTAATCATATATACTTCACTGGTACCTCCCAACCAATGTTAGGGGTACTCTTCTTCCCCCTTATCCCCTCGAACCACAAAGGGGCCAAGCACAAAAACAAAAAAATAATAGATTCCAAGCTTGCCTTGCAAGGAAGATCTTCCACTCTTTTCGCAAGCCTAGAGTCCCAACTCTCACAAGTAAAACATAGTCAATCAAAAATTTTGCAGTATAACAACGTTACCCAAAAGTTCTATCCCCTTCCCTTCTAGATCAATTGCTTTATAGAAATCTTCCTCATGGATATTTGTCCCTCATGCATAACTCATTAATTTTTAATAATTCAGTTAAACGATTATTCACCCACTACATGTGTCACATTCTCCCTAAGTTTCATAAGTAATTTCTCTTTTATTTTTATTTAAAAGCCACTTTTCCTCTTAGTTGTCTCTTAGTTCCCCAATCCCTCAATTCATCGGTGTCTGCTAACGATATTTTAGTTAGAGTTGGATTAGGAGTCTTCTTCTAGTTAGGCTAGGGTTGGTTGACTCAAAATTATATTCTATGCACAACCCATTCTCTCAAGTTGTTATTTATTTCTAAATAAAGATTATCTTTTTAATAATTTCATGCACACATGTGCATTTTATCAATTCTTTAAATTTTATCAATTCTTTAGGTTTTTACTTACTATTTCCTAAAATTTGATTTCCTTCAAATCTTTAACTTATGTCACAATTCAATTAGTCATATATTTAATTCTAGACTTCGACTTAGACTTTTGGTAGGCTTTAATAATTAATAATATATTTTTTAATTAATTATTTTAATCCAACAATGTCTAATCATTCCAATGTTTTCTAGGCCACCTATGTTTATTGAATCATGTTTCAATTGCACGATGTGCACATCAAGACGCATCTACGTGCTCCAAGGATGCCACTCACATTGACTTGTTTTGGAAGTTTGTCCAACCCCTTGGACTGAAAACTCCATTCGGTTGAACTTGTGAGAGAGTAAGGGATTGTAAGGAATAAGGACTATGCCTTATTGTGCACCCCTTAGAAATATTCATGAGCGACTCTCTTAGTCTGCCCTAAAGACATCGTGGACAACCCAAACTAGGTAATCATTAACCTAAATTTATGGTCAAGGCAGGAGTGCTAGTAGGCTATGACAGGGACACTCCAACACCTCTCCCTCAATATATGGTTTTTGTTCAAGGCCCCTTTACTCCTTATGTGAGTTGGATTAGAAAGCATTGTGAAGCCTGCATCCATTGACAAACATAGTGTCAAAAATCCATATACATAAATCATACTAAAATCCATCATACATCATATGTTCTTAATAATGAAATACTCAAACAATAAAGTCCACTCCCTGACTTAATCTGGGGTCAAAAGGAGCCCATTGATGCCATCAACATCATAACCTGTCATATGTCTTGCATACTCAAGATGACTTGTCAAAATCATTTGTCAATATATATACATACATCAATATAATCAATAAGCCATAACACTTCATCATCATCATGTATAATCCATAATATTAATGAAATCAAGTGTACCATACTCAGATCACTTGCAAGGAAGTGTCCTTAAAGAATAAGTCAATAATAGTGTTTTCAATAGAGAGGGATGTTACATACCACCCCTCTTATTTTAAACTTTGTCCCGAAGTTCGTATAGTATATGAAAGCAAGTAAATAATGCATCTAACATAGATCTATATGTCTAATCTATCGAACAAGTAAGTAAATTGTTGATATATTTCATATGCGTCCTCCCGGGTAGCTAAGTGTGGACTATAATTGTCCCATGGGACCTTGACTTGGTCGATTTTTCGACGTCGTAGCTATCAAATGTGATGGTCCATAATGCGGATTAGCTCCGCTATGAGAGCACCCATGTCCGACACCTGCAAGGAACTCAAGTCAATAACATGTGAATGGTCACTAATATAATGTCTCAAAACAAATACATGGAATACATCATGCATACACCTCAAAGAATAAGGCAAGGCTAGTTGATAATCCATGGGCCCCTTCGTTTCCAAAACTTCGAAGAGTTCCACAAACCTAGGAGAGAATTTAGCATCCATTCCAAATTTGATCCAACTCTTGTGCGGTTTTACCCGAAAGAATACCATTTCTCCAACTTCATAACTGTGATATACCTGATGTCCATCAACATAACTCTTATGTCGATCTCGCACCTCCTTAATACTCTATTTTATCGCTTGCATCTGTTCTTCCATTTCTTGAATCACTTCGGGTCCTACCATAACCCTATCCTTGATTCAATCCCAACTTAATGGTGTCCTACATGGTCACCCATAAAGAAACTGAAACAGAGCCATATTAATTGTACTTTGATAACTACTATTATATGCAAAATCTAATAGAGGCGAGAATTCTTCCCAATATTTTCTTTGGTCCATTACATACATACGTAGCATATCCTCCAAAATCTAGTTTGTTCTTTTGGTTTTCCCATCTGTCTCTGGGTGATAAGTTGTGATAAAGTTTACTCATGTTCCCGAAGCCTCTTTGAAACTGGCCCAAAATCTTCTTGCAAACACTGATCCTTGATCGGATATGATTCTTTTTGGCACACCATGTAATATCACAGTATCACTGACAAAAAATCTAGCTATGTCTAGTGCGTGATACATCGTATGTACTGGAAGGAAGTGTGCACTCTTTGTCAGAGTGTCCACTACCACAAAAATTGAATCGTGTCTCCTTGTCATCAATGGCAATCTAACAATAAATTCCATCGAAATGACCTCCCATTTCGATTCTTGAATAACATGTGGTTGTAACAATAATGTTGGATGTCTATGTTAAACATTCACTTGCTGACATTATAGACATCTCGCAACATAACCAACTATGTCTGATTTCATTCCCTTCCAGAAGAATAGAGGCTTAAGGTCTGCATTCATCTTCGTGACTCCTGAATGAGCCATGTATATTTCCCTATGAGCTTCACTCAAGATAAAACTTCTTAATTCATTGTCAGGCAGTACATAAATTCTTATGTTAAATATCAAACATTCATCATTGTCTAGTGAATAAACTTCATACTTTGGTACCATGATGGTATATTGTCCAATATTATTCTTAACTTATTTATACCAGTCATCATCGATTTTTAAGGTTAGAATATTTTCTTGAAGATTCATCTTGAGAGGTAATACTGAATATATGTGTGGTCTCTTACTCAACGCATGTACCACTCAGTTCATAGTTCCTTTAATGTAACAAATTTCAAAATCATATTCTCTAAGTAATTTTGACCAACTCTTTTGTTACATGCTCAGGTCTCTCTGTAAAAAATGTTGCAATCCACAGTGATGTGTCTTTAATTTGAATTTTCATCCAATAAAATAATGTCTCCATACTCTCAAGGCATAAACAATAGCTAGTAACTCCAAGTCATGTGTTTCATAGTTCTCTTCATGATTTCTCAATTTCCTTGAAATGTAAGCGATCACTCGATCTTATTGCATCAAAACTTTGCCTAACCCTTCATTGGATGAATCCATGCATACCAAGAACTCCTTGTCCATGTCGGGGACTTTCATTATCGACACTGTCTTCAACAACTCCTTGAGCCTTTGAAATGCTTCCGCGCATTCCTCATTCCACAAAAACTTCTTGTTCTTCTTCTGCAATTCATTGATCATATTTTCTATCTTAAAAAATTCTTCGATAAATCGTCGGTAATATCCTGCTAAACCCATAAAAATGCATACTTCTTGTACATTTGTCAGTGCTGGGAATTCCATAATAGCCTCCACTTTCATTTCATACACAACGATACCTTCGCCAGATATGATATGTCCTAAGTAGGGAATCTTATATTGGTAAAGAGAGAATTTTGATAGCTTCTCATACAATTTTTTTTCTCTTAGGAACTGCAGGACCAACCTCAAGTGTTCATCATGCTCTCCCTTCATCTAAGAATAAAATCAGTATGTCATCAATAAAAACTTGAACAAAGTTGTCCAAGTATTCATAGAACACCCCATTCATCAAACTCATGAATACCCTCGGGGCGTTTGTCAATCCGAATGGTAAAACTGTAAACTCATAGTGTCCAAATATCGTCTTAAAAGAGGTATTAGGGATATATTCTTCTTTAATCCGTAATTGGTGATATCCTGATCTCTATTCGATATTCAAAAATACCATCTCCCCTTTCATCTGATCAAACAAATCATCTATTATTGGAAACAGATATTGGTTCTTTATCATCACTTTGTTCAATTGACGATAGTAAATACAAAGTCTCCACGATCCATCCTTCTTTCTCACGAAAATAATTGGTGCACCGCAAGGTGACACACTTGGAGGAATAAGTCCACAATCCATGAAATCCTTCAATTCCATTTTCAATCCCCACAATTCAAGTGTTTACATCTGGTAAGGCATTCTTTCAAGAGGTTCAATTCCCGATTTCATGTCTATTGTAAACTCCAACTCTCTTTCGGGGGGTAAATTGGGTAACTCATTTGGAAACATGTCTACAAACTCTTTCACTATAGGAAGGTTGTCTATCCATTCCTCGTTTCCCTTTCGTTCATATCTAAGATTGCATATAGTCTGCTTCCCTTTCACATACTCTTCTGCAATTGTAGGGGAAAAATGAACCTCAAGGACACTCCCTCATTTCTTCCTACAATCACTCTACTTTGTCTCAAATCATATGTCAAACTTAACCCTTTTTTTTATAGTTAAGTATTACATCATGCAATTCAAACCAATCCATACCAATCACTATGTCATAAGATCCTAAGATCGTGACATAAAAATCTACCTTTTTTACAAAGTTTCCCAAGTTAAGGCTACAACCTGTAACCTTTCCTCCAACCTTATGTTTGGCACCCAATTCCATTCTACGTACTTGAATTCATCCTGATTGACGTCCTTTACCTTGATTCTTATCAACGCTACATTATATATAAATATCTCTGTAGCACCTGGATCTATCAATATAAAATATTTTTGGTCTGCGATTGTACCTGACATCTCTAGCATAGTGGATTGATGCTTAGCTTGACGGTTGTTCATCGTTGCATGTATCCAGTGGGATTTTCCCAAATATAAAACTCTAGTGGGTCATGATGATCCATCTACTCTTGCATTCTCAATCGAATAGTCTCATTGGTAATGTGGATCACCACATGTCCAACATCCAGTCTTCGGTCTAGTGCTCCATGTCCTCGAAGTAGAATTTGTTGGTCTAACAGCCTGTGATTCTAGTATCTTCTACAATATATTCCTAAAATTCTACTGCAGTGGATGTTGTTGTTGTTGTGTTCCTTTGTAAGGAGTCCTCTATTGAGGATTTTGTCGCAGCGGTGTCATAAACACAGGTCATCTAGGTGTATCTCTATTCCCTACAGTATATATGGATGGTGCCTGATGCTAGCTCCTAATGATGTATCTCTAGTTTGTCTAGAGGGAGTCCTACCCAGACCCTCACCATTCATCTCTTCCTTAGATATGAGGGCCTTCTGAACTGCATCATGCAAATTCTGAGGCACTAATATCCTCACCTTCGCATGAATGTTTAATTTAACACAAACTTGTTGACCTTTAACTTCTTTTGTTACGAGGAAAATCACTCTATGGCATGGGGTAAACCACATTAGACGGAAATGACTGTCGAAATCAACTCTAATATCAATTATGTTATAAAAACAAATATTCTAACAAGACAAGATAATGACCATACCATGTACAGACATTTGATGAAGTCCATCGTTGAACACTTGACTCAAAGAAATACACCTGCAACTTGTCCTCAACAACCAATATACACAAGCATATGGTGATAGTATATAAAGATAGCACATACAATAGAATAATCCATCAATATTAATAGAAAATACACCCATGGAATAACAATTCAAATATTTGCAAGAAATTAATTGGACGAGAAAATAATATTTCTATTAAAATGTAATCAACAAAAGTGTATGAATGACAAAATTTATTGTTGACACCTTCGGAACCAAGAAACTAAGTCCCTTCCAGTTGGGCCTCCATCAAAGGAAATCTCATAAAAGAGAGAAAATGTGGTTCATCATCAAATAGGGAATTTCTTGGGGGTTGAACAATGTGTTCAGAGTTAAAAGGACAAAGGCATGTAGACCCAATATGAAGTGAATAATTTCTCCAGAGTAACTTTGCTCTCAAAGTTGAATTCTTCTCCTCTTTTCCATAGCTTGGATATGGCTCATTTATAGCTTTCAAATGGAACTAAAGGGTCGAGTGGGAACATTTCCAGTATATGGAAGGTCAAGGATCAAGGATTTCGTGACGTGACATGGAAAACCAACAAAAATATTTAATTTTGAGCACAAAACCCAATGTACGTGGGTTGTAATGGTGCAACCTACGTATACGCATGTCGTATAGTTGTTATGGAGCGTATATTTGGAAAAATATGTTTTTTAGATCTAGGAATTGCAAAAAGGGAATTCAAGCCTACATAGGGAAATGGAAAAGGCCTTCTGAGAAATTTTACATGGGGCGATGTAAATATTGCTATAACAGATGCCCCCTAATGTGTGAGGTTAGAGGAGTATCTGTGATGACCGAAATTTATTATAATTCCCAGAGGTGGAGAAATGGAGACTCAACTGAATGAACTAGTTTATCATAATAATATTACAATCCATATTGACTTTGTGCACATGGATGCCAATTTGAATTACATTGTAGATCCATGTTCATGGCCATGAATAGGCAATACAAGAGTAGATACATGCCATAGGATATCATAGTCACGAACAAGGCGTAGTGAAAACCAATATCAAAATCAATCTGAAGATATCTATATACAATGGAGTGCACTTTGATCTCCCATGTTCATTGAAGTCATATAGGTATCGGTCCAATGAATGATAGCAATAGCTCAGGAAATATGCGACTATAAACTGATGTCTTCAAGTCTTCTACACGATCCTCCAAAGGTGAAAGTCTACATCATGTGAATAAATGAGTTGAGGTCGAACAGAATGAGACTTTGTTTTATTATTGTTCATTAAGGAATACCGTTAAAAATTGTGAGACAACCTATCGATAATGAAAGTAGGTATCCAGGCACTGATTACATTCTTACAAGTGTGAATAAAGGATTTGAGTTCAAACACTTGAACAATCCATTGATCAAGAGACATTGATGTATTCTCAACTATCAATGGTGACAGAACCTGCCACTAATGACTGCAAGCCTCTAGTTACTCATAGGACTATAGGTCTCGTTTCCATAATAGATGGGTTGAATTTGATGGAAGGAGACACACTGGAAGGAGAGATTTAAGGAATATCTCATCATTCAGCATGAGGTACAAAGAATGAGCTTGATTATTTGGAGGAACTTGGACAAATAACATGTTCACGAACCAATGACCATGTGCATCTTTCACATGCACCATATGAGAGCAGTGCAAAAAAAAAGACCCTCTGAATAACAACTAATAAGGAAAAATGTTGACAAAGGTGAGGAAACAACTAATAAGAATAATGACATCCAAGACACTGCATGAATCCCAATGTGTGAATATATTTCTTACCTTTGAACATAAGGGAAACCCCCAGTTAGTGACCAATGAGGAAATGTTGATTGTTTGGTTCAAGGTTACCTACCCATAATGAAGGTAGGACCAGGGTTCACAATAGGACTACAACTTCATGTAACTCAGAACAAACTGAGGGTATGGCCAACATGAAAAGTCAAGAGTTCTGAGAAATGTATTACACAAGTTTATAGACATCCTTTGAACAAGAGCATGAGACATATGGATGACTCTGGTAGCATAGACTCAAATGATGAAACTTTGTGATACAAGAGGCACCAATAAAACTCTCCATAGGGACAGGAAGAGTAACCAGTCGGGGGAGTAAACTCTAAGTAATGAGATCAACTTCCTAAGTTCATGCTAAACCCATAATTTTGATGAAAAGTGGACTGAAAATTTTTTGCTTTGTTCAAAGCTGACACGACTAATGCCAACATAAGATAATATTATTTTCCCATTCATCTTTTTTTTTTTCATAGACAAATGAATGATATGATACAAAGGAGGAAACGACTTTCATGAGTAAACAACTAGTTCCAACAGTGGAACATACCTATGCTCAATGCAAGGAGGTTCATGCAGGATATGGACACTCGGGGGAATGTTTCCTCGTAGGGTACATGGTGTCAAGATGCAAAGGATATAAACAAGGCTCTGCTTGGCTGATTAAGTGTCTCTTTGAGCACATTCTTCTTTTGGAAGGTGTCCTCCCAGCTTACAGTTGACCCTCAGACAAGTGTCATACATTCATATGGCCATTTAGAAGTTTCTTATTCCTTCAAAATCTCCAGAACAAGAGTTCACAACATAGTTCGCAACGTCATCCCGTATCAGCCAGTTCGGAGCACCAGGAACTATGAACTTTCTTATAGCAACTCATTTCATATAATAAAAACCAAAAGACATCCCAAAAAGTATCTCCAATGCTTCAATTGTTGTAATCAACTTAATATATGTTATATGAATTGAAGAGATCACCTCAAAATTAAAAATGATTTATTGCTGATGAAGTGTCTCTTTATTGTAGGTGTCTTTGCAATGTCTCTTTATTATTGATGAAGTGTCTCTTGAAGACATTTTTGTATTGCTGATGATGTGTCTCTTTGAGCAAATTCTTCTTTTGGAAAGTGGCCTCCCATCTTACAACTGACCCTCAGACAAGTGTCATTCATTTATATGTCCATATGGAAATTGCTTATTCCTTCAAAATCTCCATAACAAGAGTTCACAACATAGTTCACAGTGTTAGCATGTATCAGCCAATTCGCAACACTAGGCACTGGGAACTTTCCTGTAGCATCTCATTTCATATAATAAAATCCAAAAAAATCCAAAAAAGTATCTCCAGTGCTTCAATTGTTGTAATCAACTTAATATATGTTATATGACTTGAATATATCACCCCAAACTTAAAAATGATTTATAAGGCATAACCATCCTAAAAAAACTTCAAAGATTAATAAATAGGAAATTGTCAAAGTTGATATTGTTTAAGGAATTTCAACTTCTTCATTTTCTAACTCTGGAGCTCCTCTTGTTTGCAAATTTGGCTTACATATCCATATTCTTCTTTTCCAACTCCTCTTTGAAATGTCGCAACTCCATAATTATCTTTTTGATGCGTGTTGGGTAAGCTTTGTTCGGCCTGTATGAGTTTTTAAGTTGTCTATGGAGGGGTCAAAACCTTTTAGCTATAAATCTGGCCTTGTTAACAGTTTCACAATACATGTCCATGAGTCCATTTAGCTTCTTATTTGAAGCAAACTCCCCCTTCTTCATTTCATCAAATTCATCCCTTTCCTCTTTAAGTTGTTTTTTGAGCCTCTTAAAAGTATGATTGCTCGCCTTTTGAGTGGTGATGTCAAGGATTTCAAGAGGGTTTTCAACAACTATGGATTTACTTTTCCTCTGGGATGAAATTTTAAGAACCAAATATAAATATAGCATAGAAAAACCTCATAATAAGTACTCAATGCCTTGAAAAAAAGATAATTTCAGGTAATAAGCCTCTTCGAGGGGGTAACCTCCTCATACCCCACATAAATGTCCAAATACAAGATGATTCCAAATGAAAATGTCTCCTTGGTATATATAGGAGACTAGGAGGTACAATTAAAACTAATGGACTCAAGCCGACATAAATAAAATAACATTACTAATGTAATATTCCCCAATTAAGGGGTAATGAGCCACTATTTAGGGCTTAACATGCCCCTCCCCTTGAGACAAGTGTTGTCTGCAATGCTTGAGTAAATATGGATGCTTATGTATAAAAGACTCATCTTCCCAAGTGGAATATTCAGCCGATAGTTTCCTCCATTTAATGTGATATTCTGAAATGGATCTATTCCTCAGTTGGAAAATCCTTGTGTTAGTGATGGCTTCAGGCTCCAATATGATTTTTCCTTCCTCTTTAAGTTCTAGAAATATAGTTCAACTGGGATCTTGTCACCTATAACCTTCTTTAAGCATGAAACATGGAAAACTGGGTGTACTCTTGAAGATCCAATCAACTCCAATTTGTATGCCATAGTACCAATCTTTTGCATCACCTTATAAGGGCCATAGTACTTTGGTGATAATTTATTATCCTTCTTGGCTTTCTTGAGGGACATCTGTTTGTATGGTTGTAGTCTTAAAAACACCCAATCTCCTACTTCAAAACTTGTTTCACTATGATGTTGATCTACTTGTTGTTTCATGTGATTATGTTCCATGGTCAGGTTGTCCTTTAAGATTTGGAGAACTTGTTGTTGATGCTTGATGTGTTCTTCCACTGCTTGAACCTTAGATTTTTATTTTACAGAAGAAGTGATGGAAGGAGTTTGGTATCCATAGAGTGCCATAAATGGTGTCATTTTTGTTGCAGTATGAAAGGGAGTGTTATACCACCATTCTGCCAAGGGTAACCATTTGAACCATTGTGTTTGTTTATCAGAAACAAAGCAATGAAGGTATCCTTCTAGACATGTGTTCACTATCTCGATTTTTCCATCAGATTGAGGATGATAGGATGAGATATGAGCCAATTGAGTACCCAAACAAGAAAATAATTATGTCCAAAAATGTCCAATGAAGATGGGATCTCTGTCACTTACAATAATCTTTGGGATTCCATGTAGCTTTTGAATTGTCTCCATGCATGCAGTGGAAATTGTACTGGCTTTGAAGGGATTAGAGAGTGCATAAAAGTGTGTGTACTTGGTGAGTTTATCAACAATCACCATGATGACACTCTTTCTTTCATACTTTGGTAACCCTATTATGAAATCCATGGAAACCTCCTCCCAGCACTGACTTGAGATGGCTAATGGTTGTAAAAGACCTGGGGTATTAATTGTTTACACCTTATTTTGTTGGCAAACCAAACATTTTGCGACAAACCTTTGAACATAAGTTTTAAGGCCATCCCAAAGAAATTCCTTCTTAACCCTATGGTAGGTTTTCAAAAATCTCGAGTGACCTCCTACTGGAGAGGTGTGCAATTCCAATATTAACTTGTGTTTGAGTTGGGAGTTCTTACATAAATATAAGCTGTCTTTGTACCATAGTGAATCATTTTTCCATGTAAATTTATTTTATGCATTGGAACCCTGTTGCAACCTTTGAATGAGAGTCCACACTTTTTCTTCATTATTCCATTCATCCCTTCCTTCTATTATCCAATCAGGTTGGATGATTGAGATAGCATAGAGAAAGGCCTCAACATCTTTATCCTTTCTTGAGAGTGCATCTGCCACAAAATTTTTCTTCCCTTTTTTATAGATGATTTCAAAATCATAACCCAATATATTGGTCACCCATTTTTGTTTTTCTTCTAAATTTAGTCTTTGTTGCAAGAAGTATTTAAGACTATCGTGATTTGTTTTGACCTTAAAGTGCCTACCTATTAGGTAAGGACACCATTTCTTCAATGCATGTAGTATTTCCATCATTTCCTTCTCATAAATGGGTTTTTATAAGTCCATTCCCTTGAGTGGTCGACTTTCAAAATCTAGGGGCATTCCTTCTTGCATTAGGACATCACAGATTCCATTTCCCAAGGCATCGCATTCCATAATAAGGGTTTTTGGGAAGTCTGGAGTGATCAATATAGGAGCTTTTCACATCACCTCTTTAAGTTGTTCAAAAGCTTTAGTTTCCTCTGGAGTCCATGAAAATACATCCTTCTTAGTTAGTGTCGTTAAGGGTGTTCCTATTCTTACACAGTGTCGAACAAACTTGCAGTAGTAACCTGTCAAACCCAAAAATCCTCTAAGATTCTTCAATGTTTTGGGAATCGACCAGTCCATCATGGCCTTAATCTTGTTAGGGTCTACTTTGACACCTGTTGATATTATGGTAACTGCAGGAGGTATTTACCTCCATGTGTAAAAATGACAAGGATAGAATACTCTGGGAAGCAAGAAGAAACCCTAATGAGTTGGCTAACAACCCTAGAAGACTTATCGGCTCAAGAAGATAATTTATATTACATTGTTATCCTCCAAGAGAAGAATTCGGCCATAAATAATAATATATACTGAACAAAAAGATACCCAGAATGAGAAGCCAACCTAGGTAGTTATCCATAATTAGTATAAATATAGGAGGCCAGTTCTCATTCTGACAGGTAGTCTCAGAATTGCAGAGCAGCACTTGTTCACACTGTAGTTGCCCAGTTTCTATGCAGGTTTGGAGGAGAGTTGTCGTTGCAACTACTGCAACTAGCAATTACTCTTGCACTATCTCTTTGCTAGGATTTGGACTATATGATCATATATTGTTGGTGAGATATCCTTGGGGTACCCTTTTTTTGGCTATCTATCCTAGGGTTTTCTTCTGGAGTGATTCTCTATCAAGGTTAAGGTGCTTCGAGGGTGGCTTCAACCTATGGTTGGGTGACAATAGAGATATTTTCAATGGTAAAACAAGCACATCCATTATATTCTAATACGTTATGGGCCCACACCTCCTTAATTTAGTCTAACCGCTGGAAGGAAGCATAGCTGCGAGGATATTAATCTCGTTGAAGAACTTTCGCTAGGGTTTCTAGTAGGAGCCGTCACCATAGTATTGTCACTAGGGTTACTAGCTGGTGTAGTTGCAAAAACCCTAATCCTCTTGTTGAGGAACCTTAAGTGAAGGGATTGACCTAATATCCATATATATCAGTGCACCTTAGCCTAGCGCATCTCCTGGTACTCTCAGCAAGCCAAGACGTCAAGTTTGAGTTTTTGGTCAAAACTAGGGTTTGACCAAGTCAAAGCAACCATGACTTATTCTATGAAGTCAGAGAACAAGTTATATGGAGCCTCTAACTTCAAAATGTGGAATACTAGGATTGACCTCATCCTTGCAAAAAATAAAGTGTTGGATATCATGAAAGGAAAGATCGTGGAACCAAAGTTTGAAGAAGGAAAAGAGAAGGAACAGCAGAACGTTGCAGTTATGGAGAAGTTCAAATACGGTGACATCAATGCCATGAGTATCATAGTGGACTCTATAAAATACCACTTGATACCCTACATATCCCATCTTGACTCATTAAAGAAGATGTACAATGACCTAACAAACCTCTTCTCAGTCAGAAACATTGGCCAAATAACGAGTCTGAAGAATGAGCTCCGTGACATGAAGATGAATGATGATGATAGCATAACATCAAACTTTGTAAGAATCTCTCAGTTAATATATCAACTAAAAGCTATTGAAGAAATCATTTCGGCGAAGGAATTGGTAAACATAGTACTCAATGGTCTTCCCAAGATGTGGGATGCATTTTCTGCAAGCATGAACACAAGGAAGGATTATCCGACATTTGAAGAATTTTGGACTTACTGTGCTCAAGAAGAATCAAGGATCAGTGAAAAAGAGAAACCCCAAAAGAAGTACGATGATCAAGCCATCACAACAAGATTCAATAATTTTAGGAACAAAAGGAAGCTCGGTTCAAGAAGGAAGCCAAATGAAGAGAAATACATTTCAGAAGTACAATGCTTCAACTGTTAAAAGTATGGCCACGACAAGAATGATTGTCCTGATGTAAAGAAACACGAAGCATTAGTTGCCGAAGAAAAGGAACCTACAAAGAAGACTAAGTAGGATGAAAGAGACTTGTTCTTCTTAAGGTAAAAATACTCTTCTTATTTCTTGTACATATCTTGTTTGCATCGTCTCTGTACTTATATTGTATATCTATCTTCTGGAAGATAATGTCTTCCAAGAAGAACTATACCAATGGAAGAACAAAAAGATAAGGATTGATATCATTAGATAATACATGAAATAATGAAACACATCAAACAAATCATGTGGAATATATTGAAAGATAAGACGAATCAATCATGAAGAGACCTAGAAGAAGAAAATATAGAAAGAAGTTAGCAATCGAGAGGAAATTGGACAAAGACTTGCGACGTTTTGTAGAAGACAACAAGACGGAAGCATGGAATCGGCTAGATAGAGAAATACAATTATATATTATAGAAGAAAATGAAGATGCGGACGACAGCATGGACTTTGTTAGATGGAGGGAGATGATTATATGCACTCTTACATGAAGCAAGGATTAGGAGGGAGCTAATACTATGATCCATTGAAGATGATGGAGTATATATCCATGGTAGTAACCATGAAAGAAAATACATGTTCAGTTCAATCTCCGAAGAAGTCTTCTTCGAATAGAAGCCTTAAAGTATCCCTAGTTTTCCATCCAGATCCATCATCCTATGATTAAATAATGAAGTGGGATCTTTAGGGCATGGAATCTATAAGAAACTCCATGCACCCAAAATCTAAATAAAAACATGAGGAATAACATAAAGATTCCAAGAAATAAATAAAATCCAGAACAACCAGTCATTGCATCAAGAATCACAAGATTACCAAACTTATATGAACTCACTAAAAGCAATCAAGCAAAGGAACTGAAATTCGTGATGAAGAACAGTGTATGGAAGACTTATGAATGCAATCATTGCAAGATCTAGAAATAGATGTGTAAGTTTTAAACCTGCGAAGTAAAGCAATGCATATATATTCTTAAGCAATACAGAAATTAATCAATGGCTCATACACAGAATACTCAGAGATCTTTACCGGAAACCCTCAACCGGGAAAACCTTTCTTTTCATTAT
>ML786880.1:398442-473275 GCA_009831015.1 Picea engelmannii | reverse complement strand
CCCCCCCCTGGGACCCCCCTAGGAAGCGCCCGGCGCAACGACAGAGCTCAAGTTGGTACGGACTGCCAGACGCAGTTGTTGTAGCGCACCCACACACACACACACATGCAAAGAATATAACACATACCCAACAAGATGGAGGGAGAAGACTATGATTATTACTTGTTCCAATAAACTAGACATATCTCTACATGAGTCATTATATCATCCACATCATCCATGAGTTGGAATTCTACATCAGATAAATGAAAAAAATGTTCTCTAGAGAAATTGAACAAAGAGCATAGGAAGAACAACCTCAAGACTTTGAGGCATACCAGAAAGAGACCCTTGTATGCAGATGGAAGAAGATAACTTGGTGAAGAACCTCCAATGCACAACAAAATCATGGTGAAGATTCTCTATAACATAGATTTTGTATCAAAATGATTACTCCGTAGATTAGTTCTCATGATGAGAGAAGAAGTGCCACATGGATACGTTCCAGTGTTCCAACAATGATATACTTTATTGATCAGAGCTACATGATGCCTTCAGAGAAAACCAGTGCTCCAGAACAAAGTACACTTGGAATCAAGCATTACATTATCTGTGATGAAGTTCAGAAAGGAGAAAGAGGTTTTCCATTACATATCTCCACAGATGAGCAGATAAGCAGACATTTTGGTAAAGATTCTGTCCAAAAAATGAATATTTTGCATACTCAAGCTGGAGCTCATGGAGACGACTTCCTTATTAAAAAAAATGGAAGAGATGACTCCCAGGTTGGGAGGGAGCACTGATATGTATTTATGGATAGTCATTTTTCAGTTCGAAAAATGGTCCAGGATGAGCAGTTTCCTTTCCAGTTTGGAAAGTGGATTGATATTTCTGATGGGCAATGATTTCCCATTGTGGTTAACATGGGAAATGGCCTAGATTTTTTATGTATCATAGACAAGGAGTTCCCATTGTGGTTAGCATGGGGAGTGGTCTAGGGCAGTCTCTCTTCTTGAGGGTTACTCAAGAAGACTAGCTCGCCTCGTTGAACAGTGATTTCTCATTGTGGTTAACATGAGGAATGGTCTGTTTTGGAGCTTAATACAAGATAGTATTTTCCTCTTATGGTTAATAGAGGAAATGGTCCAGACATTAATTCCTTAGGGTTTACACATTCTCTCCATTGTGCACTTTAATTAGTGTAGGAGGAATGGCCCAGGGTGGTGAATGGTCCAGGCTCATAAATCAGGGACAGGAATTCCTTAGGGTTTATACATTCTCTCCAGGGTTCACTTTGATTAGTGTGGGAAGAATGGCCCAAGGTGGGGAATGGTCTAGGTTCAGAAATCAGGACAAATACTATTCCTTGCTTGAGAAGAATAGTCCAGATAGCTCATCGTTGATGTTTTACCTTTTGATGGCAACTATTCTTTCACATCTCACAGGTGTGAGTGAAATATTGGCCTAGATGATTCAATTTATATCATAGAATTGTTTCTGTGCAGGTTGATATCAGATTATTGTTACGAAGATTGCATGACAGTAGATGTATACTACTGTGGTGGATGTGTTCCACTGTTTGTGACTATACGTTATTGATCAAGTACTTGTGTGCTACTTGTTCTGGTAGTGTACCATTGGATTGTAGTTATGTACTACTATGGATATACACAGTTGTGTTATATTTTGTTCTTATTGCCTTGAAGACTATCAACGGTTTATTGGAAATAAATTATCAGCCAAATGAATAATGAACAGATATTTTCCAGACATAAAATGGTTCAGAACATTTACTCTTCTAGATTAGAAGAATGGCTATTGTATCACTCTGTGGAGTGAACATCACGTCTGATTACTTAGATAGAGTATGTTTTCGAGAGATGATGTAGCTGATGATGATGATGGTGCTCATGATCTAGTCATGATCTATTCTATATAACTATGTTGATTCTACCGGGTGAATGGTATGTTTTGTGCTCAAGACCATTACCTGTAATACCTCCCTAGCTAGGAGGGAGTGTTGATATTATGGTATTTGCAGGAGGTATTTACCTCCACATATAAACCTGACAAGGATAGAATACTCTGGGAAGCAAGAAGAAACCCTAATGAGTTGGCTAACAACCCAAGAAGACTTGTCAGCTCAAGAAGATAATTTATATTAGGTTATTAGCCTCCAAGAGAAGAAGTTGGCCAGAAATAATAATATATACTGAATAGATAGATACCCAGAATGAGATGTCGGCCCAGACAGTTATCCAGAATTAGTATAAATACAGGAAGCCAGTTCTCATTCTGGAAGGTAGTCTCATAATTGCACAGAAACACTTGTGTGCACTGCAGTTGCCCAGTTTCTGCGTAGGTTTGGAGGAGAGTTGTCATTGCAGCTACTGCAGCTAGCAGTTACGCTTGGACTATCTCTTGGCTAGTGTTTGGACTATCTTATCAGCTCTTGTTGGTGCAATATCCTTGGGGAAAGGTGTGCTACCCTTTTCTTGGATATCTAGCCTAGGGTTTGGTTCCAGAGTGATTCTCTGTCAAGGTTAAGGTGCTCGGAGGGTGGCTTTGGCCTATGGTTGGGTCACAATAGAGATATTGTTAATGGTAAAACGAGCACATCCATTATATTCTAACAACACCTTCATGAGATACAATATGACCCAAATACTCTACCTCCTTCACCCCAAAGAAACATTTGGATGGTTTGGCATATAGTTGTTGCTCCTTTAGTAGTTGTAGCACCTTGTCAACATGTCACACATGATCCTCCCAAGACTTACTATAGATTATTATATCATCAAAAAATACTCACACAAATTTTCGAAGGAAGGGCTTGAAAATGGAACTAATCAACCCTTGGAATGTGGAAGGTGCATTTGTAAGGCCAAAAGGCATGACCAAAAATTAATAATGGCCTTCATGAGTTCGGAATGTTGTTTTTTGGATATCTTCCTCCTTCATTCTAATCTGATGATACCCTGAAGGGAGATCCACCTTTGTGAAATAGATTGCTCCATGTAGTTTATCTAACAATTCACCAATGACGGGAAAGGGAAACTTATATTTAATAGTGATCTTGTTGAGCTCTCTATAATCTGGACACATATTTCATGAGCCATCTTTCTTGAATACCATTACCACCAGTGCAGAGTAAGAACTTTGGCTAGGTCTAATAATGCTAGCCTCTAATATTTCTTCAACCATGCACTCAATTTCACTCTTTTGGCCATAAGGGTATATATATGGCTTGATGTTAGGGAACACTCAGAGGAATTAGGTGAATATCATGATCATGATTTTGAGTGGATGGAAGAGCTTTGGGAATATCTTCAAATACTTTGGAATGCTTATCAATGATCCCTTGGATATCTAGGGGAATAGATGGCTTAGATGTTTGAACATCTAGTGAGAATAGTTGTTCAATTACACCTTGATGCCACTTTTTCAATAATTGTGTCATGCCATTGGAGCTTATCACCTTACCGAGTTTCCCTGTGATACCTCTTAACTCAATTTCTTTTCCTTCCAATGAAAATTTCATGAAAAGTTCTTGAAAATTAAAAGCCATCGTTCCTAATGATTGTAACCTTTGGACTCCTAGTACTACATCAACACCACCCATGGGTATAGAAATCATTGGACTATTCATTACATATTCCCCCATAGTAAGATTGATCATATTTCATTTTCCTGAGCAATTGATAGTTCCTCCATCTGCAATCATTACTTGAAACTTTGGTGCTGGATATACAAAGCAATTGAGAGATTTGGCTAATTTATAGTGAATGAAATTATGAGTACTACCATAATCAATTAGGAATATTACATTTTTTATTTTTGATATATCCTTCAATCTTGAGGGTTTGAGGAGTGCTAATTCCATCCAATGCATTACACAATATTGTGGGAGTCAACTCTTTAGAATAAATCATGTCTACATTTTCATCTTGAGATGGTTCTTGTTGTTATTCTTCTTCCTCTTCACAATCTATGTAGAATAATTTCTTCTCACCACACTTATGTCCCTTACTATACTTGTTGTCACAATTAAATCATAAACCTTTTCCTTTTATTTACTTCAATTGTTGAGGTGTCAACCTGGTAGGTTGAGGTGTTTTAGAAGAAGGAACATTATTCTCTCGATAGATGTTAGGAGTGGTCCTTCTAGTAGCCATAGCCATATTTTTACTTTCAACATTTCTTGCCACCCTAAATGCATTCTCCAATGATTTGAGTTCCCAAAGACGAACCTCATGTTGAATGTTATCCCTTAAAGTTCCTATGAATAGATCAATCAAGTGCTCATATGGAATATCTGTTACTTGTAAATTCAATCTTTGGAAGTTCTCAATGTGCTCTGTAACTGAACCCTTTTGCTTGAGATTTATCAATTGGCTAGAGAAGGTATTGCTCCTTGTAACCTCATAGTGTGCTATCATTTCTTTTGTGAAAATTGTCCAAGTGACGAGTGATTTGCGATAACAAATCCATCGATACCACAAAAATTGATTGGGTTCTAAATATAAAGAAGCAATCTATACCTTTTGTGTATGTGGCACATTATGTAGATCAAAGAATTGCTCCATCTGAAGTATCCATGTGATTGAGTCCTTGCCATCAAAACTCCTCATATCGATCTTAGGAAAGTGGTTGGTCTTCAACCCAAAGTAAGAGTTTCTCCATTCTTGATCCAGCTTCCTTGTGTCCTCATCATGAATTTCATGGGATACATTTTCACTTTCAGGTGTCCTCTGTATTAGGAAATTTTTCAATCCTTCCATGATATCCCCTTTTAAACCATCCATCTTGGTATTTATTGCCTCCAACTTAGCTTCCCTTGAATCCATATCTCTTGTAGTTCATCTTTTGTCATTATCTTCTTTTGTAAATCATTTATGTCCCTACACATTTCTTCACCTTCATCAAGAGTCCAAGTAGGATTGTATGGAGGCTTATTTGGTGTAGAAGTTCCCTTTTTTGGTGGCATGTTGGTCAAGTATCACTTTAAACCTTGATTTTGAGGTGGTTCTGCTGGACAATCTTCCTTTTATTGTATATCCAAAATTCTGGCCCTTCTAGGTATGCAATTTTCTTTTTTGTAGTTCTCTGATATTTCTTCTTTGCAATTCCACAGGTCCGATCAAAATTGTATGTGCCAAGTAGAGTTTATGGTAACTTCCACACAACTTGCTAATGTTTTTCCTTTCCAGGAGATATCACTTGTATAGCATGCGACACACAAAATAATTGGTATAAAATTATGAAACTTGTGCCAGAAATTCTACATATTGTCCACTATCCAATGCAAATGGTCTCACTCAAATTAGATACTCTAGGAGGAATTTATGATTGTTTTACCCGGAACAACTTTTTGAGACTAGCAAAATACCCTATCTTCCACATGGTGTATGTACAAATGTAAGATGACCGAGAAGCTGACTTTTTTATCACAGATAAGCTAATAATTTCTGTGAATATTTTCTGGATTTTAGGGTCTGAAACGTTACAATTTTTTTTTTATAGTGAATATTTCTTGATGACTCAATTCAGGAAGATTCCAAAACCCTATCTTACACAGGTTGTATCTCCTAAAGTATAAGGCCTCAGGAGATGAAATTTTAACCCAACGTACCTTGATCCATCTACTAAATATCCTCCAAAGGGTTCCTTATGAAACATTGTAGAAAAAACGTTATAGCGAGAATTCCAGGGTGTCTCAGATGTAACAGTGAAACCTCAAGACCTTGAGCTCTGATACCATACATTAAGAACCAAATATCATTATATCATATAAAAACCTCGAAATAAGTAATCAACGCCTTGAAAAAGAGATAATTTCAGGTAATAAGCCTCTTCGAGGGGGAAACCTCCTTATACCCCACATAAATGTCAAAATACAAGATGATTCCAAATGAAAATGTGTCCTTGGTATATATAGGAGACTAGGAGGTACAATTACAACTAATGGAATCAAACTGACATAAATAAAATAACATTAATAATGTAATATGCCCCAATTAAGGGGTAATGAGCCACTATTTAGGGCTTAACATGAAACTCCTACTGCATCATTTTTCACAGGGATATCTTTCTTGGTTGGTGCTTTGGTAAGAGGCCTCCTATCTTTCACCTTGTTAGTTGCACTAGGTGAAGGAAACAACAACTTCCTTCCTCTCAAACCCACAGATTTAGTTGAAGGAATCTCTACTGAACTGGGATCTGGCATAGGTGAATCTTCTTTCTATGAATACTGTGAAGGTCCTCCTCCTTCATGATCCTTTGTTGATTTATCATCTCTAGCAATCTTAGTGCTCTTTATTTTCCTATTCACTTCTGAATTTATAGTCTTGTCAATATGAAGAGGGCTTTTCATTTTAGACTGTGGAGTGGGAGCAAACTTTAGATGAAAGTGTGAAGAGGTAATTAATTCTTCCCAATCCATGTTTTTCTTTCTCATTTCCTCCATCACCAACATCTTTATAAGGCCTGAATGGAAGACACTTGTATCAAATGGTTTTGATTTAGATTGAACCCTGTCAGAAATTTTGCCAATACTTCTAAACAGGTAGAAAGGAAGATTCATGGAATCCTTTCCTATGAAGTGTAGCAGTAGACTTATATGGTATTGATATATCATGTTAAATATTTCTTCACAGGTGAACTATCTTTGAATCACCTACAACATGTTATCAAAACCCTGTAGCATATGGTTCCTGGGAACTCCCTTTGACAAATTGTCCCCTTGGTATTATAGTTTGAGGAATTCCTTGGAGAAAGCAACATTCAGGGTCATGTCCTTGAACCATATCTCAATAGTGTTAGGTATCGTACTTTCTATTGATATGGATAGTTCATATACCTCAAACTCTAATATCCCAACCTTAGTTTTGTTCTCATCAAACTTAAGGGAAAACACCCTATCAACCTCTAGGTTCCCTCTCTGCATTTTCTGACAAAAAATAATGTACCCTACTCTTTGGAAAACTTCCTTGATCAAGGGTTCAACACAAAAAAACTGCATCTTTTAGGGCTCTGTTCTCACAATTCCCCCTCCTTTGTGAGCCTTCCTTTGTTGTGGAGTATCCATTAGTCTTGTTTGTAGAAAAACCTTACCATAAGATTTAATGATGCTAGAGGTAAAACAAAGAAAATAGAGGATTACGGTTTTAATGGATAAACATTCCCAATATGCCAGTTCTCTATAAAGATTTTGTGTTTCTCAACTCATTTTACCTCCAGGAATAAGACAAGGTAGATTTCAGTCAGGAAGAAGAAGGGAGACTACTAAAAATATCATGAAGGGATAACAAAATAGATCATTTCAAGATAGGTCTTGTTCACCACATCACTATTCTTTTGCAAAACTCAGGTTTACTTCACAGGTGAACAATTTTACATTTCAGACCAAATAGAAGTGTAATTAAGTTTGTGAACTTGTTGAAGACAGGTTTTCTTAGAATGTGTTGGAACAAAGGATTTTCAGCACTGGGTTTGCTGCACAGAGTTCGCAACGCTAGGGAAGGGGTTTTACAACACTCGGGAAAGATAAGAAAAGCAGGGGAAATGGATTGGTGGGAAAGGTAGCCTCAACCAGGGGATACTTAAGGTTCAATGAACAAGTTTAAGAGCATATCAAAATAGTTTTGGGAACTTGTTGGCAAGTAAATAAGACAGTTCGCAGTGCCTATCACAAGTTCACAATTCCCAAAAGTAAAAACAACTAACAATCCTTGTCATGCCATTCAAATAAGGTGAAAATTCTCATGTAGTACCTAATGGCCTTGAGTTGAAATATGATATCTTTTAGGTTGCACAATGGTGTCTGCAAGTATCCCAACCTCCAATTCGTCTTCTTCAGCTAGTTCACAACGCCAAATTCGTAGCGCCTGTCTGTAGCACCAGTTCTGATCACCAAGATAAAAAATGATTTGTACACTTGGACAAAATAGTTAAAATCATTTATGACATAATCTTTGGATATTTGTTTAAAAAATCATCTCTCAAAACAAGGAGATATATAGTTTACATGACCCATAAATGCAATGATGAAAAATGAACGCATGGTGCACCTTTGAAAGCAATGTGAACTCTCCCAATGAGTTGGCATTGTACATATCAAAATTGATTTGACGTGTTAATGGGTAAAGGTGACAAAGGAAGGGTATGAGTACAACATGGAGGAGGTGACATGTCAGGGTGATGATGGAGGAATGGAAATATGCGACTCATGAAAGATTTATCTAACTTATTATGATATAAAGGCATAACCCCATGACTCTAGAACAAATCAAAAACTAACCTTATTTTATTTACATCAAAATGAAAAATTACTATAGCAAAGGGATCTAGAAACCTAAAATTTAATGAAAATATATGACTCAAAATTATAAATTGAAAATAGTTTTGACCCTTGACCCATTGTAATTTTATGTGATAACACGTCCTATTACATGTTTAGGGTTGTATTGAATAGGAAAATGTTATTATTTCTATAAATATTAGTAGCAAACATAATTTAATTAATGTTAATTTGGATAAAAGATTACATGTTCCCACCAAGAATATTCAAACCACAGAAGTTGAGGATGTGAATGTTATTTTTTTTATATACTTGAATATTTCCATGGATAAATGTGTTGCAATTCATATATTCATGTTATAGATATGGATGATGTGGATATTGTTTTGGGATATCCTTGGATGGACTTAGTTGGTGTAGTTGATTTTAATGTGCAAACAAACTTTTTCAAGCTTTGGTACAAGAAAAAGAAAATTACATTCGAGTATATTTCTCTTACTAACAAAAAGGGCCCCAAAGGAGCACACCAAGAATTCCTTGCAAGGAAAATAATTATAGTACAACTAATAACACATTATATTAACAATTTGATATTGAATCGGAATAATGACCTATAGAAACACATGGATAAAATCTGTAGAAAGGGATTAAAATGAATAAGAATCTAATGATCTAACTGACTCAAAGGAACCCCATGTGGAATATTACAAGAATGAATAATTTATAACTAAATTTGATGTATATGGTACCCACCCCCTAGGGAAACAAAATTCATCAAGGCCAGGGTGTGAGCATAAAAAACTTATGGACCAACATGGAAGCCAAAAGGAAACTAATTTGGAGGCACATGGAGGACTAAAATAAGAGCATGTACATATCATAGTATCTCAAAAACAACATGACAATGAAGGAAAAATAGAATTAAAATTGAGGTGGGAAGGAAGTAGTTGAACCCTATGTGTACATTTCACTAGGCTAGACAAATGCTTGTGCATGATACCAATTGGCTACATTGCTTAGAAATTCATATTATATGGATTCTTCCCATGTTTTGTGGAGACGACATCTGAAGGGGGGTGGAATTTAATGTACCTAAGGAGGATAATATGGTGTATATATGTGGCATCCAAGGGATAATCAATGTAATGTTACCATAATTATGGTATGAGACCACTTGGTAGTTTATGGGTAATAAATATGCCCACTAGGTAGTTAAGAGGAAATAATACAATAATAAGGGATAGATGGATTAAGCCCCTAGGAATACTCATGAGAAATTAGAAATGCATGAGTATCATTGTATGGATATATGTTGGATGTATTGTTTTGTAGAAAGGATGGTGTGTGGAGTGATTCCCTCCATAAGAACTATTTCCTAGGGTTATTCTCTATATTATTATGTTGTTTATGGTGTGAATTCATTTCATATTTTCGAAGTTAATGGTTTATCTGAAGTCAAGGGATATTTTTCTATATTTTATTTATCAAGGTTCACTACACTCTATCTAGACTATTTTACTAGATAACTAGAAATTGCCACGGTTGGGTACATAGGTGTCTTAGTAGATGGGATTATGTATACATGATGTCTGTTTTCTTAGTATTTATAGTGAAGTTTATGTTTTTACCTATAGTACAACACATTCCTAGTGAAACTATGTGGTACAAGAGTTTTCCCCAAAGGTATAGTTGGTTCCTAGTTTGTATGTTGTTCAAAATGATATTCATACAAGTGAATGGAAACTTTGATTTAGAGATAGAAATGAGTTTCTATAGATTCATTGGTTTGTTATCATGGCAATGAAAGACACAGTGAAATGACATTGTTATCACTATATAAAATGAGGGTGAATGGTAGACTTAATTCCAAGTTGGAATGGTGAGTTTGTAGCATGGAAGACACGATGATGTTCTATATGAAGAAAAGAGTTTTTTTTTTTTTGGTTCAAAGTGTGCTATTAGTAGTTCTTATGTAAGCAATTGAAATTGGATTATGATGAACAAGCAAATGCAACATTTGTGATGTGTTTAGTAAAACAAGTAACCATATAGAATTGTGAATCACACCTTGTATTTATAACAAGTACAAGATGTCTAAATCCTATGTATTGGTCCTTGAAAATTTTGAGCTTGTATCTTTCCTAAATGAATGATATTTTGAACTAGGTCCTCTAAAATTCATTTTCCATCATAAATAATCGTCTTTTCTTTATTTTCAATTTCAATAGTAGATACTACAGTTGAAAACCCTCTCTCTAATGGTGGCATATGTGGATGCAAAAGTTACGCCTTGTTTCTCAAGGTATGGTCAAGATTTGTATCCATGAGATAATATACAATATAACATATTTAAAATTATCTCTCTGAGGCGGAAGCTTAATTTCTCAAAGAGTCCTCTTTGCATCAATCCTATTATCAAAACCATTTCCAATATTCTTGATAGCAACTTCCTCATTTGTCTAAGAGTTCACTATTGCACAAACAATGCCATATGCGCCTTGTACAATAAGTCATATCAGAGGAAATTACTTGGAGGAGACCTTGAAGAGGTTCTCAAAGATAGTATACTGTATATACTGAATTTCATGAATCAAAACTCCATATATGTGATTGTTTGTTGCTGCAGCTCTCTCTTCCATGGCAGTGCCTTCTTCTTCTACATCGAAAAACCGCAAACGATCTTCTTCTTCCTCTATAAGTTTCTTCTACTTATACTAATCCTCGACGCCCAACATTAATGAGGAAAGTATGCTTTTGATATGATCGCCATTGTTGTCGGTTTTAGGAAGTGGAAGAATAGAAAAACCAAGATTTTAATAGAAAATAAAACAAGACACAACAATCACATCAACTAAACACAATTATTTACGTGGAAACCCTTCTGAGTGAAAAAACCATGGGGTAATGATAATCAATATTCTTATTATTCAAGGGAGAATTACAATAGCCAAATGCAGTCTTACAACCATCCTCTCACTCATTTTCCCACACACTTCCTTACACTACATTTCTACACTCACCTCTATGGGTATCCTAGATATATAAGATTTGTTACATAGTTAGATGAACTGGTTAAAACTTGATCCACCAGCTACACAACATGTTCATTATAGTGTGCATGCATGCACCTACTATTTTTATCTAATGTTGTGTGCATGCATATGCATCGGAAATCAGTTGGTGGTTTCAACAATCTCTACCTTGAAAACAATTTACCTAATATAACATGCCCGAATTAATTCATCATCGTTTATGAAAGCCAAGAGAAACCAAACACCATCGTAGCTTCTATAACCAAATGGGTTTCGTGAACATGTCTCCATAATTCACTTTTGTATGGACCTTTTTGAGAGCCACTCCCCGTTTATCAACACCATGTCTTACAAAATGGTACTTAATATAAATATGCTTCGTCTTACTGTGATAAGGTGGATTTATATCCAAATGAATAACACTTTGAATATCATATAATACTTTCATCTTGTCTTGCATCCTTCCAAACTCACCCAACAAACATTTCAACCAAATTTCCTCCTTGCATGCATGATAGGCAACCATATATTCTGCCTCAATAGTGAATAAAGAAACTATGTTTTGAAGCTTTGAAATCCAACTAACAGGTCCTTCTGCAAGAGTAAATACATATCCTGAAGCAGATCTCCTTTTTTCCAAGTCAGCTACAAAATATGAATTGACATACTCGCATACTAAATCATTGGAACCATCATAGGTGATATAGTAATTACTTGTTCCCCTAAGATACCGAAGCACCCATTTCACTGCTTCTTAATCCTCTTTACCTAGATTTTTCATGTGTCTACTAACAACGCCAAGTTCATATGAAATATATGGTCTAGTACTCACAATCACATACATCAAACTTCCTACTACATTAGCATATGGTACACAATAAATATAATACTTTTCTTCGTCATTACTAAGACATAAACTTGAAGAAAGCTTGAAATGGGAAGCCAAAGGGATTTGTACATGTTCCACATTATTCATATAGAATATCATAACTATTTTTCCCACATACTTTTGTTGTGATAACCACAATTTACTATCTTTCATGTCTCTATGTATCTCCATGCCCAAGATCCATTGCGATGCGCCTAGATCCTTCATATCAAACATCCTATCCAACTGATCCTTTAAACTGTTGATTTCGACCATGATTTTTCTTGCAACAATCATATGGTCAACATATAACACCAAAATAATGAATATGCCATTTTCCAACTTTTAAAAGTAAACACGGTGATCATATTCACTTCTTGTAAAATTTTGGCTCAGCATGAAGGAATCAAGATTATTGTAATGTTTCCTGGGAGACTGCCTCAGGTCATACAATGACTTATTGAGTTTGCAAAAAAACATCTTACTGCAATCCTGAACAAACACTTATGGTTGTTCCATATATGTATCCTCATCCAAATATCCATGTAGAAATGTTGTTTTAACATCTAGTTTCTCTAACTCAAGATCAAGTAAAGCAACTAGTGCTAACACAACACTAATTGGAACAAGCTTCACAATTGGTGAAAATATTTCATGAAAATCAATAACTTCCTTTGGAGAATACCCTTTTCCTACCATTATTTCTTTATACCTTTCAACTTTATCATAAACCCCCTTTTTTCAGTTTGTAGACCCACTTGCAACCAACAACCTTCCTGCCCTTTTGAAGTTCTACCAGGTCCCATGTTGTATTCCTCTCTAAGGCATCAATTTCTTCTTTCATAGGTTCTTTCCATTTAACATTGTGAGATACCTTCATTTATTCCTAATAACAACTAGGTTCTCCATCATTAGAAACCAAAGCCACAAATGAAACATAATATTCATACCTTGTAGGAGGATTCTTGATCCATATAGATCTCCTTAGAGTTGATTGAGGTATATCCATAGTTTCTTGGGTATTTTTTTCATATTCATCTTATTCTTCTGGAACTTCTTCATGCTCCTCCTTTTCTAAAGATGTTTGAGTTTCCAACCGAATTGATGAACTTGTGGTACCTATTCTTATCTCACTTCAACATCTACTAGGTTTGATTTTATGAGTGAGGATTCATCACATACTACATCTCTGCTTATGATGAGTTTGTGGGAAGTAGGATTCCACAATATGTACCCCTTAACTCCATCACCATAACCAAAAAAGACACCTTTCTTTGATCTAGGATCTAACTTAGAATGTTGATCTTTACAAATAAGAGAAGCGCCACAACTAAATACTCTCAAATTTGAATAATCACACGAAAGAACTCTCTATACCTCTTCTATAATTTTACAATTTATTGGAGTTGATGGTGAACTATTTATCAGATATCATGTTGTAAGAATTTCTTCTATCCATAATTCCTACTGCAACTTGGCATTATTGATCATGCTCCTTTCTCTCTCTATAAGAGTCATATTCATGCATTCAACAACACCATTTTGTTGAGGAGTATAAATTGTGGTCTTATGTCTTTTGATCCCATCATCCTTGCAATAGTTTTCAAATTCCATAGACGTGAACTCACCTCCATTATCGGTTCTTAAACACTCCATTGACATGGTAGTGCTCTTTTTAGCCAAAGCTCTGATTTTCTTAAAAGTATTAAATACATCATCTTTTCTTTTAAGTAAATAGATCCACACCTTTCTAGAGTAATCATCTATACATGTCAAAAAATATGAAAATCCTCTAAAATAAAATGTAGGGGATGGTCCCCAAACATCTGAATGAATGTAATCAAGGATACCTTTTTTCATATGGCTTCATGTTTTAAACTTCTATCTACATGTTGTGAGAAATATTACCTTCTGGACAGGATAAGCTCCCCTTTGGACCATTACCCCTATATTTGGTCCAAAGATAAAATTCAACAAGTGGTTACTACTTTCCCTATAGATCTAACTCAATCAATCAAGCAGGAGAAAAGAAGAATGCAACGTTACTACTTTCCCTATAGTGGTTACTACTTTCCCTATTGTGATGTTCTTCCTTGTTGCTCCAATCCTAAGGCATGATATCCAACATCCTCAACATAACTGAAGTCATACAAAGACTAGAAAAGGAACTCTTCCTCCTACTCTATATGATTATATAAATCGAATCTATCTACAAAGAGTGAAATGATAATAGACAGGAAAATTTAGATGTAGAACACATGGACTTGAAGGGAATATGAGAAGTTTATATTAATTGGAAAGCCAAAAAGAGGCACTTAAAAATCATGCTTGACAATGCGTTGTCTTCTCCAAGATTTCTTTGTCCAACCCTTACATGAAAATTTGAAATCAAAATGTTGATGCTTCTCCCAAGATCAAAGGTTTGATATCTGAATTCTTCCCTCGTTCACCTTGGAAATACCTTCAATATATAGGATTCATAAGATTAATCACCATGAGATAATGAGGGATATAGTTGAGGATATGGATCCTTAAGTTTGGATTAGATCCTAAGAAATATCCATAGTATATGAGTCTACCAAAACAATCTCATCCATTCAGAGATGGCCCGTAGAAAAAGGTGGAAGATCCCATATTTTCCTCTAACCAAACTGGATCCCCCCCTAATGAGAGACAAAGAACCATTAGTGCCCCATTAACATGGCATGGGGAGTGTTGGTTCCCCTCAACATGAGTAGAGGAGCTCCACCATTCTAAAATTCCCAAAAATACTTAATTTTTCCAAGAAAAAGGTATGGTTATGGACCCCAAATGATTGATTTTCTCTTCCAAACTGACTTAGGGATTGTGGAAAATGTATTCCATGGTGTCAATGGGTCGCGACACTTAGAGAATTGAATGTGACACTAGGTAAGGTGCATACCACACTTGAGATAGTGCATGAGACACTTAACAAGGTGCATACGTTACTTTGAGACACTTAGGGTGTGACACTTAAGTTTGACATTTTGATGTGTAACACTACACTGTTTTCCAAAAATACAATACTTGCAGAAATTTAAATTCAGAAGATTTAAACTTGGAAGCGACTTATGCTCAACCAGTCCCTTAAGCCCTCTCTCTCTCATTTGACCCAAACTTTGAGGTTATAAACAACTAGAGTCACTTGCACCTTTAGACACTAACTTGATTTATGTCATTCCTTCCTTCAATATGATAAATGTTCCCGATCCTCTTTGTTTTCATGACTATTGATATTCCTTTCGACATCTTCAGTACTCCACCTTGAGTTGTACACTTATAAACAACAAAATCTAGAACTCCCAAAGATATAAAGTTGTTTATAAGTTCAGGTACATGCCTCACATATGTTAACGTTCTTACCCATCATGAATTTTAATCCAAATTCTACCAACCCCAACAATTTTATAATAGAATTCATTTCCCATTAAAAAAATGGCATCATTAATAGATTGGTAAGTTGAGAACCAATTTCTATGAAGACACATGTGGCTGAATGCACTAGAATCTAACCAATGTTGATGTTGATGTGAAACATCACAAGTAGAAAATACCTCATCTGCCATACATGAACCTGAACTTGTTTCAGTTTAATTAGCTTCCTTTTCTTCCTTTGTGGAGTCCTCTTTGGATGTTTTCTGTCATTTCCAACAATCCTTCTTGAGATGCCCAAATTTTCCTCAAAACCAACATTTTGCTTACCCTTATTTCCTTTTGAATTATATATTGATGTGCTTCTCTCATATTTCCCTCTTTCTATAGATCGATCTATAACCACCATTGCTTCTACTGTTGAGGTTTCTTTACTCGATCTTCTCCTCATTTCCTCACACTTCCTCACACAATAGAGCTCCCACAACAATATCATAATCAATGGCATATATTTTCCTAAACCACATATATGTGACGAGATGATCCCAGGACTCATGCAATGAACACAATAATGTAAATACCTTGTCCTCATCTTTATATTTTACTTCCATACTATATAATTGACAAATTAGCCTATTGAAAACATTTAGATGATCATAAATTTTCATACCTTCTCTCATCCATAAGCTATACAACTACCTCTTCATGAAGATTATGTTCATCAAGGAATTTGTCATATAAAGGATTTCCATTATGTTCCATAAACATGTTGTTGTCTCCTCTCCAACGATGTTAAACAACACTTAACATTCTAGAAACAAACACATGGTACTAAGAGCTCTTGCATCCAGATATTTTGAATCCTCATTTTTCATGTTTTTTGGTTTCTTGTCCACTAACACCTTTTGCAATCATGTTTGCAGAGGAAGATCTCGCATCTTGAGCTTTCATAATTGAAAATTATTTTTCCCATTGAATTTCTCCACTTCAAACTTTGAACTCTACACTTTTTCCATTAACACAAAATTGCCTCAAAACAACAACTTATGATATTAAGCTTCTTCATATGTATGAAGGAACAATTTTACATCACAAAGTGGAACTAAAAATATATGGTTCAAAACTGAACCACAAAATATTAAAAAAAAAATATTTAATATATATTTGTATACCTTAAACCTTTTACCAAAAGAAAGGAAAAAGTGTCCACCTGTTTATATGATATTCACCCACTTAGAAACAATCCTCCATAATATATATATATATATATATATATATATATATATAACCACCACTTCATTTATAAATTCGTTCCTCCATTTTTTCAAGTCAACTATTTGATTAACTCTCCCTATGAATATCCTATAGAGTGTCAGTCCCAAAATTAATGCTCTATTTGTATTGTTTGGGGGCGTGAGGAAATGATCCTTGTGGACATCCTCACGAGCGTTTGTCCTTCATAATTTTCGATTTCGCTAGTGTGGGGAATGTCAACGCTCCTATAATTGAGCTCAGAGCGTCAACGATACAACTAACACTCCTTTTCCTTCAACGAAAAGACTCTCATTTAATATTTTTTCCTCCACAAAACTGTAGCTCTGATACCACTTGTTAGACAATATAAGTATAAACATAGAAATATTTTAATAGAAAAGAAAAAAATCCTCAAAATCACATCAATTGAACATTGATTTATGTGGAAACCATTCTCAAGGAAAAAACTATGATGGAATGATAATCGGTATTTTTATTATTCAAGGAAGAATTACAACAGCCAAGCACATGCTTACAATCGTCTTCACTCATTTTCCCACACAATGCGCTACACTAGATCCCTACACTCACCTCTATGGGTATAGTAGATACATAGGATCTATTACAAAGTTAGATGAACTCATTACAACTTGATCCACCAGTTACACAACCTATTCAGTATAGTGTGCATGCATGCACCTTCTACTTTTAGCTAATGTTGTGCGCATGCATCCACATGGAAAATTAGTTGCCAGTTTCAACAGTAGGAACAACTAAAATCACAGTGGTGTCAAATTCAAGGACATGGTGGTTGACATAAAGAATAGAAGGATCAATCCTTCATCTTGGAGTATGCTTATGGTTCATGAAGGAGAGGATGGTTAGCCCTAGTGCGAGAACAATCAAAGGCTCTGGGTGGCGTGCTAGGACAATCTTGAGGTATTTGGACGTAGATCTATGTCATTGTACTACCCTTCTCTCAGATAGGCCCCTTTGTTGGTCTATGCAATTTCTTCCATGCAGTAGCTTCAACAATTATTGCAAATGCCAATCCTTCTTTGATACCATATTAAAAATGAAGGAGAGTAGATAGTTATTTACACACATAAACAATATGTTAAGTGATATATTGAATCAATGTAATGATACATATAAATACAACAAGATTTGTCTTCATATATACAAACTACCTTGATCCTATAATCTATCCAGTTGATTTTAGGAAGTGTCTAGTTGTAGAGAATCTCTAACATCCAACTAGTTCCAACAATCTCCTAAATACTAGGATGAGACTTTTCTCTTAGAGATAGACTCTACCCAATAATGACCAATAAGAATAACAACCTCAAATATGATCACACATAAGACAAGTAGGAGTGACATATTCTAACAACTTTTTCTATTTTATCCACTATCAACATTATAGAGGTTGCAAGACATAGACTTTACATACCTATTAAAAAAATTATTGTGATGATTATTATAATTTTATAATTTTATATGATTTATTATTTTTAATTTTTTATATTTATTTCAAATTTAAATATTCATATTAATTAAAATAATTAACTATAGTTGTGTAGAATCACATTAAATATAAACTCTAATGTAAATAATGTTCTTTCTAGTACACGTAAAGGGTAACAAAAATTGTTAAATACTTTAAATGCTTAGTATATAATTTATCATACTCATAATAGAGATCATGTTATGTAGAAAAATATAGTTGTGTAGAATGACATTAAATATAAACTCTAATGTAAATAATATTCTTTGTAGTACACGTAAAGGTAACAAAAATCGTTAACTACTTTAAATGCTTAGTTAAATAGTGACGCCAACCACACTCCTCGGAGCACGATCGCCTCCTCCAGGACCTTCTTATCTCTCGGCCCAAAGAGCGTCAAGGCTCTTCTATCTTCCAATCGGAATATCTTCACTCACAGTTCTCGTCGTGTAATCCTCTTTACTTACTTATCGGAGGATCAGAACTTCACGCTTCGCAAATTCTCTATTGGTCAACTGGGCTCTCGAATCCCCGAGACCTGATGCACCGAAATGCCGAGACCCGCGATCTCACTTCCTTTTGACTTCGCTACTCGCACAACCAAACGACTATCACCTCGACTTCCAACGCTCGAGGTGCCGATACCCGAAATATCGCTACCTCGCTACTTCGCTACTTGCGAGGCCAAATAAATTCCTTGTCGAGTCCCGATGTCTGAGACGCTGAATCTCCGATAGTTTTTATGCCACCTGTCTTCCACTGTCACCTGTGGCCTACACAACTTATGTGGTTGTCGGAATGTCGTGCCTCGCACTCTCGCGACTTCCATTGCATAAAGTTGGAGTCTTACCTCACGAACTCTCGATATGTCGATCCACGAGTAGGACCCAAGCTCCTCGTGATCCCGATCGACACTCCTGTTCTTCCGAGCTTCGAACCTTTCTCCGCACCTGCACTGTAGCCTTCTTCAACTCCGATAGATCCATGGATTCACTGAAATTCGCAGATTCTCCACGGAGAATACTGACCGTCCACTCTTCTTCTTGCGCAATCCACGAACAAGAAGTGTCTCTCCCCGAGACTTGTTTGCCAACCTATGGGGCTTCTTCTCAACCTGCTTCGTAACTTCTCTCTGCTACCCTTCAACAACCTTGAAGGCCTATCCCTCCTGAGCTTCGACAACTTCAATTCCCTTAGGAAGAAGTTCTTGCACGCACTCCTTGCGGAAAATCTTCAAAACACGACTAAGTGATGAAGCTTTCGATCCTGTGCACTCCTGCAACAGGAATATTTCAATCCCCTTGCTTAGAATCGCAACTCTGAGTCTTCGTCTAGCCTGCGCATGCCGTGCATAGCTTTAGTGCCAAACCTGCACTTCTGAGAACTTAGAACAAAAGTTATCCCAACTTGAACCCTGCAGTCACGCACTCCTTGCAGGAATTCTCTGGTTAAAGATAGAGAAACAATTGAAACTAACCCGTCATTCTCATAGACTTTAACTTAATCATGAAATCACATACACAACATATAAAAGAAAATGTATGAAAAGAAGCAAACATTCATGAGCATAATATCAACAACACACATAGAATAACACAACCATGGAATTGAATCAAAGCTTCCTTCTATGAATTCAATATCTATACATGGATGTTCTCTACATAGTTCTCTGCTTGCTTTTTTGCTTCTGCTCTCGATAATGAATAATGTTACAATGTACAAAGGAGGGTGTCTATATCTCGTTTCCCTCTCGAGCTCTAAAGCTATCAAATCTAGAATTAAATTCCTATCTACTGTACATTAACTATCTTAAATGCCTCATCTACCTAAGGATGGGAGCTATTCGCTCAAGGTCCATTACAATATACAAAGTGCGCTTCATTAACTCTACTCATTAATGTTTGGTGCAACAATATCAAGGTGTTTCAAAATTTGTGCTGGCGTTGTCCAACTGTCTTCCGCTCCACGATGGCTCGCTTGATGAGTTGTCGATGCTCCTGCATCATACTCCCTGGCTTGAAAATTTTCATGGGCTCATGTCCATGAGGGCTTGCACAGTCTATCCATGCTTTTGTATCATTGCTTTTGTCTCCCAGCTAGCATCTTCCACTGGGTGATTCCTCCATTTGACCAGATACTCAAAATATTGCTTTCGTCTGCTCTTTTTACCTACTCACTTGTCCAATATACGCTCCATCTGTGGCTTCTCTTGAATCGGCATCTACTTTCGCCACTGGATTTCTGGCTGCTCATTACTTCCAGCTCCTGCTTCCTCAGCCTTATATGGATATAAGTCTAAGACATTGAATGTCGGAGATATTCCGATCTCATCCGACAATTCAATTTCATAAGCGTTTTCCCCGAATTTCTTTAGGACTCTGCAAGGTCCGATTTTCTTCATTTTCAGCTTGTTATATGTTCCCCTTGGGAACCTTTCTCTCCTCAGATGTGCCAGAAAAAGATCGCCAACTTCGAACTGAAGTTGTCTCCGATGCTGATATGCTCTACGCTTATACTCCTGATTTGATTCTATCAGTCGCTGCTTCACCTTACTGTGAAGTTCCTGCATTACCTCAGCGAATTCTTCTGCACTAGTGCTGCTAGTCGCAGTTTGCTCTGACTCCCTGAGCTTAGATACTCCCCTCGGCTGTGTCCCATACACAATCTGAAATGAACTCTTCCCTGTACTCCTGTTTACAGAATCATTGTAAGCAAACTCTGCCTGCAGCAATATGTTATCCCAGCTGCTGTGGTGTTCTGTCACCAAGCTTCTCAGTAAGTCTCCTAGACTTTTGTTTACTACTTCTGTTTGTCCATCCATCTGAGGATGATACGCAGAACTAAATGCCAAGTTAGTTCCTAGCTTCTTCCATAGCGTCCTCCAAAAATGCCCTATGAATTTCGTATCCCTGTCCGATACAATGCTTCTCGACAATCCATGGAGTCAGATGACCTCCTTGAAAAACAAGTTCGCGATGTGCGTCGCATCGCTGGTCTTCTGGCATGGAATAAAATGTGCCATATTTGAAAACCTTTCCACCACCAAAAAGATGGAATCAACCCCTCTCTGCGTCCTTGGAAAACCCAATACAAAATCCATATTGATTGCCTCCCATGGCCTCTCCGGTATGGGCAATGGCTGGTAAAAACCTGCATTATGTTTCCTCCCTTTCGAATGCTAAAAAATTCGACATCTGTCAACAAATCGCTTGACCTCTGCTCGCATGCTTGGCCAAAAATATGATTCTCTTAACTTCGCGAATGTTTTGTCGTGACCAAAATGCCCTGCCAAACCACCACTGTGCTTCTCTTTCAATAGATTCTCCCTCATGGAGAAATTTGGAATACACAGTTGATTGCCTCTGAATAGCAATCCCTCCTGGATCATATAATCTATCCACGGGCTTCGATCTCTGAGAACTGGATTCTCAACTGCTTCATACGCCTCTGCAAAATCTGCATCTCCTGCGTACATGTCCCTAAGGTTTTCAAAACCCAACGTTTTGACTCTGAATTCCTGTAGCAACAAACATTTCTTTCTCAAAGCATCAACCACTTTGTTAGCAGTTCCTGAAATGTGTTTAATCACAAACGTGAAATTCTGCATATACTCTACCCATTTGGCATGTTTCTGATTCAACTTCTCTTGTTGACTCACAAACTGTAATGCATGATTATCGTTGTATAATACAAATTCCTTTGGGATCAAGTAATGCCTCCACTTATTCAACACCTGTATGATAGCATAAAATTCCTTATCATACGTGGAGTATTTCAGCTTCGCTTCATCTAGTTTCTCGTTGAAATATGCAACTGGCCTGTCTTCCTGACTTAAGACCGCTCCTATGGCATATCCGCTTGCATCACATTTCACCTGAAATGTCTTCTGAAAATATGGCAACACCGACACTGGTTGCTCTATGATCTTTCGCTTCAACAGATTGAAGCTCCTTTCAGCCTCTGCTGTCCAGTGAAAAGTCTTATGCCGCTTCTTCACTATGTCCATCATCGCTGCGCTAATTCCACTGAAATTTCTGATGAACTTTCGGTAGAAACTAGCTAAACCATGAAAAATTCTCACCTCGAATACATTTCTCAGTGATGGCCAATTCTTAATTACTTCCACCTTACTCGGATCCATTTTCAATTCATTTGCTGAAATAACAAAACCCAAATAAATGAGCTCTGTCTTCATGAATGAAGATTTCTTCATGTTGATCAACAACTTCTCTTGCTGTAGCTTCCTCATCACAATGGCCAAATGTTTCATGTGTTCAGCCTTGGTCTTATTGAAAATCAGTATATCGTCCAGATATATGACGACAAATTTCCCGATGAATTCCCTCAGGACTTCATTCATCAGCCTCATGAATGTACTTGGCGCGTTTGTCAAACCAAACAGCATGACCAGCCATTCGTACAAACCTTCGTTTGTCTTGAATGTTGTCTTCCATTCATCACCTTCCCTCATGCGAATCTGATGATATCTGCTCTTTAGATCAATCTTTGAAAAATAATTTGCCCCACTCAGGCAATCCATCAGATCATCCATTCTTGGCAGTGGAAACCTGTACCAGATGGTAATTTTGTTTATCGCTCTTGAGTCAGTGCACATTATCCAGCCTCCATATTTCTTTGGACTGAGCATTGTCAGAACAACACATGGACTTAAGCTTTCTCTAACCAATCCTTTATCCAACAAATCCTGGACATGTGTCTTGACCTCCTCATTTTCTTGCGGCGTCAACCTCTACGCATCTTTATTCGGCAAACTAGCTCCTGGTATGAGGTCAATGTGGTGACTCACACTTCTCATCGGTGGAAACGAATGGGTTAATTCGTCCACGATGATGTCAGTGAACTCTTCTAGCAGTTCCTGAATCTCATCTGGTAGATCATCTACTCTTGTGCTGGTCAAAACAATCCTCGGTTTCCTGACCACAAAGAATTGTGGATCTTCATTCTTCTCAACCTCTGTGAGAAGCTCCTTCCCACTCATGAGAAGTATTGTATTGCTTACTTATGGTTTCACCTCCTTATCCTTTATCGGAAGAAACCTGTGTGTCCTCCCATCCTTTTCCAGAGTGTATGTGTTCATTCTCCCATCATGAGCCACATTTCTGTCATATTTCCATGGTCTACCCAACAACAAATGACATACGTCCATGGGAATAACATCACACAAGATTTTATCATTATATCCCCCTATTTTGAACTCAACCAAGCATTGTTTGGTGACACTCACTTGATGTCCCTTCTGTAGCCATGAAACTTTATATGGACTTAGGTGATTAGTTGTTTCCAGCTCCAGCTTTTCCACCATCTCGGTCGAAACGAGATTATCTATGCTTCCACTGTCCACAATGACCTTGCATTTCCTGTCCTTGGTTTTTCATGCGGTTCTGAACAGTCAGCCTCTCTAGGTTGTATACTCCACCTCCTTCTCAGGTGTCAAAAGGATTTTATGCATCCCAAGTGATCTTCCGCTTTCTGCATCTTCGGTCTCAGCATCATGCCTCTGCGCCTCAGTGATGTGAGATTCCCCTGTATCTTTCTTTTTCTCTGGACACTCGAATGACCTGTGCCCATTCTTTCCACATGTGAAGCATATGATTACTCCACCCCTTCCTCTACCTCGACCTCTAGTACGAGGAAGAGTGTTTGCATCAGCATAATCACCTTGCTGATCATTTTGCTGTCCTCTCGGCTCAATGTATGGTCCCTTCTACGAGGTACCACCTCTCTCAACCTTACCCTGAGGTCTCTTCCATTCCTCCTTGGGCTTCTGATATTTCTCCTGGGCAACTGCCTTGCCTCTGGGCTGACTCTTGCCTCGCCCTCGTTGACCTTGCTTTCGGCTCAGCTTCTCCTCGGATTTCAGAGACATCTGGTAAGAATATTCCACCGTTCGGATGGTTAGCATGCTTAATTCATCCTGAATGTCGTATCTCAGACCATTCAAATATCTGGCAACCTTCTCATCATTGCTTTCGCGATGTCCTGCTCTGATGTTCAGTTGATAGAATTCCTTAGTATATTCCTTGACTGTCATCAATTTCTATCTCAGGTTCTGCATTCGCCTGAACAGAGTGATTTGGTAATCCTTTGGGATGAACTTCACCTTCATCTTCGCGATCATTCGATCCCAGCTTTTGATCTTTTGCTTGCCTTTGCAGCGTCTGTCAGCCTGTAGCTCATCCCACCACAATGTTGCATGTCCTTTCAAGCGCGTGACAACATGCTTGACTTTCTTATCTTCTTCGATATCTTCATAATCGAAGTAGGTGTCAAGAGCTCTAATCCAATCCAACATCTCTTCTGCATCCAGACTTCCTTCATAGACTGGAATGTCCATCTTCGCCTTCGCACCCATCGTGGCGATAGATCTAATCAACTGCTCGGTTGATGCATCCTCTGTTGTGACTTCTTCTTCATTTCCAGCTTCCTCTTCAACCTCAGAATAACTAAGATCCCCAGCACCAACTTCACGTCTCTGCATTGTCTCCATCTCCTCGAGCCTTGCTCGGAGATCTCTCATCTGTCGCTCCATTTCTGGAATTCCTGTTGGCCTACCTCTTCTCCGCACCTCCCTGTCTTCTGGGTCAAGTGATTTTCTCTCCCTTCTGGGCGGCATGATGAATTCTTCTTCTCTGCTACAGAAAGCAAAGATATTCCAGCTCTGATACCACTTGACGCCAACCGCACTCGTCGGAGCACGATCGCCTCCTCTAGGACATTCTTGTCTCTCGGCCTGAAGAGAATCAAGGCTCTTCTATCTTCCAATCGAAAGATCTGCACCCACAGTTCTCATCTCGTAATCCTCTTTACTTACTTATCGGAGGATCAGAACTTCACGCTTCGCGAATTCTCTATTGGTCAACTGGGCTCTCGAATCCCCGAGACCCGATGCACCGAAATGTCGAGACCCACGATCTCACTTCCTCGTGACTTCGCTACTCGCGCAACCAAACGACTATCACCTCGACTTACGACGCTCGAGGTGCCGATACCCGAAATATCGCTACCTCGCTACTTCGCTACTCGTGAGGCCAAATAAATTCCTTGTCGACTCCCGATGTCCGAGACGCCGAATCTCCGATAGTTTTTATGCCACCTGTCTTCCACTGTCACCTGTGGCCTACATAGCTTATGTGGCTGTCGGAATGTCGCGCCTCGCACTCTCGCAACTTCCGTTGCATAAATTTGGAGTCTTACCTCACGAACTCCCGATATGTCGATCCACGAGTAGGACCCAAGCTCCTCGTGATCCCGATCGACGCTCCTGTTCTTCCAAGCTTTGAAACTTTCTCCACACCTGCACTGTAGCCTTCTTCAACTTCGAGAGATCCAAGGATTCACTGAAGTTCGCAAATTCTCCACGGAGAATACTGACCATCCACTCTTCTTCTTACGCAATCCACGAACAAGAAGTGTCTCTCCCCGAGACTTGTTCACCAACCTATGGGGCTTCTTCTCAACCTTATTGCATAACTTCTCTCTGCTACCCTTCAACAACCTTGAAGGCCTATCCCTCCTGAGCTTCGACAACTTCAATTCCCTCAGGAAGAAGTTCTTGCACGCACTCCTTGCGGAAAATCTTCAAAACACGACTAAGTGATGAAGCTTTCGATCTTGTGCACTCCTGCAACAGGAATATTTCAATCCCCTTGCTCAGAATCACAACTCTGAGTCTTCGTCTAGCCTGTGCATGCCTTGCACGGCTCTGGTGCCAAACCTGCACTTCTGAGAACTTAGAACAAAAGTTATCCCAACTTGAACCCTGCAGTCACGCACTCCTTGCGGACAAATTCAACTGCACTCCTTGCAGGAATTCTCTGGTTCAAGATAGAGAAACAATTGAAACTAACCCCTCATTCTCATAGACTTTAACTTAATCATGAAATCACATACATAACATATAAAAGCAAATGTATGACAAGAAGAAAACATTCATGAGCATAATATCAACAACACACAGAGAATAACACAACCATGGAATTGAATCAAAGCTTCCTTCTATTAATTTAATATCTATACATGGATGTTCTCTACACAGTTCTCTGCTTTCTCTTCTGGTTCTGCTCTCGATAATGAATAATGTTACAATGTACAAAGGAGGGTGTCTATATCCCGTTTCCCTCTCGAGCTCTAAAGCTATCAAATCTAGAATTAAATTCCTATCTACTTTACATTAGCTATCTTAAATGCCTCATCTACCTAAGGACGGGAGCTATTCGCTCAAGGTCCATTACAATATACAAAGTGTGCTTCATCAACTCTACTCATTAATGTTTGGCGCAACAATATCAAGGTGTTTCAAAATTTGTGTTGGCACTGTCCAGCTGTCTTCCGCTCCACGCTGGCTCGCTTGATGAGTTGTCGATGTTCCTGCATCAAATAGTTTATCATGCTCATAATAGAGATCATGTTATGTAGAAAAACATGTGTTTATGACAAAACTGTTTTACAAATGGCTTTGCTTTGATGAAAATGGATTATTTATTACAGAAATCACACATAGTTCCAACATTGAAATACATTTTCCATTGCAAATATTTAGTTAAATATATGTACTATCTTGTAAATAACATGAATTTGTCACAAATGTTAATCATGCTAGTTAATATGTGGAAATGAGGGTTATGAAGAATAAATTACATGAAAATGTATAAGTGAGTTGGAATCTTATAATTAAAAATGGATTGAGTGCATCGATTCTTTGTAATGTAGTTAGGCCATTCTTTTAATCAATTATAATATCCCAAATGTTAATTACACATGTTAATCATGCTAACTAATATGTGGAAACGAGGGATATGAAGAATAAATTACATGAAAATTTATAAGTGAGTTGTGGAAAAATGGATTGAGTGAATCGATTCATTGAAATGTAGTTGGGCCATTCTTCTAATCAATTATAACATCCTTCTCATTAGGTGTAACTATTAGGAGGATTGTTGTTTCTACCGAATACAACATATATGTATTATATTTTATTAATTAAAATTGTAAGGTCATTTCATGAATTATGTAATTTTTCTAGGATTTCACACAATATTTTTTCACACAATATTTTTAGGTATAAATTATTTTATAGAATAAATTTAAAAAAATTAATATATATTAATTATATTATATAAAAATTAATTGATTATTATTATTATTTTTAATGATGTGGTTCATGATATAGTGACAAGATGTTTAAGGTATTTTGAATATTTTTATAATGAAAGATATAAGATTAAACGAAAATTAATTTTATTAGAAGAAGAGATAGTTTAATTAATAAGTTGAGAAAAGATCTCCTCCTCATAACATGACACCTACTTAATGGTAAAAATGGATTTAATTTTACATTACAAGATTTGAATCGATATGTTGTGTCTAAAGGTATGGACATGCTTTATATTTTCTACAATCTATAATATTGGAAATAAATTAAAGTACCATGGGAATGGATTATGTACAAAATCTTTACAACAACATAATTAACTAGAGTATACATAGTGGACACCTATTGTGAATACATAATACATCTACAAAATAGTTAACAAATTGATGAATTACACTAACTCTTTATAAAATATGAGGACCTTGTCTAGTTACCTCTAGTACATTCATATAACCAAAACATATGTTTATATTCAATAATGATTATATATAGAGAGATATATATCCACTCATTATAGGTGTTCTCTATTAAGTCTACTACTATTACATATACATTTTGCTAGTCACATATAAATTTAACCCCATATATGTCTCACTTTAAAAAGTTTATTCACAAAGCGTTGTAACTAAGAGTTTTACATGTAATGAACTTTAGCGATAGGATTTTATTATATTCACACTCTTTATTATATTCACACTCTTTGTCCTTCCAAATTCAATTTCTTTTTGTCTTGATCATTGATTGATGTTTGTTTGATATGTTTCTTTCGGTTGACTCAATTTGTTTTTTGTTGCAACTTCTTAAACTTTGATAATGTTTTGTTAAATCGTGGTTATTTGATTCTATGTTTAATAAGAAGAACTAATTATTCCATCTTCTTCATTAGTAATGAAGAGTTTTGTATGCACCTTGCATTTAGAGTTCAAATTCATCATATATTAGATTCTTGCATTCATATTCAATTCTATATTTCAATTCCCCATTACTAAGGAAGAGTTTTGTATGCACCTTACATTTAGAGTTCAAATTCATCATATATTAGATTCTTGTGTGAGGTAATATATTAAATTTGTGCATTCATACTCAATTATATATTTCAATTGTAATTTTAACTAGTCAATGTTTATGGATTCTTTCAGCTTCTTTCAATTTTTTTCTTATATGTATACTTTATATCAATGTCAATGTTAGAATTGCTAAATCATCATTTTTACAATTTTTTTTGCTCATCATTTCTTGGTTTATTTTTTGAATATTTTTTTATGATTGTTTTATTAAGAAATTTTAATTTATAAAAATGGTCATCTCCTTTTCTAATTTATCATTTTGTTCTTTCAAATCATAATTTTTTTTTTTTTCATATCCTCCATATTTCCTTTTCTATCTTTGACTATTTTGGATCAAATCCTATTCTCAAACCTTCAATATTTTTACTAATTGATTAAAAATATTTACTAATAAAATCTTATATTTCCATATTTGAATATAATATGAATCATCTAAATAAAACATTACATCAATAATTATGATTATTTTAAGTTTCTTCTATTAATTATCATAATTATGATGTAAATTTGAATTTGATACATCAAATTCAAAATTAAATTTAAATTGATGCATCAATTTGTACTAGAAAAAAACTTATATCAAAATTGATACATCAATTTGTACTAGAAAAACTTATATATACTATTGAATTGAATATGATATACAAAATTAAATTTAAACCTTTCTATCCTCAAATATAACTATTTAAGTGATATTATATACTTGATACTAGTTTTAAGAATGCTAGGAATAATGTCTAGGATGTAATAAAATATCAATAAAATTACAACGATTAAAAATACCAACTAGTTATAAATACTTAGTAATAAAATATCAATAAAATTACAACGATTAAAAATACCAACTAGTTATAAATATTTTCCATAGAGATATTGCCAAACCTATATATATCATTATTATGTAGGTATAAGGAAATAATAAGTCAACACAAAGAATTTCTACAGTGAATTAGGCCACGAAAGTATTATGCAACACGAAAAACGAATTTCAGTTCACAATTTTTTTTTTAACCAACTATATACATTATTTTATTTAAAATTTAGTTGTAGTCTTAGAATGCGATCCTATAAGGTTCTTTATACATTATTCCCATGAATGTATATAACTGAATATATTTACATATATAATAGAGGCAATCTAAACCTAAAACTGAATATATATATATATATATACACTAGAGGCAATCTAAACCTAAAAACCTAAAGGGAGGCCTGTGTGGCTGACGCTGAAGAGGTACTGCCATCAGATCCGCCGAGGTTGGCAGACTCCATGGCCATCTGCCTTCTTTTCTTGTAGCTTGCTTTGAAGCATGCTTGTCGAAGACGTTTGGTTCTTTCAGCAAGCTCAATGCCAGGCATTTCTTCCATGAGTTTCTTTTGCTCTTCCAGTATTTGTACAGCATTTCTCAACCGTGCGTTGCTCAGCCCTCCATTGTTCTTGCCTAGCTCCTGAAAAGCAATATTGGTTTCAATATCATGTTAAAATTTCAATCAAATTCTTTTAATATAGTATTAGCAAAGCTGTTGTTAAAGTATTTATGGTACCTGGATATTGTGAATGAGGCTTTCCAGACTCTTCATCTTCCGATGAGGCCAACGTGGGATGCCGAATTCTCTACATCTTTTCTTTAGCACTGTAAGACCAACCTTCAACTCCTTTGCGGCTTGAGTTATTGGCATATTGAAATAATGAGAGAGTTCGGTTAGGGTAATGTCAGTTATTCTGTCTGTAGAGCCTCGCTGATGATTACCAGCTCGACTTTGAGCAGCTGGAGCCGATATTGCTGTTTTTCTGTTAACCCGATTCCACGAGGAATTGATATAGCTGGGATTATCACGGATTCCAGACGGACTACTACTGACATAGATTGCATTCGAAGTTTCAGGCATGGCAGGCAAGTTATAGAAAGGAGGCAAAGTGTATTCCAGGGCTTCAGCTGGCATATTACTAGGTGGACATGAATTATAATGGGAAGTACCTATACTTTCATCCCCACTCATTGCTGCTGTTGTTTCTACGCCAGATTCGAAGTTGCAAACCGGATCTCCGCAAAGGCCAAGCTGTTTATTGTCATAACTGTGTTCGCTCTGCAGAACCTCCACATGCAAGTCTGCAAGGCCAGATAATTGATCCGACGTAAGCTCGTCAGTGGAAATGTATATTGGCGAACAATACCCGCCATGTTGGTCATCACCAATTTGTAAATTTGGCTTCACATCTGCACAGATATTACTTGACGATGGGCTGAAAAGAGACAAAGTGCCTGCACCAACACAGATGTATACATTAATCAAATTAAAGTATCAGTTTCCGCAGCGGAGTTTGTTTATGGTAAAAACTGCGTTAATTCCATGTCGTCTGTTTTGGGCTACCAAGTTAGAGCTTGTCATCGTCAGCATAAAAATACATATTTGAAGAAACATAGCCAATACATGAAGTAACAAATGTATTTTTAGATTGGATGATGTGCTCTGTCCAATTAGCCACGGATATCGATAAGCATAAAGCACTTTCTTCAGAAATTGTTCAATAACTAAACTCTTAATGAAACAAATTGTTACTAAGAGAGAGAGAGAATATCAATTGAAAATACAGAATTTGATTGGAAAAACAGAAGTCTTTGATCTATAAAGTCAGTTCATTCCAAAAACATTGAGAAAATCTCAAAAATAAGATCAGAGCCAATTGGCAAAAGAATTTCTTCCTATGCGAATTCTCATAAGAGTTGGATGTCCATTTCAGATTTCAAAATTAAAATTAAAGTAGGTATAGCAGGGAAGATACATATTACTTATAGAGATATGTGAAACACCCAAAAATTAAAAAGAAATTGAGATAAAGCTCTGTATATATTAATTTTTGGTATTTTTTTTTAAATTTGTTTTTCTCCAGAGATGTCAAATTCTTTTTTTATATTGGATTTTCTCTTGTCAATCTCATAGTATGCATCTTTCATTAAACTGTAAAATGCACCTGACTCTATTAAACTGTAAACTACAAAAATGCACCTGAGTATTTTAACTACAAAGAAATGTATATTTGATATACACTTCAAACGAGAAATAACAATCTAACATTGTAGAAATGTTTGCATGAAGCATTTCACAATAACTAATTTGAACCTTAGATAATGCCGATAGAATCCACGGTTATCAGAACCAGTCTTAAATATTTATGATATTCAATAAAACCCTTTGGACACCGTTGGGGTTTAACAAGTCCCATTCACATATCCAATAAATATATACACGAGCAAACCTGTGAGATTACCAGGATGGGTCTGAAGAGAACTGAAACTTATCAAACTCCCCGGCAAACGACGAGGGCTTGAGATCTCTATCTCTGGAAGCTTGTCATTCCAAGAAAGCTCGGTATTCTGCTTGACATCTCCAGCCAACTTCTGATCTTCCGGAGAAAATTCGACGTTAGTTGGGTTCATTATCTGGCTAACCATTGAAGCTGCAGGAATGCTGCTCCAGTTAGAGATGTCCCATTCAGGAGGATTTGATTGGAGCGACAATGGTTTGGAAAGGCTGCACAAAGCTGGATCCGTTATGTCTGAAGACTCACAAAGGCTTGGAATAGAGTCAGAGGGATCCAGAAGATCTTTTGTCTCGAAGATATCGTCTACAATGTTCAGATCTTCTGAGAATGGGGAAATATCAATGAGCTCGGAGTTCCTGCAAAGAAACAAACAAGTAATATAAACGATGTATGAAATAAAGCATCGATTCGTCTATGAGTCCTGTAAAGAAAGCCATGAAGTTCCGCTAATGCTGGTAAATTAATTGTTCAGATTGCAGCAACCAACCTGGGCACTGATTCCAGCCGAGGGATTGTAGCCTGCACATCACTGCAATACTCCAAAATACTTTGCCAAAAGTCCTGCTCAGCCATATCTCGATTATGATCCGAAAAAGCTACTTCTTTGATCTTTAGATAATTTGAAAAGTCGGTTTTTCTCTCAAGCTGATAGCGTTAATGCATAGACCTCTTTGATGGAACGCTCAAATTATACATGAATTATGGCACTGTATAGTTCAGTGGCTGTCGCTGTGTTTTTCCCGCACGTATAGTGAGAACTATAATCCAAATAATTTGGTAACCCGACGGTCTGTCCACTCATATCAATTTCTCCTCTAGTCTCTGGCCAAATCTCGATATATATAATATAATCTGAACCAACGAAAGAGCCCAAGGGTCAGGAGAAATGAACACATGTCTGAAATAATTTTACAACTTCTCGTATCTGTTTATTATATTATTACAATTAAAACAATATTAATACCCAGCCAAGATGTTAAATCCGAAGCGAACCTGTCTGTAATGTACAGGCTTGGTTTCCAGAGAAAATCTTACTGGTACACGTGCTGGGGATAGATTGTGAGGATTTACGGCACCACTGCTGCCCCTGAGAGATTGTAATTAACGGTTCACATACTAAAAACGGTTGGCAGGTGAAAATAAAATCTTAAAGAAATAAACTACCCGGTGCCCGGAACAAAAATTGTTGTGTAAAAATGTTGACGTGGATATTCTATTCATGTCTTTCATGGACTCTTTTGCAGATCACATAGCTACCCATGTTCATGCAGGCTTCTCTGTAGTGGCAAATGTTATTACGACGTTTTTTAAATGGCTTAAATTTGTTGATAATAATATTGAAGTCTATCGATAAGATTTTCTGATTTCCATTTAGAGTATAATACATATTACTTTTTATTTTTAATCAAAATTTTCAAGGTTAACATTAAACATGATACAAAGTAAATTAATCTTATATGTTCCATAATGAATAATGTTATGGAACGCACCTGTTCTTTATAATATTTGGTGGATGTAAAATTTCGCAAACGATACTATCACCTTAGCATAGACTCATCTTTCTCCTCTATGTGTCGGTCCTTATGTGATCATTGTTTAGTACCGTAGAAGACTACTGTCGCAACCCCACAATCCCCTACACATAATCCCCTAAGTTTAGTTTTAAACTTCAAGGCCACACCAATACTGGCAAATTTGATACTTTGTGCCACAACATCTCCATGTAACACGTCTCATCCTACAATGAACAATCAAATGGATACAATCATATGTTTAGAATACACGATTATCTAGGCCTCCTTTTACTAGTTTGTTTGCTATTTATCAATGGAATCATAAGTTCAACGAATTTTTTATTTGTTGTTTTTTTAATCAATTTAATTTTTTATTTATTTAAGAGTATTATATGAAAGTTCACTATTCACTAGAGAGAATAGTCACATCCTACCTACATCATTTACTATGAAGTTAAAGACAAGTTCATAAAGAAATAGAGAGGTGGTATAAGTGTACATTGTCATCTCTATATTTGTGCATATCCTTGATAGATAAAAGATAAAAAACTTTAATTTTAGAAATAAGAAATTTAATTTACACAATATACAAATATACAATTCAAGAATATAGAGAATATAGAGAATACCTTTAAGGTAGGGTTTAGATACTCTTTATGGAAGGACTGAATCCACAAGACATGTGATGCATGAGTATCACTTTCAAAGTCAAAACGCAAGCGTGGAGGTAAAGAAACGACATCTCAACATGACAGAGTTTCAAATTAGAAATTAACTCAAATTTAAATCGAGTTGTTGAGATATTTTTTAAAGAAGCATTTTTAAATATACCGTGTTTGTAAAGTCGTGAAGGACTATAAGGGGTTGCAGATATTGAGTGTTGACTCTTATCTGGCAATAACTGTTAGTTATTGTAATAGGATAGAGTAGGTAACCACTAAGAGTTTGATAGGATAGGTTGCAAATAGGATGATGAGAGCTTGTGGAGCCGGTCCTTAGATAGTTTGTTGTTGCATTGTAAAAGTAATGTGAAATTAGGAGATGATGAGATAGAGATCAGAGAGATCAGTAGAACACAATAGAGTAGAAGAAACACTATGTAATTTGTTTTCATGAATGAATAGAACATAAAGAATTGTCTCAAATCCACGGATTATGTTCATTCAACGTGTGATTGAATGAATGTGATATTCTGTGTGTATGGTTGTTTTCATTTTTGTTTATGCATAATTGTTCGAGAGGTTGAATGTATGAGTTTGTGATCAAATTGGATGAGTTTCAATTGTTTCTCTTCTGACACTCGTATGCAAGGTGTGCATCTTGAATGCAAGGAGTGTGCTGATTGAGTCTCAGAGTGACTCAAAGAAGTTCAGAGAGAACAAAGGAAAATTAGATCAGGTGCAAGGAGTGCACAATGTCAAAGAATGACCAAGCATCGAAGAACCCGAACGAGAGGAATGCGAGGTGGGGGAGAAGAATGTATTTTCATGAAATCCTTCGATCTGAGTTATCGAAATCCCGAGAACGCAAGGTGTGCATGGGAAATCGAAATTTGTTTAAGGACAAAGCTCATAAGGGATAACACTTTTCATAAGTGTTAACGAGACCCAAGATTCAAACTCATAGGATAGGAAAAGGTTCGAAAACTTTGAACACTTAGAAAATCTTCTAAGTCAGAGAGATCAAAAGCTCAGGAGGAGGAGCGATAGTGGTCGTTGGATCATAGTGCAATGGAGAAACAAGCATCTGATCAGAGTAAGGTGCACGAGCCTTAGCGCTTCACACACAGAGGAGAGAGAATTCACCAAGGGTTGAAAACTGATATTTCTAAAGCTCGAAGAGCCGGAAACCCGAAGTAGAATCTCAATCGTCCGTTTGCAGGGACAGATCTGAGACATCAGATTGTTCAGGGTAAACTTCAAGCATTGGATCGCTAGAGTTGATCTGCGCTGTCAGATACCATGAGTCCGAGAGGAAGCAAGCTTCAAACTTGATATTTCTGAAGTGTGGAGAGCTGAAGAGGTGGAGCGAATCTAGACCGTTGGATTCAGGAGGACATGTGTCGACAGGTTAGAAGATCCAGAGGAAGGCGAAGGTTGAAGTGTTGAAACACTCAAAGCCCGAAGAGTCTAAGAGCCAAGAGTCATCGATCTATAAGTGGACACTTGTCAACATATCGCGAGCTTTGGGTAAAGTTGTTATGGAGTTTCAGTTGAGAACTGTGATTGCCAAACCCCAAAGACCCGAAGTGATTCAAAGTGGTTTCATCAAGAGGAAACATGGAGGTTGGAGGAGCATTGCGAGCCCAAAAATAGTTTGACTTCAAACCAATTCTGGTCGTGCCTGCAATCGCGTGGTCATCACCCAAGGTCATATCATGAGCGGGCTTATCTGAAAAGAAGCTAACGCCCAACACTCTGAGATTCCGTAGGAAAGTGAAAGGGAAGGTCGTGGGTGCCATTTAAACCTACACCAGCAAACCGAAAGGGCATGTGTGTAGTCACAGAACAATACCATTGAGGTTTCAGAGACTCATTCGACTCAAGAATCGGGGATCCTTTGACCGGGAGGTCGTGTATCCCTACGTCGGAGTAGGGGGTCTGCATCAGGTGGTATCAGAGACAATATTGAGTTTGCTTGCAGAAAACACACAAAAGAGAAAGGAGACCAATTGATATCATTTGTGGTATCAAGAAAATTTGATTTCTATTTCTAGGTGACGCAGTGAAATCATGCCACCCAAAAGGCACAGAGCGAATGTAGAAATGGAAGAAGAAATGAGGCAACTTCGAATGAGACTGGACGCCATGGAAACATAACAAAGGAGGGAACCAGATGCTAGAGATATCAGTGAATTTGAGAGCGAAGAAGAAGAAGTCAAAGAAAATGTAACAGAGGATGTTGCATAAGATCACTTAATAAAGGTTGTTTCAAAGATATGAGCGAGAGCAAGTATAGAGGTACCAATGTATGAAGGCAATTTAGAAGTTGAAGAATTGTTGTATTGGGTACGTGCTATTGACAAATACTTCGATTATGAAGATGTCTAAGAAGACAAGATGGTGAAGCATGCAGTGACAAGAATGAAAGGTCATGTAGGGCTATGGTGGGATGAACTGCAAGTCGAATGCAGTAGAAATGGTAAGCAAAAAATTAAATGTTGGGATAGGATGGTAGCTAAGATGAAAGAAAAAATTATCCTGAAGGACTATCAAATCAATCTGTTCAGGAGTTGGTAGAACCTTAGACATAAAAACTTATCAGTGAAGGAGTACACTGAGGAATTTTACAAACTAAACATCAGGGATGGAAAGAAAGAGAATGAAGATGAAAAGACAGTTATATACATCAATGGGCTAAGATATGAAATATAAGAGGATATCAACATGATGTCTATTAGTAAAGTCAAGGATGCTTATGAGACATCCTTTAAATCTGAAGAAAAATTGGCCAGGAAACAAAGCCAACGAAGCAGAGGAGGAAATTCAAGAAGAGGTAAAGGAACCAAGAGAGAGAAATTCCAAAAGCCGAAGCATGAAGTTGACAAACAGCATAATCACCATGAGAAAGGTGGAGTTTCTATATAAGGAAAACATGGAGGAATAAGCTCATTTTCTAGAGGATGAGGAAGAGCCAGAGGAGGTGTAGTTAAATGTTACACCTGTGGAAAGAAAGGGCACAAGTCTTGGGAATGTCCCGAGAGAAAGAAAGAAGGAGGAGGTGAAGCATACGTTTCTGAAGCACAAAAGCATGTGGAAGTAGAAGCAACAGAAGGAGGAAAGAACCTCATGATGAGGAAAATTATTGTTAAACCAAAGAACGATGTAGAAGAACCATTTCAGTGAACAAGTCTATTCAGAACTACTTGCAAGGAGAAAGGCAAAGTTTGCAAGGTGATCATAGACAGTGGGAGCATTGAAAATCTAGTATCCATGAAGATGGTGGAGAAGCTAGAGTTGAAGACAACTGCACATCCAAACCCATACAAGGTATCATGGTTGCAAAAAGGACACCAAGTAATGGTAAGTCAACAATGCCAAGTTAAATTTAGAATAGGAGGCTATAGGGATGCAATATTATGTGATGTGATTCCTATGGATGTCTGTCATATTTTATTGGGGAGACCATGGAAGTTTGACTGAAAATTTATTCATGATGGGAGAAACAATACTTATACCCTAGAAAATAATAGTAGGACACATATGTTGTTACCCATAGAAGACAAAGAGCAAATAAGGAAATCTAGTTCAAGCATACTTCTTATGACTGAGAAGGAACTCTTGAATGAAGTCAATAAGGAAAAAGAAATGAAGTTTGTTGTAGTGAGGAAGCCTAGATTTATCCTTACGAATAATTCTATGGAAGATTTTCCTGAAGAAATCCAGGAACTATTAGAAAACTTTGCTAACATAGTAGTGGATGAGTTACCTCACTCATTAACACCCATTAGGAGTATAAGCCATCACATTGAGCTTATTCCAGGAGCTAGTTTACCAAACAAAGTAACTTATAGGTTAACACCTAGAGAGAATGAGGAAGTCAAAAATCAAGTCCAAGAGTTGTTGGATAAAGATTTATTCAGGGAAAGCCTAAGCCCATGTGAAATACCAACTGTTTTAAGTCCAAATAAAGATGGAGGATGGAGAATGTGTATAGAGTCCAGATCCATCAACAAGATAACCATTAGGTAAAGATTTCCTTTACCAATGATAGATGATTTGATGGATTGTTTGAGTGGAGCAAGCTATTTTTCCAAGATAGACGTGAAGAGTAGATATCATCAAATAAGAATGAGAGAGGGAGATGAATGGAAAACAACATTCAAGACAAACAAAGGATTTTTTGAATGGTTGGTCATGCCATTTGAGTTGACAAATGAACCAAGAACATTTCTGAGATTGATGAATGAATTATTGAAAGACTTCATAGGAAAAAATTTCATAGTATATCTAGATGAAATACTAATCTTCAGCAAGACAGAGAGAGAACGCTTAAGACATCTGACATTAATGATGGAAAAGTTGGAACAAGAAAAATTGTTGATAAATCTAAAGAAAAGTTCTTTTATGAAGACAAAACTCATATATTTGGGTTTTGTGATCTCTTCAAATGAATTGAAGATGGATCTAGAAAAGGTGAGAGCAATAAGGGAATGGTCATCTCCAAGCAACATATTTGAGGTAAGAAATTTTCTTGGGTTAGCAAGATTTTATAGAACGTTTATCATAAATTTCAATGGTATATGTGCACCCATGTTGGACACTATGAAGAAGAATCACAAGTCCTTTAGTTGGATAGAGGAAGATGGAAAAAGTTTAAAAGTGTTGAAGGAGAAGATCACAGGACAACCAATTCTAGTCTTGCCAAATTTTGGAAAAACATTTCAAGTGAGATGTGATGCAAGTGGATTAGGTATTGGAGCAGTATTGAGTTAGGATAATAGGCCAGTTGCTTATTTCAGTGAGAAGTTGAATGACGCCAAGCATAAGTATTCCACATATGAAAAATAATTTTATGCGGTGATTCAAGCTTTGAAGAAGTGGAGACACTATCTAATTGCTAAAGAATTTGTCTTGTACAATGATAACCAAGCTTTGCAGTTTATTACTAGGCAAGAAAAGTTGAATCAGAGACATGCAAAATGGGTAGAATTTATGCAAAATTTTACTTTTGTTATTAAACATATTGTTGGAACTGCTAACAAGGTTGCAGATGGTTTGAGTAGGAGGAGTTTGATTGTACAAGAATTCCAAGTGGAGACCTTAGTGTTTGAACACCTCAAGGAGATGTACTGAGAAGATGCAGATTTTAAGGAAGCTTATGAGGCATGAAAGAATCCTTTGTTAGGATATAAAAGCCCATGGACTGAATATTTGATCCAAGATGGATTATTGTTCAAAGGAATCCAATTGTGCATATTGAAATGGTTAATGAGAGATAGCCTATTGAAAGAGAAACATAACGAAAGATTAGCTGAACATTTTGGTCATGATAAGACATTTGCACAACTGAACAATTTGTATTATTTTCCGAGCATGAGAGTAGAGGTGAAAAGGTTTGTGAACAAATGCATAATTTGTCAATATGCAAAAGGAAGACAACAAAACACTGGTTTGTATCAGTCATTACCAATTCCAGAAAGGCCCTGGGATGAAATCAATATGGATTTTGTTTTGGGATTGCCTAGAACTCAAAAAGGGAGTGATTCCATATTTGTTGTTGTGGACATATTTTAAAAAATGACACATTTCATGTCATGACAGAAAACAAACGATGCTACACACATAGACAATTTTTTTTTTAAAGAAGTAGTGAGACTACATGGATTGTCGAGGAGCATGTCTCAGACAAGGACACCAAATTTGTAGGACACTTTTAGAGGACTCTATCGAAGAGGCTAGGGACGAAGTTGTCCTTTAGTTCATCATATCACCCTTAGAAAAATGGATAGACTGAAGTAGTAAATAGGAGTCTGGGAAACGTTTTGAGAAGTTTAGTCACTGAGCAAGATCGTCAATGGGATCAGATTCTAGCACAAGTGGAATTTGCATTCAACAATTCAGTGAACAGGAGCATAGAGAAAATTCCATTTGAAATTGTGTATGGTATATAACCAAGAGGGATTACAGAGTTGAGAGATCTGAATCAAGACCAGTTCAAAAGTGTTGGAGTAGATTATTTTGCAACATAAATGAAGAAACTCCATGACAGAGTCAAAGAATAGCTACAAAACAACAACCAGAAATATAAGAGCAGAGTTGATCAAAAGAGGAGAGAAGTTCAATTCGAAGTTGGAGATGAAGTTTTAACTCATTTGAGAAAATAAAGGTTTCCAAGGGGAACGTATAACAAATTGAAGACGAAGAAGATAGGACCATGCAGGATTCTTAGAAAATTCACAGCCAATTCTTATGAAATTGAGTTGCCAAACAATTTGCGGATATCACCGATATTCAATGTTGTGGAATTGTATCCTTATAGGAGAGATGAGGCATGAGAATCAGACGATCATAAAGAAGTTCAGTGGGAAGAACAATTTTCCATAGCAGAAAAACCTGAGATGGAGAAAATCATTGAACAGAGAGATGGAAAGAAGATCAGGAGGAAGACATATCTTGAATACTTAGTGAAGTGGAAAGATCATCCAAATTATCAATTAAATTAACATCTCAACATGACAGAGTTTCAAATTAGAAATTAACTCAGAATTGAATTGAGTTGTTGAGATATTTTTGAAACAAGAATTTTTAAATATGTTGTGTTTGTAAAGTCGTGAAGGATTGTAAGGGGTTGCAGATATTGAGTGTTGACTCTTGTCTCGAAATAACTGTTAGTTATTGTAATAGGACATAGTAGGTAATCGTCAAGATTTTGATAGGATAGGTTGCAGACAGGACGATGAGATCTCATGGAGCCGGTCCTTAGATAGTTTGTTGTTTCATTGTAAAAGTAGTGTGAAATTAGGATATGATGAGATAGAGATCAGATAGATCAATAGAACATAGTAGAGTATAAGAAACACTATGTAATTTGTTTTCATGAATGAATAGAAAACACAAAATTGTCTCGAATCTGCGAATTGTGTTCATTTAACATGTGATTGAATGGATGTGATATTTTGTGTGTATGGTTATTTTCATTTTCGTTTATGCATGATTGTTCGAGAGGTTGATTGTATGAGTTCGTGATGAAACTGGATGAGTTTCAATTGTTTCTCTTTCGACACTCGTATGTAAGGTGTGCATCTTGAATGTAAGGAGCATGTCGATTGAGTGTCAGAGTGAATCAAAGAAGTTCAGAGAGAACAAAGGAAACTTAGACTAGGTTCAAGGAGTGCACAACGTCAAAGAGTGACCAAGCATCGAAGAACCCGAACCAAAGAAACGCCAGCTGGACGAGAAGAATTTATTTTCAAGAAATCCTTCGATCTGAGTTATCAAAATCCTGAGAATGCAAGGTGTGTGTAGGAAGTCAAAATCCATTTAAGGAAAAAGATCAGAAGGGATAACACTTTTCAGAAGTGTTAACAAAACCCGAGAGTCGGACTCGTAGGAGGAGCAAAGGTTTGAAACCTTTGAACACTTAGAAAATATTCTAAGTCAGAGATATCAGAAGCTTAGGAGGAGGAGAGACAGTGGTCATTGGATCACAGTGAAATGGATCAACAACCGTCTGATCAGAGTAAGGTGCACAAGCCTTAGCGCTTCACACACAGAGGAGAGAGAATTAACCAAGGGTTGAAAACTTATATTTTCAAAGCCTGAAAAGCCGGAAACCTGAAGTAGAATCTTAGTCGTCTAATTATAGGAACATATTTGAGCCATCAGATTTTTCAAGGTAAACATCAAGCATCGAATCGCTAGAGTGGATCTGAGTCGTTAGATACCATGAGTCCGAGAGGAGGCAAGTTTGAAACTTGAGATTTTTGAAGCGCGGAGAGTCGAAGGGCTAGAGCGAATCTAGACCATTGGGTCCAGGAGGACACGTGTTGACAGGTCAGAAGATCCATAGGAAGGAGAAGGTCAAAGTTTTGAAACACCCGAAGCCCGAAGAGCTGAAGAGTCGATAGTTCTCGATCTATAAGTGGACACTTGTCAACAGATCGCAAGGTCCAGGTAAAGTTGTTGTGGATTTTCAGTTGAGAACTAAGATTGTCGAACCTCGAAGACCCAAAGTGATTCAGAGCCATCAAATCTAAGAGAGACGTGGCATAGATCCATGTACTACGGGTAAAATCCTGAAGTAATCCTCTATCATTAGATCAAGAGGACACATGGAAAAAATCCGCATACTTTGCGGGGAGAGAAAAGTTGAGAGTTGAAAATTCTAAAGTCTGGGTACATGAAGGGATCGCAGTAGTTGATCTGAGGAGGACATGCATCGGTGGAATTTTGAGAACTCTAAATTTAGAAGTTCCGAAGTGATCAACACCGTTGATTTCATGGGACAGGTGTTCATAGATCATCAGCTCCAAAGGATTTCAGTACAAAAGAGAGTTGGGTTTGATATTTAAAAACCTCGGAGTCCAGAATTGTGAAGAGATCATATCTGTTGATATCAAAGGGACAGATATGGTCCATGGATTTGGAAGACGCGGATCTGAACCGTCAGTTTAGGCAGTATCGTCAAGATCACGAGATCGATGATCCCATAAAATTGTGGGGACATGAGTTGCGTGGAGTTTAAAACATTGAGGGCGGGCTGCAATCCAAACTATGGTTTCGTCTAGAGGAAACATGGAGGATGGAGGAGAATTGTGGGCCCAAAAGTAGTTTGACTTCAAACCACTTCTAGTCACACCCGCAATTGCGTGGTCATCACCCAAGGTCATATCACGAGTGGGCTTATCCGAAAAGGATCTAATTCCCAACACTCTGAGATTTTGCAGGAAAGTGAAAAGGAAGTTCGTGGGTGCCATTTAAACCTGCACCTGCAAACCGAAAGGACATGTGTGTAGCCACAGAACGATACCATTGAGGTTTCAAAGAGTCATTCAACTCAATAATCAAGGATCCTTTGACCGGGAGGTCATGTATCCCTACGGGGGAGTAGGGGGGCTGCATCAACATGTTTCTTACAACACAATACTCAACATGTCCAATGCAATGATACTCTTATAATTATACTTTCTCTTGAGTATTCATAGAGGTCTATTCCAACTATCTCTCATGATTTATCCAAGCTCTCCAACTCTTTGGAAACATTTTCTTTATACCTTTGATGCATTCTTGGATCATCAAATTTTCTTGTAAAACACACCATCCTTTTTATAAAAACCTGAAAATAGAATTATATTTTTAAAGGGGACCACTTACTTCTTAATGAAGCTCGTTTGTGGAATTAAGGTTTTGAGGTGAAAATTTGGAAATGATCATAACTCCCAAATTTCATGGAAACATTGCATCCATTATCAATAGTCTAGTGGAAATATAGGCACTTTGTCAAAATATATACATTTTGCAGCCCACACCCAAAAATCACTTATTTTAAATCAATGATATCTTCACTTTCCAAACTTCATTTGGAACAATTTCTTTTTTGAACTTGGGTGTTTTTTTTAGAGGAACTCAAACCTACAACCAATTTATTCACATTCTGCACTTAAAGTTATAGAAATGGATTTGAATGTCATCTACTTCTTATTCTCTTTGAAAAACTACAAAAAGAAAAAAAATCTTCCATTTCTTGCTTAGGAAAGAGTTCTAATAGAACTTGCAGTAAACCTTAGTAGATAAAAGATAAAAGCTTGAATTCCAAATGATAAAATGCATCCACACAAGAATAGAAAATAGAATAATATAGAGAGAAGCCATGAGGTAGGGTAACACCATAAAATACTCCTTATGGAAGAAATCACTCCACAAGCGAGGCGTCTTACAATACAATACTCAATATGTCCAATGCAATGATACACCTGCATATTTATACTTTCTCATTAGTATTCCTAGGGATCTATACAAAATAGCCTTCATTATTATCTAGTTTTCTTTTTCATTATTATCTAGCTTCCTTGAGCTATATAGTAGGCATAGTACATGATTATATAACTATTACATTCATTATCCCCTATGTACCCCAAATTCTTCTCCCTACCTACATTACAAATGTGCACTAAGATATGTTATCCCTCATTATAATTGGGATTAGGGCTACAATACCCATGGTTTAGTTTCCTAAACACATGGTATATATTATAACATTTAAGTTTAGATGTTTGGGCTCTTTTCTTCATAAAACTAGGGATGAACACCACTAATGATGAGATTTATTTTGTCAATATTTTTCTACATGAGCTTAACACTAATCTAGAACTCAACTATACACTACAAGAATTGTTTCATGATTTCTAATCTCATCAAAATTTAGGCAATGTTATTTATAAACCAATGGATGTAGAATCTATACATGATCTATAGGGAGTTGTGGAAGACTTAGTAGCATATTTGTCTAATAATATCACAAAGGATAGTATCACCCTAAGAGAGACACCTTCTTATCCTCTATGTATTGGTACTTTTGTTTGGAAACCCCACAATCTCGTGTCTTTAGTTTCAAATTTTAGGGAAATAATGGCTAATTTGATAGTTCATGCCAATAACATCCCCATAAAACACATCTCATCATATGATGGGAAATATTTATGGAGTCATATGCTTACAATGCATGTAGTTATCTTGACTTATACTAGGCACGTCCAACAATTGCTATTTAAAAATGGAACCATTAGTTCATCTATTTATCTATTTGTTGGTGTATTTCTCATTTTGCATTATATGGAAGTGCGCTCTTCACTAATGAGAAGAGTCACAATCTACCTACACCATTTACTATGAAGTCAATGAGAAGCTCTTATAGAAATGGAGTGAGTTGGTCCAACCATCAATTAGCATTCGTGTACTTATGAATATTTTTTGTAAACATGGGGGAATAATAAGTGATTATGTTCCTAGATTAGGAGAAGGTTTTTGAGCTAAGTTTCATAGATCAAAGAATTCATCCCAAAAGATCAATGTATTTAGTGGTTACTCTAATCCTTTATCCATCATAGAAAATGACATGAAGTTAATTACATACTAGAATTGTATAGATGACTCTGCAATGTTATGATTAAAGATCTGACACTATGACAGCAACCTCTAACCCTCCCCCTCACATTTAGAGACAACTAGAAATGATACAACAAGAAACACTATGACACCAACCCTCAACCCTCCTCCTAACATTGACAAACAACTTCAAGAATTACAACAAAGAGCTTAGCTTCTATCTAGAAGCCACATCATAATTAGTATCATAATTAGAATTACTTATAATTAGTATCATAATTAGAATTACTTATAAAAAAAATGGCTATTATAGAATGTGAATCCTCGGTGATCCATTTTGTTCTTACAAAATTAAGCATATGATCCAAAATTGATTTTTTTTTCCTTTACAAAACTTAGAGACATAATGAACAAAACTCATAGACTCACCATAAGACGAATATGCCTCATCAAAACCATAGTTAGAGATTTTAAATGCTAGAGTAGAGCTAGATATTTCACGTAAGTTTTAGAAGGCTCATTATTAACTCTACCTCTAGTTTGAGCCTACCTTGGTAAAATAATGATATTTATATGCAATATAATAATGATAATCATATGTAGGTTTACTGAAAGTTTAGCATAGGCATCTAGAAGAAGATAATTCCAAAATGAATGCCCAGCTTAATTAGATTGATATAACAGTATAGGTGGTGTTGATGTCAAAAGAGTGCATAATCATTGAAACCTGAAGAAACACTTTTTATCATCTTCTCCTACTATCCTTAAATTGATTAATTGATTTTCTTTGAGGGTGAGTGCATGAAGTCGGTGTCCAAAAGAGTGGCAAGGGATTCAACACAAATGCACACGTTCCTAATCCTATAGGTTTGGCAATTCCCAAACCTCAAGCAAGATTGCCACGTAGGTTTTGTTAGCACAGGAACTTGTATTAGCGATTTTGATCATTTCGCAGCGTCGGTGAATTAGGAGTTTTCGCAACGCTCTTTCTCTTGTGATTTGTAGTGTTCCTGAAATTGGTGATTTGGTAACGCTTTTGGATTTGATAGCGCTTTTAGATTTCATAGCACCAAGAGTTATATGGTCATTCATAATGCCAAGCAGCCAAGATTGGTGTTATCTTACGCTATTGGCATAGTTATCATATGAGAATTTCGGAAATTTCATATTCATTGGCGCTACAAAATAAGCATAGATATTTCATGAGTGGCGCTACGGAATGTGCAAAACTGTTTTATAGTGGTGCTACAAAATTTCCTGTAGCAGTTACTGTTACAAATATGATCATAAAACCAAATATACGAAGTGGGTTTCACTGAAATTGTTTTTGGAGAAATATGATATCCGTGTTGACCTATTGACCAAATTTCATCCTGACCCAATTTGTAAATTGAGACAAGCAATTAAAACACCAGTGCACTACAGAATGTGTTGCAATTCTTTGTTTTGCATAGTTGATTGGTTATTCGCCTTGTTGGGAGGTTGTCAACTATCAAGGAGGGTTCGAATGACTTTTGATGGATCATTTAGATTTCAAGGGACACTTGCACCTAAGTCTTACCTCCATTAAGACCTCGTGAAGTGAGTTGGAAACAATTCATTAAAGACTTCTAACAATTTCCTGAAAATTAGCAGTTTGTTGGAATTTTGTCTCTTTGATTGTTGCCACCTATCTCCAAGGCTTAGAATCCAATGAAAGAGATGGGATTAGAACTCCTAAGGATATTTGCATGCTATTTTCTATTTAATGAAGGGGAGATCTCTTGGAGAAGGGTTGGATTCATTATCCAAGAGAGGAGCGAGCTAGAGGAGTAGTTGAGTTTCTCATTTACAAGCCCGAGGGCATGTATTGTAGGCATTTATGCCATTAGAGATTCATGAAAGTTGTGATACCAGAATGTTTTTATATTGTTTCCATTATTTCTTATCATATTTCTTGAGTAATATTTACAGATTTTGAAGATCGAAATTTTCCTTTGGTTAGTGAATTCATGAGTTGCAAAGGATTTGTGGTAATTGCTTGTTAATCATATATTATTTTTCAAGCACTCTTTTATCTATATTACAGAAAGGATCTATGTTATGTGGATATTCTTCTTTTTGTTTACCTTCTATTATTCTATCCATCTTTGCATAAGATTTTCATTTGCTAGGTGGCCTGATTTCCCATGATCTATAGAATGTCATGACTCCATGCCCAATGGAATGTATTTGCAGCAGAATGATGTCCTCCATTTTACACTTTTCTTGTTGATCCACCTATTCAAACTATTTTAATCCATTTACATTTCTATGTTACCAAGATTACTCTCATTTGCAGTCTGGGAGTGACTTTTGGAGTGATAACATTTTTGGCGCCGTTGTCGGGGACGAAAGTGAAGATATCTTCCCTGGGAGAATGAAAACAAAGAGATATAGCTTTGGATGGTGAACTGAAGCTGGACACTTTAGAGTGCTTATCCTTCACCATGGAGACTCCACAGTTTAGAAATTCGTAGGTGAATCCACTGGTTGAAGATCCATAATGGCATAAGATGATCGGATGGAAGCCATTGTGGCTGCAAGGTTTGCTCCTTTCAAGTTTGTTGATATTCCTGGTTTCTCTAATATTGTTCCTATTATAGATGTGTGGGGAGATGACCTTCCACATTTAAGAGAGAAGGATTAAGACAATCATGCACATCATGTAATCAAATTTCATCAATACATGCACGAGCTAAGTATACATCATGAAGATATATTGATGAAAATGTTCATGTATTCATTGGAAGGCTATGCAAGGAAATGGTATAAAAAATCCCTGCTTCTTGTATTTTCTCTTCGAAGGACTTTCATTATGTTTTTTATTCTCATTGCAAGACAATTTATTGAGATGAAAAATGTTTTGAGAATTGTTGTGAGGGATATGCATCATATATTCAGGATTCAACTAGCGATTCCTCTAGTAGTGCAGATGAAGGGCATGATTGCAATGAGTATGAAGATGAAGATTCATTACCATATATATCTCCTTCTAGATCTGTCATACAGCAGGAATATTCTTGACAATTTGATTTTGAAATTCCTAACAATGATTCTCTAGATGAAGAGGATGATAATGTTGAGGTTGCAGATGATTTATTGTCAAGTGTATCATTTACTAATGTTTTACAGCATGAAGATTTTCAAAAGTTTGATATTGACAATGAATCTTTAGATGCATTTGGCATTGATCCAAATGTTTTTAATAGTGTTGATTATGATACAGAAGTTGTCCCAAATCTCTTTTAAGATTATATTGCTGATGATTATACACATAAATCTTCATCCCTGTCATTAGGATTTCATAATTCACCTACTCCACTTTATGATGTATGATGAAGACTTTGAAGTCCTTGATCTAGATGTAGAAGGATCTGACCAGTAGATTAATGAAGACATTCAGCTCATTATCCATGAACAACTGGAGCCGGTGTATGGCATTTACACATCTAAAGGAAACATGGAAGAGGAGGATAAGCTTGGTGATTTTCGCGTTGACATTGTTGTTGATGTTAACCAAGAAATGTTTCACTAGGATCCATATGATTTTGACACTTTTGATTGTGAACTCCCAGATGATGTTCATGCCCTCTTTTCAGTAGACATGGAGGAGTACATCTTGATTAAGGAAGAAGATTTTTTCGAGCATCAATAATGTTTTTAAGAACAAATGACGTTCTTTGATGAATCTCGAGATCCATTTGCCACTTATATGGAGATAGTTTTTCCACAAGATCGAAGTTTTGTAGCTCTTAGAATTAGAGCATATTGCAGTTGTAAGTATTGGATTCCCAGACTCTTTATGCTGCAATAATTTCATATTTTTTTCTTTAACTCATTAAGTTGCAAATGGATTGGCTACTCTATAAATACCATGTTTGATTGGCTGTATTGGAAATTTTATATTGTATGATCAGCTTCATTAGGTCAGTTATAAATTGGATTAGGTAGTGTAGATAATAAGCTCGAACAGTTGGTCTGCAACATTATGTTTTTAGTAGTTTGTGTTTAGAGTTAAATAAAGTTGCAGATATTTGACAATGGTATAAATGACTCCACTAGCCCATTGGACTAGGCACTGTTGGTGTGGATTCAAAGGATCGTTTATTTCAGTGAAGTAGTTGCAGGGATAGGTTGTAGCATGGAAAGAAGGAACATGGGTCTGTAAGTTCTTGGTAGCTCATAGGGAGTGTGCCATCCCCCATGGAGCCAAATTTTAGCACAGGAATTTGCAGTAGAAATTTTGGTCATTTCACAATGCTGGTGAATCAGGACTTTTCACAACTCTCTTGCTCTTGTGATTTGTAGTGTTCCTGAAATTGGTGATTTGGTAGAGATTTTGGATTTCGTAGCGCTTTTGGATTTCGTAGCGCTTTTAGATTTCATAGCGCCAAGATTTCTTTGGTCATTCATAATGCCAAGTGGCCAAGATTGGTGCCAGCTTATGCTATTGGCATAGTTAGCATATGAGCATTTTGGAAATTACATAGTCATTGGCACTACATAATGTGTATATTTATTTAAGGAGTGGAACTACAAAATGTGCATAACTCTTTTACAGTGGCGTTACAGAATTTCTTGTAGCAGTTATTGTTACAAATTTGATCATAAAACCAAAACTACGAAGTGGGTGTCTCTAAAATGTTTTTTGGAGGAAGATAACATCCCTGTTGACTTGCTGACCAAATGTCAACTTGACCCAGTTTGTTAATTGATAGAAACAATTAAAACACTAGTGCGCTACGAAATGTGCTGCCAATTCTTTGTTTTGCATAGCTGATTGGATATTTGCCTTGTTCAGAGGCTTCCAGCTCTCAAGGAGGGTTCAAATGACTTCTCATGGATCATTTAGATATCAAGGGACACCTAGACCTAAATCTTATCTCCATTAAGACCTCATTCAATGAGTTGGAAACAATTCATTAAAGACTTCCAACAATTTCCTGAAAATTAGCAGTTTGTTGGATTTTTGTCTCTTTGATTGTTGCCACCTATCTCCAAGGCTTAGAATCCAATGAAAGAGATGGGATTCGACCTCCTAAGCATATTTGGATGTTATTTTCTATTTAATGAAGGAGGGAGATTTTGGAGAAGGGTTGGATTCATGATCCAAGAGAGGAGAGAGCTGGAGGAGGAGCTGAGTTGCTCATTTGTAAGCCTGAGGGCATGTATTGTAGGCATTTAAGCCATTAAATATTCATGAAAGTTGTGATACCAGACTATTTTTATCTTGTTTCCATTATTTCTTATCATCTTTCTTGAGTAATATTTACAGATTTTGAAGATCAAAAGTTTCCTTTGGTTAATGAATTCATGAGTTGCAAAGGGTTTGTGGTAATTGCATGTTAATTAGAGATTATTGTTCAAGCACTCTATTATCTATATTGAAGAAAGGATATTTGTTATGTGGATATTCTTCTCTTTTTTAAACCTTATATTCTTCTATCCATCTTCTCATAAGATTTTCTTCTTGTAGTAAACCTGATTGTCTGTGATCTATATAATGTCATGACTCAATGCCCAATGGAATGTATTTGCAGCAGTCTAATGTCCTCCCTTTTACTCTTTTCTTGTTGATCCACCTATTCAAACTATTTTAATCCATTTACATTTATATGTTACCAAGATTACTCTCATTTGCAATATGGGAGTGACTCTTGGAGTGATAACAGGGTCATCGAGAGTAATGTGCATGCATTGTTAGGAGTGCATACATGTTACTAAGAGAATCACATGCACATTATTAAGAGGAACACATATATGTTCCTATTGTGCCTTTTTTTTAAGGATCGTAGGAATGTTTTGTGTTCATTTGCACACCATGCCTTGGAAATTTCCTTGATTGATAAAGGAAAACCATAGGAAAAGTAAAGGAGAAAAGTCTAGGATATTTCTTCCGTGTCCATCATAGGTAAGGTATGGTTGATTTTTTGTCATTTTCTTTCTTTGTTTTGCAAAAATAAATAAATAAATTAGTCATAGGTTATGGAAGTAAATCATAATGGCATTGAAAACTTATTATAAAGGTTCACTACACATAATTAATACTTGAATGTAGTTATCTCAACAATTCACCAATCTTGTATAGGTTTTATTCAAGTTCATTGTAAAGATACCACACACTTTTTCTTTGAAAGGAAGTAAGAAAGTCATTTGAAGAAGAAACTCTATTGTTTCCCCCTATTCTATTTAAATTGAGGCACAGAGCCCTATGTAGGAGTCATAGGCCTACCCGCTCTCGCTCCCCAACCCCTCTTTCATGCCCTTTTTCAGGTCTCCTCTTTCAGGCTCCCACACTCCTATTTCCATCTCCCTCTCCCCTCTTTTGGTAAAATATCTGACATGCATTCCTTCAACATGATCGGGACACATGGAGGCCTCTGACTTGGAGTATGTGGACTACGAGGCCTCCCCCCCAGCCTCTCTGCCTTCATGTCCCAAGGCGATTTCATGGACTCACTCCAAAACTCTCTCCTGACTCCTCACATGGCTTTGCATTCATTGCTAGCTCATGGCTCTGGATGTCTCAAGCATGCCTCTCCCTTCCCTTTTCATGAAATCCCTTTTCTCTTGCATCCTCCCTCCCCCTACATTTTTCCCTCCTCCTCTCTCGAACCTGCGTCTTCTCCCCCCCGGGGAAATGTTTTTACCTCTAATAATTGCTAGCCCTTGACCAAGTTTTGAGGATCCTTAGTCAGGTTTGACCTACTTTTGGGACTTTGATGGGCTGTCGAAGTAGGAGCACAAGTCAAAGAAGAGATCATATGATATTGGACCCTTTTTAGGGCCTTTTGGGTTTTGGGCTTATGTAATGGGTATGGGGATGTCGACCCATGGGTTTACCCATGTTTAGGCCTCTTTTGTAATGTATAAATAGAAATCTAGGTGATGTAAGTAAGTGTGTGTGTGTATGTATGCTAAGTGCAAAGTCACAAGTGTGTGATACCAACTGCTAAGTGCAACTGATAGTGTACATTCTTTTTGAATGTTGTGTGAGTGTTACCCATGATTTTGGTCATCATGATAGTGTACTCACGCTCTTAATAAGAACTTTCTCCTGAGAAAAGTGACATCCATCTCTTCCTAGAAAACATATTTTTGAAGAGAGTTCGCAGGTTGCTAATATCCTAGGGTGCGAGAATGACCCATTCTCGTAGGCTTCCTTCAGCTAGGGTGCGAACTTCTCACATTGTGCTACATAGCTAGGGTGTGAACTTATTCTAAAGCTTGGAAAAAGATGAAGTCTCGATGGTTCTAGAAGGGAATCTTCTAGAGAATGGGATGGCATTCAAATGGTTATCTTTGTACTAGTTTCCCTGATATTGTGGGATCATTCTTATCCAAGTAACCATCTCATCCTCTCCTATATATTGATGGAATTCTCATGGAAAAGGTTAAGCAAGATTCATTGGAGAATTGGTGAAAGAATTGTATGAAGGACCTAGCTTTAACAAGAGCTTGGAGACTCTAGCAAGTCTATCAAGAGGAATTGGATCTTCTTCATACAAGGATCAAGCAAGTGTGTGTGTTGGAACCAAGAGCCACTAAAAGGAAGCTTGCAACATCAAGGCGATCATGTTGTATCTTCTACTTTTGATTAATATGATACAATGGCATGTCCTTTTCCCATAAAGTCATTCTTACTTTATTGTGTAATTCATTGATCATACACATAAGTTGACGATTGAATATATTTTGTTATTTTCACTTTGCTTGGTTTGTGTTGTCTTGGTCTTGACCTCACGAGAGCACTGGAGCGAAACGGGAGCAACAAAGACCCTAGGAAGCGATACAAAGGTATGTTACTTGTTCCTCCATACTAGATAATTCAATGGTCATAACTTAGGGAAAGAGTCATGTATTGTCATGTTTTGTTCTAGATCCAGGTGGATCTAGGGAGATATGTTAGTGTCCGCACCTACCAATTAGTCCGATAACAGTGAGACTTTCAAGGCTAAGTGCAAGTGACTATAAGAGATTGAGTAGAAGCTTTTTGTTGTAACCTAGCTTGGGGAAGGAGGATTTGGTGAGGTGCACATAGATATCATGTCCTATGCATAGTAGGATCTTGTGGCTCTGTGCATGTAGTTGATTGACCGAAGATAATAAAAGAGAAGAAGAGTTGGTGGACATAGCCCCGGGCTGGGGGTGAACCACGTATATCATTTGTTGCTATGCTTTGTGCGATGTATTGATGTGTTTACTTGCTTAAGTGTTTTGATATATATGAATGGTAGATAGATCTATTAATACTCTGTGCTTAATAATATGGATCAATGCTAGATCTAACATATGTGAATGTGCTTAGTGCTTGAATATGCTAGATCTGGGTGAAAACTGCGGTGCTTTGGAATTTGGGTTTTATCTGTGAAGTAGATATTGGTTAAATACTGATGAGTTGTAACTGCTAAGTGCTTTGTTAAGGTGTTGTAATCACAGATCGGTGTCCTAGCCAAGGTTCCAGACACCTAATTCCTACAACCACCCATGCCTCGACCTTGGGTGAGACTTCATCTGCTTCGTAGGTGTTGCCAAAAGGGCTGGTAGTTAGGGTTTTTTTTGGTGTGTTGTTGTAGCATTGAACCCTAGTTATGCCCCTGTGCCAACAAATGGTTCTATTGTCGGGACCTGAAATTGTGATTGTTGGGAACTGAAGAAAAGAAAAATGTGTGTGTGTAGATCTGTTTCTTTAGTGCTCAGTAGTCTACTTAACTTGTGAATCTATGTGATAAGAAGAAAAGTTAGATCTAAAGAAAAGAGGTAAGATCTGAAGGCTTTGTGCTTTGTTAAAGGTAAGAATAGTGAAAAGTTTTGATTCAAAAGGGAAAGATAAATGGATTTTTTTTTTTCAAAAGTATGGATCTATGTATGTTTGATAAATTTTGTCCTAGCTTGAAAAGTAGGGCACAACTAGATGGAAGAAGGCTTGATATGAGTATATCTAACGAAAAGTATGAAATATATGTTATTCCTATGCATAGAAATAATGTTTGGACTAATAAATGGATGCAAGAACCTAGAAAGAATTTTTTGCAGGTTATCTACTATGATCCTAGTGCACAGTATAGGAAAGGTTGGGGATCATTTCAAAGAAAGAGAATATTAACTCTTTGTTATAATTGCATAATATCAGGACATCTTGCTAAGGAATGCCCTAGTAGAATACCTAGTTGTCTTTGTTGTCAAGCTATGGATCATGAAGTTTTGGATTTCCCTAGAATGATTTCTAAGGTCAAAAGAATGAATATGAGACAAGAAAACCTTGAGGAAGATCAAGAATCTAAGACCATGTCAGAACCCTAGAAAGAATCAGAGACTATATTACTGCAAATGAAAAAAACCCTGAATGATCACCGAAATATTAATTTATCAGAGATCTTCAAAGAAAAAGGGTGAATAGAAACAAGAATAGGAGATTTCGACATAGACTGTGTTCTAGATGAGGAAACATAGACTAATATTATGATAGAGAGAACCTGGGAAATTTTAGGAAATCCTATTATGATTCCTTCATTAGGAGAAACATGATTATTTAGAGGAAAGTTGAAAACCCTATGTGGAAGAATCACCCAGATAGTTATGAGTGCTCATGGAACTATGACAAAGGAAAATTTTGAGATTGTTAAATTTATTGAGAACAATGCCCCATTTACTATGTTATTAGGAAAACCCTGGATTGAGAGAAATTAGACCAGGAGAAAAGAAGAAGAAGTCTTAGAACAAAAGAAGCAAGAATTAAAATATTTCATGACTAGGAGGATAGCACACTTGATTGAAGGATAAGAGAACAGATCGAAGCTATTTAAAACTAGAAACCTGGATGTCAAAGTTGAACAAACACAAGAAGATTCACAGAAGAACGGAGAACCTACCCCATATAGAGAAGAATTATTTCCCTTGAACCCTACGAAATAATATCAACAACGCAAAGTTACTATACCAAAAGGAAATAAGAATCAAAATGGAAAGAGGAATACTGAGACAAAGATCACTGGGAAGAAGGATAGAAAACTCAATAAGAAGAGAGAAAAGATAGAAAAGTTACAAAAGGTCCCAGAGGGGACTTCACAGAGGGAAGGTTTGGAAAACTGGAACTTCGTCGGGATATTAGAAGAGCACAACATGACATTGTGCCATGGTGGAGCAATAACAGTTAGAACGATAGTTATGACCAGAAAGCTCGCCATCATATCGTTGGGACCACGTCATAATGGATAGAATTGCATTGATGAAGGCCTCTTTTCCATTGGAGAAGATCCGTTACATCGTTGTCTACTTATTCCGTCAACTGTTGCACCAAGAACACTTTTGCGAATTGTATCTAAGACAACAAGAGAAATCATTGCTACAACATTGTGTTTATTGAGATCGACACCTCTTCCATTTCTTTGAGCATTCATTCATCCACCTAAGTTATCTGATCTAAGCGTGTATGTCGGACGATCTCAACGTCGTAGAGAAATTCGTCAAAGAAGTTATAATCAACCTTATTGCAGAGAGAGTGATGTCCATAGGAGTTCAATCTTCATCGACGTGAGGAGTGAAAGTCTCCTCGTCAACTTCTCACAGATTCAAACCATCCCGCATTGCAAATGAGAAAAGAACCAAGCACATAGATGGCTTAGCAAATGCGAATTTAATTTCATATGTTTTACCTGATTACATCCCGCCTGTAGCCAGCATGATTAATCGTGACAGTGTCCTGAGGGACTTCGACTACAAAGTCATCACAACGTACCTCCTGAAGGGGATGCGCGTAGTCAGATCGCAGTTGGAGAGGATTCCAATCTTAAAGATTAGCGACTATAATCTAGGGGACCGCAACACCTATGCCAGGTTGGCACCTCACAAGTACTTGACTAATACAAAGGGAAAGAGATCAAAGATTATTCACCATCCATGGACCATGAACATCACACAATCCATTATCCTTAATGTCATGAAAATTACACACTTTTGAAGGTACCAGGAGGTTAACGCGTGCGTTAAACTCCTGTTGTCGTGATTCCACGATGGTTATTAATGGTTGGACGCGCGTATTACCTTCAATCCAGCGTTGATCCATAGGATCACCAGATTGAGCATGTAGGGGCCCGACCCGTAGGAATTCTACCCAAGGAAGGCTGCAAATCGCGCCCTAGCACAGAATATTAAAGACATCTATGACGATGTAGAGAAAGGGGAACAAGGATACAAGGTAGCCTCCATTCAGAATGGTGTAGTGCACCTCTCTTGCCAATTGATTTCTACTAAGCTAGTCTGAAAGAACAGAACCGCGTAGGTCACAGGGTTTGTGGTTGACCTCGAAGGAAAGTGCATGGAGGGATTATAGATGAACTAGGAGAAATGGTTAGTCAACCAGCTAGAATTCGATTTCCTCGAAGCTCAGGATCAGGGATACAAGTTCCACTTTAGCTGGATATTGATCCTCATCATGTTTACAACTTGGGAGATGCCGGAAGGTGTGACCTTCCTAGACAATGAGTCGTTTGAACCACTTGCTGCAAATTTCACCATGCTTTGCTAATCGAGCGACATGGGAAAACAGTGGCAATTGAACGCAATATTCCATACCTACTACCTAAAGTTGAAAAGGGATATCGAATCGTTCCCCCAAATGACGCCAAACACTCTGGACAGGTTCAGACCCCTTATGAAGTTTCACGGAGATAGGCATTTCATATACATCACTGCACACACAGATGAGAATAAAGAAGAGCTTCAGTCATACTATAACCTCACCGACGAGGACCTGGAAGAAATAACTAAGGAATGGCCAACATAGCTCCTTATACCAGTCTCTAAGGTAGAATTGTCTGACCCAAATCTCATTGGAAGCCCGATAGTTACCCGCGAGGAGTATAATGCACCCAACAATAGCAGAAGGAAGAAGAATGAAGATGTACAGGAACTGAGTAGCGCCTCAGAAGATACTACCTCAGATTCACCTAGTAGAGGAGGAGGCGATGAGGTGGATAAAGAGGAGAAAGAAGAAAAATCAAGGGACGAAGATAAGCAGGAGGAAGGCAAAGTAACCCCTCCATGGAACCGCCTTGATGGCGTAGATCCATCGAAGAAAAGGAAGGTTTCCCCCACAAAACCTACATCACAGAAGAAATACAAAGAAAGAAATTTGAAGATTCAGACTGTACTCACGATCGATGACTTAGATTTCATCATCGCAACTGTATCATATGCTTCACATAACATTTTGCATAAAAACGAAGCTAAGCAAGAAGCCTTGTATGATAGAATCATGACAGAGATGAGAGGGGTATAGCAAGCCCTTCACTCCAGCCGTGTAGTATCTGCTACGCTCCCACCATCAGAAGAACCAAAGTTGGGAGATGAGCCTACCCAACTCCACAGACTAGCTGATGCGACCGAATCCCACCTTCGTCGAGCGCAAGAAGAGAAAGAAAAGCCACAGTGGCCCTAAAGCACGCACAATAATAAATGGTAGAGAAATGTTGGGTTGAACAAAATGAGAAAGAGGACCTTCAATCCAAGTTTGAAGAAGCGAGAGAGCAGGCCAAGAAAGAAAGAGAACATTTTCTCACAGAACAACAGGGAGTCAAAGAAGCACTCGACAGAGCACTTTGCTATGTGACAGGCTCAGAGTCAAAGGAAGAAGACCAAGTGGAGTATCAAGTAGCGCAGATCGTAGAATCTATCCAAAAAATACAACAAATAATAGTATACTTAGAGCTTTTAACAATGCCTAGCACTCCACCGGATGTACGATATCAAAGAGAAGCAACTGCTCGAAGCACAGTTGAAAGAAGTAATAAATTGGGTTCTTTTGTGAAACTCGAGCCCAACTGGGATTCGAAAAAAACCCATAGGTGGACTTAGATTTTGGTCAAAGTGGATGTAAGAGAAGTTTTAGTAGGAAACATTGACTTGGTTTATGCTGTAATTACTTGGAAACAGAAGGTATCTTATTGGATATTACCCTTCAAGTTCCATGGATTCCATGAAATTGGTCACTTACACTCTTAATATTCCATAATTTCTCTACTGCAACAACCTCATGCCAGTAATTGGAAAACCAAGTCTACAATAAAAAAGAAGGATTAAATGGAGGTCATCTCAGTTGAAGGAAAGAATGAAGTATGTCCTCTAGATATCGACAAATGGGTACTCTCCAGTCAAGCGCTAAGGCAACCTGGTTACCCAAGATCCTGCTTCAAGTTTTCTTCCCAAGCCCCATTATCTTCCTTTTCCTTTTGTTTCAATGTTGGATCCTTATTTTCCCTAAAGTCCTCTCCCTTCTCCCAGATCCTCTCTTTCCCCTAAAAACCCTCTTTATTTCTCCAATCCCTTAGCTCCAATAAAATAACTGGTATAGGAATTTGACCTCGTAAGAGTTCCTCCTACCTCTCCCCCTCTCTCAAAAGTTCCCTTGAAGGCTCCCTCCACCACCACCCCCTTTTTCGAGCTCCCTCTTATCCCTCACATTACTCCTCTCTTTCCTCTCAGCTCCTTCCTTACTGCCCTAAAGCTCCCCTTTCTCCTCAGGGTAATAGATATGCCTTGAGGTATAAATCCTGGGAGAACAACCCTTCCTTTGGAGGTTTTTCTCTTAACACCCCCTCTCTTTATCAGAGAGGAAGAAAATCCTTCATATCAAAAGAAAAAGAGAGAGCAGTTGAGGAAATTCATAAAGGAACTCAAGCAACCATCACAAGGGCCCTTAGACCAGGGAAATCCCCTTTGACAAGGGAAAAATCATCTTCCTCTCTTTCAATGAATGTGGGGTTGAGGGTTCCCCTAAGAATCTAGTCCTCAAAATATTTCTCCTCAGCCTAAAACAAGACATCATCCTTATCCAAGAGACAATGTACTCTTGTGAGAAAGCCAGAGAAACCTTAATTCCTTTGCTTAGGAACTAGTCTTTTATCACAATCGATGCCTTGGATCTATCAAGAGGTATGGTCACTAGATGGAGCCCAAATTCCAGGATTTTCCTCTTTTTTCACTCTCCCTACAATTTCAATCAAGTTACAACACAAGAACAACAATTTAACTATCTCGGTGGTGAAAATTTACAGTTCTTATTTTGATACGACCTCCTTTTGGGAGGATTTGGTCTTTCCAGGTGTTTTCCATGACCCTTTTCTGGTGGCAAAGGGGGATTTGAATCTTATGCTTTCCATGTTGTCGTTTTGGGGTGCACACCCCAGGGTCGACAAGAAAACCATATTTTTTCGATCCTTTTTTGAGAAGTCCAAATTGGTGGACATTGAACCTATAATGATATCCCCTACTTGGAAGAATTTCAGAACCAGGGACGAGGAAGTTGCAAATGGATTGGATCTTTTCTTAGTATCCAAATCCCTACTAACCTTGGGCTCAAATTTCAGAATAGGGGTAGAGGTGGAGTGTATTTCATACCACCATCCCTTCACACTGCAATGGACCTCGGGTTTTGAGTCTTCCCCATCACCCCTTAAATTATGCTAATCTTGGATCTAAGAGGATAATTTCAAGAATCTGGTCCTTTCCTCATCGGCCAATATTTTCCCTCTGAATCATGATCCATTCATGGTGCAATTTGTAGAAAATCTCATAAATTTGAAAAACACCATAAAATATTGGCTCCCTTTATGGAATTCTAAGAGGTCTTGACTCATTCAGGACACTGAAGATAGATTAGTCAAGGTCCTTAATAACTTGGAGGAATCACCCCTTACTAATGAAAAGTTAACAAAATTAATAGAATTGGAGGATACACATGTCAAGTGTCTCAAGATGGAGGAACAAGAAAGGCGTATCAAGAGTAGGGCTCTTTGGATAAAATAAGGAGACAATAACACAACTTTTTTCACAAATTTGTGAACTATTGAAGAAACCTCAACACAATCTCGGAAATCAAATATGAACAAGGGAATGTGGCCATATCCTTTTTGGAAAAGGTGAATATCGAGGTAAATTTCATCAACAATCTCTTTTCAGCCTCCCCCAAATGCCCCATCCAATACATTCTGGAGGTAGTGGGGAAATCCCCTACCTCCTTCTCCGAAGAAATGAACCTATCCTTAGAAGAAGAAATGTCAAAACCATAACTGAAGGAGACATTTTTCTCCATCAAGAATGGAAACATCCCAGGCCCAAACAAAGTTATAGTGGATTTCTTCAAATATTTTTATGACCTTCTCAAAAATGATTTTCTTCTAGTGGTAAGAGAATCACAAAAGGAAGGAAGAACTCATGGTCCTCTCAACACCATATTCTTGTGACTTATCCTAAATAAATAATTCCCTTCTTCCTTTGAATATTACAGACCGATGGCGTGTTGCAATTTCATCTACAAATTAATTACAAATATCATCTCTAGGAGACTTAGACTGATGCAAAGTGAACTCATGGGGAAATAATAGTTTGGCTTCCTCCATAATAGACAAATACACAATACGGTAGACATTGCTTAGGAAGTGCTTCACTCTATCAAGAAAATAAATCTCAAGGAATCCATCATGAAATTGGATCTCTCCAAAGCCTATGACCAAGAAAACTATACTTTATTGCGCTTGGTCCTTATCCAAATGGGCTTGAGGTTAAAAAATGTCGATTGGGTAATGGGTTCCATCTAAATTCCCTCCTTTTCCATCCTTATCAACATAGCCCTGTCCAGTTTCTTCAAAGCCTCCAAAGGTCTCCGCTGGTGGTTCCCCCTTTATCCCTTTCTTTTCCTGATCATAGAAGAAGAACTCAACTATTTGATAAAGGAGGCAAGGTCTAAGGGCCTCTTAAGAGGAATTCAATTCTCTGAATCAGAATCAATGACCCAATTTTTATTCACAGATGATATCTTCTGTAGCATTTTTGTCTCTAAGAGGAACGAAATTTTTAAACCTCTTTTGCATGGCCATGGGAATGAAAATAAACATGGAAAAGTCATGTCGACTTCTTAATCACTCTGAGAATGAATAAGAGGCTTCCATTGCTAATACTTTTCCCGCCCGAAGGAAACCTCTCTCTAAAGGACTCAAGTATATGGGTTTTAACTTAAAACTGGAAAATTATAGAGAAGGCCATTGGGGATTTTTAATAAGAAAATTCTAGGCCCTTATAGTTGTTTAGGTCAATAGACTCCTCTCTAGAGGAGGTAGACTAGTATTAAATAAAGAATTCCTATAATGAATTCTTGTTTATTGGAATTCAATAGCTGAAATGCCTAAGGGAATTCTAGATCATATTTGTAACCTATGTTTTTGATTTATTGAAAGGGACAAAATGTATTAGAGGCACCCCTTTGGTCAAATGGAACTCAATCACTACACCTAAAGAAATGGGCGACTGAGGTCTAAAAATATTACAATTTTTTTCTCGAGCCTTAGTGGGAAGGAACCTATGGCATCTAACCCTAGGAAACACACTTTGGGTAAGAGTTATGAACTCCAAGTATTTTCCTACTATGTCTATGTCTAAATTTTTCTGAGAGCCTATGAAATCCCCCAAAGGATCAATTGTTTATAAATCACTTGTGCAAGCTTTTCCCCTTGTTGGAAACTGGAATGTATGGCGCATTGGAAATGGGGAAAAGGTGAGGTTAGGAGAAGATCTATGGCTAGGAACTGGAAACAATTACAAACTATCCCCTAACTAACTTATTTTCCTCAAAGACAAAAACATATTCTTCCTAAGCAACCTCAACATGTGTTTTCCCCAAATTCGAGGAAGAAGGCGATGGAAGAACGCATACTCCCTGGATCTCCCCTTATATCTTCGAGACAGATGGTACTCCTTCATATCCCTATTATTTGAAAAATTCATTTCCCTGGATAGATATTCCAAGGAATCCCTCTATTTTTCAAAAAACCCATAGAACGACTCTTACTTGGTCAAGTTGGGATATAAATCCTGGCTAGAATAAAACTCTGTGACACACTTGAAGTGGTGGTGGAATCCCTTATGGAAAATCAAATCTCCTCCAAGATGCAAATTAATGCTTTGGATAGGCTCACTAAACAATAAATTCCTAACATGGGACAACTTCCTTAGGAGAGAATGGTGCAGACCTAGCAGATGTCCTCTGTGCAAGGAAAATCAAGAAACCATTACTCACCTTTTTATCGCATGTCCCTATGCAGGAAAGGTTACACAGATAATAAAATACCAGCTAAAAACCAAGGCCAATTGGTACCACAGATCTATTGAATAATGTTTTAGAACCTGGATTCAATACAGAACAAAAACCTTATAGGAAGGTCTTCCAAGAATCATGATCTCAAACATTTGGTGGGAAAGAAACAATGTTGTTTTTAAAGATAAGATTGTTCCCCCATAAATGACTATGATAATTTCGATCAGTCAGGATGAAGAATTCAAGACAGATATCAAGGATAGAAAACATTGTTTTATAGTCCCCCTTCCCATCGATTGCACCATCGCTTGGGGATTTTTAGATGGGGCTAGCCAATGACATCCTCCCTCATGCAAGGTAGGGGTGGTTCTATCCATCGGTCAAAACCACTACATCCATACCAGATATGCGCCAAGAGGCAGAACAAACAATAGAGTTGAACTAATAGCACTTTGGACTCTGCTGGAAACTTCCAAAGAAAAAAATATGACAAAGCTATAAGTCTTTGGTGATTCCAAGTTGGTGATCGAATAGGAAAGGGGCCTCAACAACATCCAGAATCCCATGTTGGAATCACTACTAAGAGACATCAATCTCACTTTCAAATATTTTGAATGGATTTCCTTTCAACACATTCTAAGGGAGATAAACACAAAGCAGACGAACTCTGAAAGGAAGCCCTGTAGCTACAAAAACGAGCTTTCATATTTTTTGAGTTCTTTGAAGTAACACAAACTAAGGCAATGGAATTTCGCCTATGAAGAATGCTTGTTTTTATTTTTTTTGGAAAGATGTAAATTTTGTTTTGAACAGGTGGAACAATTTGTAGAAAGTTTTTGTAAAAGGTATTAAAAGGCATGTTTATGTAGTAGAATGTCTATAGGAAGTATAGAACTAGAAGTAATCCTACCAAATATGGAAATGAAATACAACAACATGTATATTCCTTTATGAATATAGCATTTTTATTTTCCTTATGGAAAAAAACACACAATTTTTCTTTCTTTTACACAAAATTATGATAACAATTTTGTTGGAAGAATATAACATTGTTGTTTGTAATACCTTAGTCATAAGTCCACTTATTAAATTTCTTTATTAAACTACAAATAATATTACAAAATGGATCCCGATGATAATGTAAAATCCCACCAACATACCAAGGAGAGAAAAACCCCAACCCACCACAACCACCCAATATAAACATTGAAATTGATGAGGGGTTGGATACATTAAGAACACGTTTAGATCAGTTAAGGGGCACTAGAGAACCAATACGAGTGTACTTGGATATTTCTTTGGGCATCATTTTTAGATCCATTGCAAGTTCCCAAGGGGAATTGACTTATATTTCCGAGTATAGGAAAATAATGTTTGAGTACTACAACACTTGATTGGATAGAAACCAAGTCAGAGACTTGGGTATTTCAAAAAAAGAACTATTGTCCATTTTTAGGGATCCTTGAAATGGACAGGAACTACCTTTGACCAAAAAACATATTTGTATTGACTCATGTATCCATCCATAGATTAGTCCAAACTGGATGGATATGTGGTATATGGTTTTTTATAAACCTACTATAATAATGGGGAGGTGCCATTATAGTTTTTGAGAAAATTGTGGGTGGAATTTATTTTTGTTCATCATGTCAACTACTTTGACATGGGTGATTTCCATGGGGTGGATCAAGGGTCTTCATAGGGCTAAGATCATGTCAGACACAATCCCATGTTAGGTCCTTGTCCACCAGGAGAAGGCCTGATCCCCCTTCCCAAAATCCTCTTGTTGCAGATAGCTTGCATTAGGAACAACGAGCTATTTCATCATTGACCTAGAGCCTAATGAAACATGGCATATTTTTTTCACTTTCTCGATAGGAGGTGAATACCGATGACATTGATACATGGGTCATAACTTCACCCCACACAATAGAGTTTAGTGATGAGAGTGAACATGGACATAGAAGTCGTCCATGTGAACCTCACAGATGCTCAAGATACAAGAAGACCTTCTATGGGCCTATGGAGGCCACTAGACAACATAGCTTCATGGAGGAGGTTACTATATTAACCATGACTATGTTCTTAGTTGTTATATATTTGTTTTGTATTCTATGTATTTATATTGATATTTTATTATATGTTGTTTTGTAGTTGTTACATCCATGTAGCATACCCTATATGCCCATGATTGCATCAATTCTTATCTCCACCATTGATGAAACAATAGAAGCAACCTACTCATTGGTCATAGACAATACATAGGTATGTGTCACATTGGATAAATTCACCATAATCATTTCTAAATTTTATGACATTCTCAATTTTTTAATGTTCTTGTGTTTCTACCGGATGTGGAGCAAGTGATGTCGGGGAATATCCATTTGGGATGGACAAGTCACCTACATAACAAGTATCAAGTGTAGGGTTAATTATCGTTTAAATCTCAAATTTGTTGTGCTTATGTTTTTGAATTTTACTATTTTGTGCTAATAGTTCAATATTATTAGTATGTATGGAGGTTGCAGACATATTTGCTAGTTACAGTACTGTTGGACTTCCTAGGAACCCGGGCTCTACTTATGGGTTACCTTACTCTAGGAAAAGGGAGCTCTCCTCACTAGTATAGCCTGTGGGTTTCCATTGTTTCTCACCCCCAGCATGTGTCTTTTTTAATGCATCGCCACTGGATTTACCCACAAGCATCACCACTGCTTCCATCACATATATCTACCAAGGATGCACTCGTATTCCATCCACCCCCACCACCATTTCCATCAGCCCCATCCATCGAGGATGCCGCAATAAAGTTTTCCTAGGAGCAAGTTGTACATAGAAGTGCTCCACCTACCAATGACTCTCCATCGAAGCCTGATATATTCACGGTGATATAATGTGTTGATGATATTTTTTTATGTATCATGAATTTATTTTCTGCATATTTGTTTAATTTTATGTATTTGATCCTCTTAAATGACATGGGTTGGAGTTGATGAGATATTTGGGTCGCAGAGGAGGGTAATACCCTCACAATTATTGGTAGCATATGCGATGAGTTGTCTTAGATTAAATTGCAAACTATCATTTTGTATGTATTTTAATTCATTTAGGAAAAAATCTTCTAACAATGTTTTTCTTATGTGGTCTTTGGAGGGACAAAGCACACCCAGACCCACAACCACTCGAGTTGATTCCTCAAACAAGAGAAGTAAGATAGATTTTCAGGATGCTCCTAATGGTGGTAGTGGTCAATGATTGATAAATTGTTTCCATTATCTATATACGCCACCATATGGATGTTTTCCAGGGCAATTGTTGTCATTTTGTATATTGGGCCTGAGGTGCCATTTTGTAAAAAATGTACAATTTAGATGATGTTAAATACACACACATATGCACATTTCATGGAACATTTTTAATGCTCATGTCATTGTTTATGCATTTTATGTTGATGAATGTTTTAATTTCAAAGTGTTTAAATTTCGAAGTGTATGAATTTTATGTGTATGAGTATATGTTTTCTTTATAAAGATATTATAAGTACTTTCATTATGGAGAAGAACCCATAGAGAGTTTAAAGTGGGTGACTGTGTGTTCTTAAAAGTAAAGGCCAAGAGAAGTTCCCTGAAGTTGGGGAACTGTTCAAAACTAGCAGAAAGAAATTTTGGACCATTCGATATCGTATAGAGGATTGTTCCTATTGTGTACATGTTTTCACTGCCTACATTCATGTGCATTCATAATATGTTTCATGTGTCTTTTCTTAAAAAGTATGTCCCTGATAATAATCATGTAATTGAGTGTAATGTGATTCAGGTGGAGCAAGAAGGGGACTTTCAAGTTCAACTGGTGTGCATATTCGATTGGAATCTCAAGTTGTTCCAGAATCAATAAATAGAGTTGGTAAAGGTCTGGTAGACCTGTTATGGTCCTATAGATGCAATGTGGGAACATGAGGATTCCATGCAAGAGGAGTACCCAAATATTTTTGAATAGTTTTTCCTATACATGGGTATATAATGCACTGAGGGAAGTGCATAAATAAGGGGGAGGGTAATGTAATAACCATATTATGAATCCCAATTGTATATGTACATATGATTTATAGGTTGGTGAGCCAGGATGTTTTGGTCCAGAGAGCCTTTGTATATATGTTTTGAGGTGAGAGTGTCTATGTGATTATTAGGTCAAGGAGTCTAGATGATAAAAGGTCATCAATAATATTATTGTAATATTTAATCACACACCGATGATATTAATAAAAGACATCACTACTACAAACCAAGTCAAACGAAAGAGTATGGGGGGCTAAGACTCCATGAGATGGAAAGGGAACTAAGGTTCTAGGAAGAGGGACTAAGTCAAGGGGTCTTAATCCAAGGGAATGTTATAATACTATTCCTAAATTCAAAGTTCATGTGATATTATTTTATCCTAAGTTCCTAAAGGTTGGGAAAAAGTGACCAAGTGAGTTCAAAGGTAGTTCATAAAGTTATAGTGTCAAGTTAAGGGAATGCAAATATATTGTAGGGAATTAGTGTAATCCTCAATAATTATTTCCATCCATTCCATCATTCTCCCATCATCCGTACCTTGGCTGGAGAGGAAGAACTGTGAAGTTGGTTACCCTGTAAATTCTTTATGGTTTGGGATGAAGAAACAATTTTTCCATCCCGTGGAGCATTCTCTTTTGGTGAGAGAGTTTATGGGATAGTGGGTGTTGATCTCTTAGAGAAACCTTATGTTCTAGGTGCTAGAAAAATTTGATACTTCCTGGCCAACATATTGCTAAATCCTTGAAAGGAAAGTGGGACAATCGAAGGACTATTGAGAAAAGAAGGGTGCACACTTCTGGGGTGGGACAACCTATGGGGAATGACAAACTCTGAGCTCGGAACTATTGTTGAAGTTGGCACCTTCGTCTGCATTTTATTGTGTTGTTTGTTAGACCTTAGTCTAGATGGTTAGGAATCCTTTTCTTTGGTATAATCATATCCCCATCTTGAAGGTGACCTATTATTGAGATTATATGAACAACATAGTATATGGCTGGGAGGAACCTTTGAGGTCTGCAACCAATCGATGAATTAGTTAAAAGATAAGTGGTTTTTTATGTTTTTATGATGTTTACTGTGTGTTTAATTATATATTATGTTGTAATTATATGTATTTATGCATGGATTATATGTTGTAGAACTACATATTTATGTTCATATGGATGTAATTTAGTCATTAAATGGTATAAGAGTTGTAATGGGTAGAATTCAAAGAAATATAAATATTCATTTGTGACAGAAGTCAATTTTTTGTGTGGTGTGGCTTAGCCTGGATGGTTGGGGAAGTTACATAAAACAAATAGTAAATTATGAGAAATATTAGAAGAATATAAATATTGAAGGAAAAATAGGAGAAATGAAAGTATTGAACCTATAAAATGTAACCACCCGATATTAATAATCCAAAAAGAGAGAAATGTTCATTGGCCTCTTCATGGGGAAACCTATGAATGAGTAAAGCTCTAATCTAATGAAAAATCTTAACAAACTTAACATACCTTATTACTTTTATAAATAGTTTCTCACTACCCAAACTCTAAACACTAATGGTCCCAACATTATTGAGTACCAGACACCTAGTAGGCCTAGTTCCCTAAGGATGACCCTTTTACAACAATTAACCACACATAGCTTACCTTCTGGGCCTTATTCAAAGAGGATGACTATGTACATTAACTAAATAGCTACCAAGTACCACAAAGTAGGGAGGTTAGGGTAGAAACCTATGAGAATGATAGGCTTAGACTTATTATCTTTTAGCATATATTTAATTGGAATGGTATTCGCTTGGTACATTATCCATAAACGTGGTTCTTGAACTACCTTTGCTTCTCTGGATATGAAATTCTAAACCATTTTCATATACTTATTAGACATGACATTGAGATTGAGGTCCTAAATACTTCTACAAATGAATTTTATCCACATCATGATTCACATACACAAGCGTTTATGTAGGTGGAGTTTGTGTAATATCTCATTACTCAATAAGATTTTGTTAGAATGGTTAGTTAAGCCTATTCTTTCTTAAATCTCTAAGGTTTTTATTGTTAATTGGCCCATTAGTGAGGCAGGAATTATCCTTAACAATACTCTAGATGTCATTATCTATATACCATAAACCCTATTTATACTATATTAGAAGGTTCTGACACCCCACCTATTTGAGGTTATGGAACTGATGGTATTTTTTCATCCTAGCTCTAGGATTCTTCCTTGTCCATAGAGTGCTACTATGACTATAAGTAAAATATATTCATTAAAATATATCTATACATGTGGTATGTCCACATCTTCTAAGTATTTTTTATCCAAGTGGATATCAGTGGCCACCCACCTATTCCATTGGCTCATAATAGAGTTTTCCACCTCGACAGTTTTTCGATAGTTTTTCAGGTCCCAAACTTTTGGGGTCATTTTGAGGCCCTAAACAATGTTTTTTGGGGATTTCGGGCCCAAGAGGATAATTATGGATTTGGCCTGGGCTAGTCAAAATGTGTTTTTCTTGAGTAGACCTTTCCAGCGGTGTATCGAGCACCCCAAACAAAGATATTATGCAAAAGTTATGCCCCTAAGAAGTTGACGTATCAACTACCCCCATCGGGGCCCACAAACCTTTTGGATTTTCATCTTTAGGAGTTAGGGTTTTGGATTTTCCTTATGTTAAAAAGGAATTCAGTTCCTCATTGTAACAATCATATTCTTGTGAATGTGAGTATCCATCACACCTCTTCTCAGAGATAAGCTACCACCATTCTAGCGAGTCTTTCACTCTATATTTGTATAGTCTCTATACATTTATTTCATTAATAGAAATCATGTATTATTGTATTTCTCTATTTCTAGAAATATTTAGGTCTATTTCATTATAATATCTATGTTTTCGTTTTGTTCTAAAAAGTAAATTGGATCATTGGTATCAGAGCAGACTACTCTTGATCATTTTTTAGTGCATGTCCCCTATGAGGTCCGAGTATTCAAAGTTGGGTCTTGAGCTTGTCTCTCTTGAGGAAAATTGCTCTCGGAAGCCCAAGAAACCCTCTAGGGTGGAAGAAAAGAAAAATGATGGAGCAAAAGATTCTATTAATATGTTTCTTGAGAAAGCTCTCATGCAGAAAAGGGACGAAATGATGGAGAATTTTTCCCACATCCTTCAACTCTTGTCGATAAAAAAAACCATGTCTTCATCAAGCGGGCACGTTGGAAGAACCTCTCCTTTCAAGGTACAAGTTAATTTTGATATTCATGTATTTGAAGGTCAGATAGATGTGGATTCCCTAGAAAAATGGTTAAATCTTCTATAAGGTTATTTCTTTGTTCAGAAATTTTTCGACGAGGAAAATATCACCTTCACACTCCTTAAAGATCTCCCCCATGTCAAACATTGGTGGGAAACTTACTGGGAGAAAAGTTCCATGGAGGAGTCTGGAATATATGGGGTTAGGCCCACTTGTTATTTTTTTGTGGATGTGTTCAAGGAACAATATTACCTTGTTGGTAACTATGACGACTAATTCAAGAGATGGACCACACTATGGCAAGAGAGGGACCAAACAATTTCGTAGTTCACAAATAATTTCCATACCTTGTGCACCAAGTTGGGTGTCAAAGACTTGGAGTGACATATAGTTCTGAAAGACCACGGGGCTGTACATAAGTGCATCCAAAATGAAATGGATTTCTTGGACATATCATCACTGGGATTTGTTATTGATATGTTGTCAAAATCAAACACAAATTTAGGCACCAAAACAAATGGGAGTTTGGGTCTACAAATACACAACAACCAAAGTATGATAAATATGTCCCTAACAAATAGCCTCCTAAAAACCATTCCAAGCCAAAGGAAAAGAAGGGTAATAGAAAGATGAAGAACACGGGAAAGTGGTGTGAATTCCAAAAATCCCCTGGCACAACACTAATGAATGTCGCTCAAAACAATCATTGTTGGTCGATATCAAAGAAAAAAAGTCAAACCTTGATTCAGAATCCGATTCAGAAAATAATGGAAGAAGATAGATCATCGATGCATACCCCACTGCTATTATCCCAACCACAACAATTCAACCAGAAGAAATAGTAGATATTGAAGAGGGGGGGTGCCTTTTTCATTCATAGATGTGGGTGAAGGGGACCCCGTTGCATTTTATTGTTGGGATTGTTGAAAAAACCACACCCACAATCATACAACATCGGGTGGCTTCACCAGGGTCGAGATCTTCATTTCAGCCAGTAGTGTCGATTGTAATATGGAATCCATCCCTTAAAGGATGAGGTATTATGTGATGTTTCCCTGCTGGATGTCTATGATGTCCTTTTGGGACAACCATATATGTGGAAGCGCCATGTTATTTATGAGTCTCCACCCCATAGTTCATTGTTACTCTAGGGGGTCATATCTACTGGATACCAAAGGTATTTCCAACTATTATCCCACCTAAATAGTGCCACAATGTAATATCTCATACTGGAAGATTCAACTTCTTCACAATCTATTGGAAAGGTGAATATAAGGTCATTGCAACCATTGCAACCTCAGCCCAAGCAACTTCTATCCAGTAGAAACAGGTCAAAAATATTGAAGAAAAGTGCAAAGATTCCTTCTACACACATTCATCTCATAATCTTGTAAATAGCCTCCCACAAAACAAGAAACACAACTTCTCTAGCAAGGCAAGCAACTTGCAAAGGTTTAGACTCATCAAATACTTCCCCCTCTCCCTCGGGAACTCAATGCAACAGATACCATTACTTCCTAAGGAGGGAGGATTGATCCAGGTTGATATCGGTGGCCACCCACCTATTCCATTGGCTGAAAATAATTTTTTCCACCTCACCAGTGTTTCGACGGTTCCTCAAGTCCCAAACTTCTGGGGCCGTTTTGATTCCCTAAACAACATTTTTAATAGATTTCAGGCCCAATAAATTGCCTTAAGAATGGGATTGGGCCAATCAAAATCTGTTCTTCTCAGCTAGACATTTCCAAGGGTGTATCGAGCTCCCAAAACCGAGATCATATGCAAACATTACTCCCTTGAGAAGTTGATGTATCAACTATCCCCATGGGGGCCCATAAACCTTTTCTCTTCTCATCTTTCGAGGTTAGGGTTTTTAATATTCCTTATGATAAAATTCCCTTTAGAGCCTTAACAAACATATTCTTGTGAATGTGAGTATCCATCACATCTCTTCTCAGAGATAAGTTTCCACCATTCTAGCATGTCTTTTACTCTATAGTTTTATAGTCTCTGTACATTTCTTTCATTAATAGAAATTATGTATTATTGTATTTCTTTGTTTCTGGAAATATTTATGTGTATTTCATTGTAATATCTATGATTTCATTTCGTTCTAAAAAAAAATATGGATCAGTGGTATCAGAGAGGGATGCTCTTGATTGTTTTTCAGTGCATGTCCCCGATGAGTTTCGAGTATATCAAGTTGGGTCTTGATCTTGTCTCTCTTGAGGATAATCGCTCTCTCACACTGAAGAAACCCTCCATGGTGGAAGAAAAGAAAAATGATGGAGCAAAAGATTATATTAATATGTTTATTGAGCAAGCTCCCACGCAACAAAGGGATGAAATGATGGAGATTTTTTCCCACATATTTCAATGCCTGCCTATAACAACAGGCACATCTTCATCAAGAAGGAACTTTGGAAGAACCTCTCCTTTCAAGGTACAAGTTAATTTTGATATTCCCGTATTCAAAGTTCATATAGATATGGATTCCCTAGAAAAATGGTTCAATATGATAGAAGGTTATTTCTCTGTTCAAAAATATTTTGACAAGGAAAATATCACCTTCGCACTCCTCAAGGCTCTCCCCCTTGTCAAACATTGGTGGGAAACTTACTAGGAGAAAAGTTCCACGGAGGAGTCTGGTTTATATGGGGCCGAGTCCACTTGGGATTTTTTTGTGGATGCGATCAAGGAAAATTATTACCCTGTTGGTAACTATGACGACCAATACATGAGATGGACCACACTATGGCAAGAGAGGGGCCAAACATTGTCAGAGTTCATAAATAATTTCCATACCTTGCGCACCAAGATGGGTATCAAGGAATCTAAGTGGAATATGGTTCTGAAATACCGCGGGGCTCTACATAGGTACATCCAAACCGAAATGGTTTTCTTGGACATCTAATCATTTAGAGATGCCTATCGATATACTGTCAAAATCGAGCATAAATTTAGGCACCAAAACAAACAACAGTTCAGGTCTCCAAATATGCAACAACCAAAGTATGATAAATATGGCCCTAACAAAAAACCTCATGAAAACCTATCCAAGCCATAGGAAAATAAGGGTAACCGAAAGACGAAGAAGGACACTGGAAAGTGGTGCGATTTATACAAAATCCCCTGACACAACACTGATGAATGTTTCTCAAAACAATCATTGGCGGTCAAGATTAAAGAAAAGGAACCAAACCCTAATTCAGAATCTGATTTAGAAAATAATGGAAGAAGACAGATCATAGACCCATACACCACTACTATTGTTGCGACCACAACAATTTAATCAGAAGAACCAACAGATCTTGAAGAGGGGGAGCACCTTTTTTATTCACAGATGTGGGTGAAGGGGAGCTCGCTGCATTTTATTGTTGATAGCAGAAGCCATAAGAACCTCATCTCAGTAGAGGTAAGCAAGCAGTTGGGATTTTCGACAACACCACACCCATAACCATACAAGATCATGTGGCTTCATGAGGGATGATATCTTTGTGTCAGCCCACAGTGCCGATTTCCATATGGCATCCAATCCTTCAAGGATGAGGTACTATAAGATGTTTTCTGGTTGGATGTCTGTGATGTAATTTTGGGCCAACCATATATGTGGAATCACCAAGATATTTATGAGTCTCGACCCCGTAGTGTCATTGTTAATCTAGGGGGTCATCTCTACATGATACTAGAGGTAGTTCCAACTACTGTCCCACCTAAACAGTGTCACAAGGTATTATCTCATACTACAAGATTTAGCTTCTTCACAATCAGTTCAAAAGGTGAATAGAAGGACACTGCAAACATTATAGCCTCAGTACAAGAACCTTATATGGGTGGAATCATGAAGGTGGGTTACACTTTCGTGACAATCTGGTCTCCAAAATTTCGAAAAATCATTTTTCGGCCGAACTAAATATATTTTTCAGCCAAAAGATATTACTTTCGGCCGAACTATTTTTCGGCCGAAAAAATAAACGTCAAATCGAACAGAGCAATAACCGCGCCCTCGATTTGCGTGTAGAAATTTGGTCGGCCGGATATTTTCTTTCCGGCAATATGTTTTCGGTCGAAAGATAGTTCGACCAAAAGATTGTTCGACCGAACTATCTTTCAGCTGAACTATTGTTCGGCCGAAAGATTGTTTATATATTTTCCACACATCGAGTTTAGAACATTTAGAATATTTTGTTGGCGTATTAGCTATTGCGCGAGAGCTCTGAGTCGTTGCCCGTGGTTGTCGAGGTCGTTGTTGCCGAGGTCGCAAGGGTCATGGGCGTCGTGGGCACCGAGGTGGCAGGGGTCATGGGCGCCGAGATCGTAGGTGTCATGGAGAGGTCGAGAGCATCGGGTATAGGTAAGTTATTCTCACCCGATAACGGAGAATAACGAATTTTGTTGAAGCAATCTAATCAATCAATAACGAATTTTGTTGAAGCAATCTAATTAATCAATTTAAAATGTGATAAAAGGTGTGCGGATTAATGTATGTGGATGTGGATCAATCATTAACGAATTTTGGTTGTCCTCTGCGTAACCCTGATTGGATTAATTTATTTAACGGTTTTGAACAAGGCCCAAATCGGGTTCATAAATCCCGTCGTTTTAAGCTCATTTTCGCACAAATTTGCAGACCTTTTTAAAATCCCAGTGTCATGCACTGAAACTACAAATTTTCGTGTAAGTCCGCAATCCCTCAAAATATTTATATTATCCCTGTGGGTTATTGTATTTATAAGGCCACTCTACTAATATTGGGATCAATATGAATATCGTTCTCTTTGTCGTTTGCTATGACGTTGAATGCCAGTACATATATTTTTAATTAAGATTTGATATGTATGGGTTCGCAAGACCTTCAGTTAATGTGTAAAACCAATACCTTGACCTGGTGCACTTCATCGATGAGATATTCCTCGCTCTGTGTTCTTTTAACTGTTTTGCATCATGATTTTCCCAGGAAAGTTTTATCTATCTGTAGTTTATTATCTATATTGCAAAAAGAATGCCCATAAGAGATTCCATTTACTGATATTTTATTGTCCAAAATGTGTCAGTCTTTGTCCATAATAGTTCGTAATTACATGTATTTTTTTTGTAGCATAGCAATATTTTTCTTATTGGTTTTATTACTTCTGTTTCTATTCACCTTTTGTGCATCCAGAACTGTCCTGATTAGTTTGTATTTACATGTAATTTGTTCCTGTAGCGCAGCAAGAATTGTTCTTATTGGTTTTATTACTCGTGTTTTTATTTACCTATCGTGCATCCAGAACTGTCCAGAATACTTCGTAATTACTTGTGCTTTGTTCCTGTAGCGCATCAAGAATTTTTCTTAATAAGTATTATTTACTTGTTTTCTCTTTATTTTATTTTACCTGTAGCGCATAGGGTTGTCCAGAACAGTTTTCATGATTCTTCAATTAACCTACCAATTACCACTCTATCAACACCTATGGATACTCTTACAATGGGG
>ML786880.1:342540-367904 GCA_009831015.1 Picea engelmannii | reverse complement strand
GATCTAGAATCCTTGTCCATTATTCAAATTTTCCACAAAATAATAATTTATACAAGTGTGAGACCCTAGGTCTCTTTGAATTCTCTCAACTTTGGTGAAGTCATGGGTGACTTCATTTTCATGAGCTTATGCTCCTGCATCACCATGTAACTTTTACCACATGGTCAACACTCCCACCTTCTAGTGTAACTCTCCAACAATTACCCTTCTAAGGTTCTTGGTCAGCCAACCTACCACTTGCTCTACCATTATGATCATTTTTAGGCAATGTCATTGTTGCTTCGATTGTTGGTATTTGTTGCTTTGGTTGTCCTCAATTATGTAGTCATGAATGCATCTTAAGAACTTTGAAAGCATGTGCTTCATATTGTGACAGAAAAGGTGAAACATTTTTCTGCAATGCAAGTCTGGTTCAATATGTGCTCAAGTCCATCTTTCAATAGTGATATTAAATTAGTCACTCTCTGTCATGCTTGGTCCTGGGTCTCATTATTCTTTGGGTACCAAGGCATCACCTTCAAATTTGTAGAAAGGGACTTCATTTCCACAATATATCTTAGTACTCAAATTTTCTTTTATCAGGTATGATTGAATAACATCTTATTATCCATAAATATCTGTGTTAAGCATGTCTAGATTGTAATTGGCTTGTAGATTGTTGCGAAGTTAATTTTGTATTTCCTACTCTTTTAATAATTTGTCTTTTTGAGATTATGCTACAAAAGTGAATTTTTTTTAAGCTTAGAGGCACATAATTCACTAAAACATAAATAAACATGATTTTTAACCTTAGCATGCATTTAAGCATAAGTGTTTTTGTTTATGCATGGTTCTTCTCATTGATTTTCTTTCTTTTTCATTTGTTTTGTGTTTTGTTTTTTAACTTGGTATGGCTATATGTCATATTTTGTTGTGTTATTAACTACATATATGCCCCAAAATAGTTGATATTATTTTTACAAAATGTTGTTAATTTCCGTGCTTGAAAGAAAGTGGCTAGATGTTGCTTGGATCATGTAGCATTTGTTGCAAATACCTTCCCAACATCATATATAGTTGTAGTTGACATCAAGGAGTGGGAACCTACTACTTTCCCAAACCTTATGGATAACTTTATTAGGGAATAAATCACAGAGCAATTAAAATTAAAATAATTTGGAAATAAAATATGGAAAACACAATACACAAGAGACACAACATATACGTGGTTCACCTAATGTGGGATTTGTCAAAGGAGAAATTTCTAGTTCTTCTTTTATTTCTTCCATCCAACTAAAGGGATACAACCTACAACACACTCAATGTAACTTCCTCTTCACTCATTTTTATAGTCTATTTCCCCCTTTTTATTGTTCTCTCTCATAATACACAAAAATTATAATACACATGATATAACTAGGTATCCTAGTCCTTTTAAAGGATTCATTACATGTAATATATGGGAATAAAAATATGGGCTACCAAAACCATCGAAGACAAATACCATGGTCCCAAAAAACCACTTTTGTTTACTTAAAATTGATTTGACTCTTTTATTGAATCAAGTTTATCCTAACAATCCCCACTTTAAACTTGACTTGGGGTTTCCCTTGACCAAATATGGCCAAATTGGCCAAGTGAGCCTTCACCAGTCACCTCCAAGGGAATCTTGCATGATCCCCCCCTTTCTCCACCTAGGTATACATATTATACTTTACTGGTAATTTACTAGGAGTACGCATGCCTTACCAGGCCTTACAGTCATATGCCCATTTACATGATTTTTTTTTTTTTAACAATCCATTGAATTAAGAAGATAATTAGGCTCCATAACCAACAATCTCCCACTTCAATACTGATCACAACAACTCCACCACTATTACACCTACTGGACTATGCTACAATATTTGGATATGGAAAATTTCTCATCTTCACCTTCATGCTTGAAGGCCAATTGAAATTGAGAAGGAACTTAGTTTCTCCTTGGTTACTAGCTTCGTTAACATTTTTGCATGATTCTAGTTAGTGTGTATCTTCTTCGTCTTCAACTATCCATCTTTCAACTTATCATAGAAAATGGTACCCGATTTGTATATGGTTAGTCATAGAATGGAAGATTGAGTTCTTTGCAATATTAATGAAACTTTGGATGTCACTGTACAACCTACTATTCTCCTTCTTATTTCCTAATTCCTCCATAAACCTCCATAACAAAATCATATGTTTATTAGCATCTGTAGCAACAACATACTCTACTTTCGTTGTTGAAAGTGAAACAACCTTCTACAATTTTGAAATCCAACTTACCGTTTTTCCACCTATAGTAAAAGCATACCTTGTGGTGCTCCTCTTGCTATCTATACACTTGGCATATATGAATCAACATATCCCTATAGAACCGTCCTTGAACCTCAAAAACATAATTGCTAAGTAGTAGTACCTCTCAAATACTTGAGAATCCACTTTATTGCCTTCTAATGCTCTTTACCTAGATTGTTCATACACATTCTCACAACTCCAACTTCATGTGAAATAATTGACCTTGTGCACACCATCGTATACATCAAACTACTAACTGTCGATGAGTATGGAACCTTGGACACATAGTCTATCTCCTCTTGTTTCTTGAGACACATCTCCTTAGTAAATTTGAAATGGTTGGCCAAAGGTGTACTAATTTTTTTTGCATCCTACATTTGAAACCTTTCCAACACCTTTTCTATGTACTCACCTTGAGAGAACATTAATTTGTGATTTTTTCTATCTCTTGTTATTCTCATACCAAGGATTTACTTTACAACACCCAAATCCTTTATCACAAAAAAATAGCTAATTTTATTTTGAGCACATTTATATCCTACATGTTAGACCCTGCAATAATCATGTCATCTACATACAATAACAAGATAAAATACTTTCAATTATCTAGTCTCTTAAAATAAACAAATTGGTCAGAGTCACATCTACTATAATCTTTCTCTATCATAAATTTGTCAAATTTCAAACACCAGTGCCTTGGATATTTATTTAGGTCATAAAAGCTCTATTTCAATCCACATATCAATTTCTCCTTTCCTTTGACCTCATACCCTTGTGGTTGCTGAATATAAATATATTCCTCCAAATCTCCATGGAAAAAATGTCTTTACATCTAACTGTTCAAGATGCAAATCTTCTACTGCCACTAGAATTAAAATAGTTATAATTGAAGTCATTTTAACAAGAGAAAATATTTCATCAAAATCTATACCTTTCTTGTTTGCAAACTCCTTTACAACAAGTATAGCCCTGTACTTATTTTTGCCTCCATATTCTTCCTTTAATATGTAAAGAATTTATTATGCAATGCTCTTTTACTTGTAGGAAACAAAACCAAATCCCAAGTCTGGTTATGTACAAAAGAGTCCATCTCCTCTTGCATTCCTTGCTCCCACTTCTTTCTAGATTTTACCTGCATTGCTTCTTCATAACTTTTTGGTTCACCATAATCAGTCAACAATAAATAATACATTGAAGGAGAGTATCATCGAGTGGATTTAATTATTCTAGTGTATCTTCTTGCAAGAATTTTAGGTTCCTACTACTATTGTTGTTCTTGAAGATTTTGGCTTTTTGGCACCTCTAGGATTTCATTTTTTGTAATTTCAACAAGCATTGTGTATTATGTGTTTTTCTTTTTCTATTTATTTTCCTGCAACTGATATTTGTACATGAACTTCTCATTGAATAACGCATCTCTACTCTTAATGATTTTGTGATTTTCATAATCCCATAAACGACAATCAAAATCATTAACTCCATATACAATAAAGGTACGATTCTTCAATTTTTCCTCAAGATTTTCTCTATTTTCTTTATCAATATGGACAAAAGATTCACAATTGAAAGTATTCAGAAATGAGTTGTTTACCTTTTTTCCTGTCCATGCCTCCTGTGGAATACAACCATCCAAGGAACTTGAAGGCCCTCTATTTATCAAGTAAACGATAGTATCCACATCTTCTACCCAAAGTTATAAATACAATCATGCATGCAATATCATACTCCTTGCACACTCGATGATTGTCTTGTTCATCCTTTCTGACACACCATTTTCTTGTAGTGTTCCTGGAACTTTCCTCTCTCTACAAATCCTATGGTATGAACAATATTTATCAAACTCCTTACAACATATTTTCCTCCAATGTCTTATATGAGACACTTCAACTTATTTCCTGTCTCTTTCTCAACCAAATATTTCCATTTCTTAAAGGTATAAAAAACATCATATTTTTTTCAAATGCAATAAACTCAAGTTTTCCTAGTTGCATCATTAATAAAAGTAACATAATAATAAGATCCACCAAGACATGATACCTGAGTCGGTCCCCATACACATGTATGCACAAGATCTAATATTTTACTCTTATTTTCCTTCCCAACTCCGAGGAATATGGCTCTTGTATGTTTTCCATAAACATTGTGGTCACATAAATCCAAATCAACCTGCTTCAAATATGGAAAAAAATTCCTTGAGTGGAGAATTTGCATCGTCTTATCACTCATGTTCCCAAACCTATGATGTCATAATGCCTTCTCATGTGGAAACTAATGTAATAGAAGAATCAACATTACCAATACATAAATAAAACGTACCTACCTTCTCTCCTTTTTCTATTACCAGTGATCCTTTAGTGACCTTCCACAAATTTCTCTTAAATGTAATTACACATCATTCACTCTCAAACTTCCCTATTGAAATTAAATTTCTTATAAATTTAAAAACACACTTCACCTCTTTCAATAACCATTGGTTTCCATTATGCAATTGTATATGTATCTTACCCTTTCCAACTATTTTGCATGCTTTGTCATCACCCAAATAAACCTGTCCAAAATCACCTTGAATATAATATTCAAAATATTTTCTATGGGGTGTAGCATGAAATGAATCCCTCAAGTCTACTACCCAAGAATAAAAAGTATTATCTTGGAAAGAGGTGAGTGGTACTCTTGGAGCACGTAGTGAGTCCTGAAGGGCAAGTCACGCAAGGGAAATAGGTTGAGGTGAGTGGCACACTTGGAGCACCTAGTGCGACCTGAAGGGCACATCACATTGTTGATTAATAAATGGATAAACTTAGATGGCCTTAGGATGAATAATGTGACAAGAAAGATTTAAAACTTTTCCCCTAATAAAATGTCTCCCAACCTAGGAAAATAAAGTCTAGATCTAAGTGATACTTGTGATAAAAAAATTTACCTATTTATATAAAAATAAAAATGAAAATAAATAAATAATAATGACATTAATCATTAATCATGTGACGAGAAGGGGGTAAGTAATTCATTTAATTTATAAAAATATTTTGGGGGATAAAATTTAAAAAGGGGAGAAAGGGGAAATAATTGTTTTGTCACTTATGCTAATTATAATTTATTAATTAAAAAGGAAAAAGGGGGAAAAGTTAATTTTCTACACCTACCATTTTGAGTTTTAAATAAAAAGGGAAAGAGGGAAATCTAAAAGAATTAGGAAACTAGGAAAAAGCGGGAAATATAAAAAGAAAGGGGAAACACAAGAAAAAAAATAAAAATAAAAATAGAAAGTTTAACTTAGTAAGGTATATAGCATTTAAGAACTTTCTAAATTAAACTCAACTAGTAAATTAGTAAGGGGGAAAGTCATTAAAACTTGTAAGGGAATATGGGGACACCTAGGAGCGATTCTATGAGTGCCTTTAGGTAGGTGAGGGAAATAGGAGTGATTAATTAATTAATGAAATTAATTTTTGGTACAATGAAGGGGATGGGTGACACATGTACGAGGAGGATTTTATGAATTAAATTGTTGAAAAATAAATTAAATGGGAATTTGGGAAAGTAAAGGACTTTGAAACTCTATATAATAGAGGGAGGAGAAGGAAGATGGATCTCTTCGGTGATGCGTAACATTACGCTGCAGAATTTTAGAATTGATTGATTTAGCTTGTGGGAGTTGGGATACCCAACTCGGTGAGGAGTGGTAGCTCGGCCTTGCGAGGCGATCTGGGAGCTAGTTGATTTCTGGTTCAGTGTGCGTGGACCCTTTGCGGCTCGGGGGGCTAAGGGGGAAGAAGAGTACCCCTAGCATTGGTTGGGAGGTACCAGTGAAGTCTCATCAGTCGACAATTGGGAGTGGCATGGAGCGTGTGGGACAAGGACTCAGAGAGGATGACTTGGGCTATGGTACGCTTACTTGATTATGCATGGTAGATTCCTATTATACCTCATGCTTTCAATTTTGTATTTTTAATTGGGTAAAGAAAATGTGTGATTTAGCTTTTTAATTGATAGCTTAATTCCCCATAGACTTAAGCTTGTTGTTGATTGACTCCCTTGGATTTCGATCCCTGCATGTTGTGACCGCCCTATGGCTTTATTGATTTTGTGATGAGTTATGCTTATTACTTCACCCTCGTCCCTAACTCATCAGTCCTCGCCTAAGAAGTCGACCAGGAGCTGGATCAACAGTCGTCACTTCAGTGTTAATAGACCTATAGATGAAAACGCCCTTCTTTTCTGTGCATGGATGATGAGTGAAGGATAGTTGGCCCAGCTGTCCACCCCTGTTGATCGTTCCTGGTTGACAGATTTCCTTGTGCTTTTTGCGAATGAGTACTTCTGCGATTGTTTATCCTTTCCTTTCGTGATCTGCTTAATATCCTCTGTGTTTGATGAAATGAATTTTGCATTTTTTATGGGGTGTAATGGCGGGAGTTAAAACTTGTGATGCTCTACATTTTTTACTGCTATCATTACCCTGTTAAGTGCAATTTCGAGGCATTTTTTTTTCTGTTTTGGACTGTGATTTTTATTAGCTACCTCGACAATAGAACTATGATTTTGATTACCCTGTTGTGTGCATTAGAACTCAAAAAATTGAATGGGACAACGTAATTATAATACATTTGCATATAAATTACAAATATATCAATGTGGATATGTTGAACAGTGTATTTGTAGTAGATTGTGTTTTCCACTTGAATAACAACGTTTGATTATGTGTTGACTGTGTTTTACCTTGATTGATAGTAAATTTATGCCTTGATAACAATGAACCTTTACCTTGAATACTGCGTTTGTACCCAACAAATGTAATCGATGTAAATTGATTGGAGTCATAATTTCTCTTGATAGACGTATTTAGTGTATATGTAATTGGTGGTTGTAAATTCTCTACACAGCTAATGGTAAATTGATAAATGACATATGGTATAGAGTTAATGGTAATTGTTTACACAACAAACTGGCGTAGGAGTAAAGTGTGTAGATTTTTGCATTCCTTCTGCATTTTACCTGTGTTTGGAAGGTTGGATTCCACATACCTTCTTACTCTATGAACTTTTATTTCTTGACTGGAAAAATGTAATGAAAAGGGCAGCGATCTTGCTGCACAATGGATGTGATTATGTATTGTGGATGGTTGAGAATTTTACTGTGCATGGTCTGCACTTTCATGTGGGTGCTTGCGTTTGGTTGGGAAAGGTCTGCGTCCAACTTAGCATTAATACTGTGAATTTACTAAGCTGTGACTATGAAATTTACATGTGTATTGAGGGAAGATTGACATGCATACTCACTCTTACCTTGAAACTCCATTTTTCCCCCACATACCTAGCGAATTTATTTAGCATCAATTCAACATCTTATTATTATGAATATCGATTTTTTTTACTGAGATTTAGTTAGCGATTTTAGGGAGTTAAAATCCAAACTGGTTCGCACTTACTTGGGAACTGATGCACTTATTAGTGACCAGTAGAATGATGTTGCCTCTACCAATTTTATGGATAGTGTCACCAGGTCAGATAGCATGCCATTGCCAGACAACCACAAAAAGGGTCAGCGATTCTCCTGTGGTGCATTTTTACCTTAAATTTCGTTTACCTGCAATCCTGTAGATAGCCAGGTCGTTAATTCTTTTTACATGAAAGATTTACCTTTAGACAATGTTCGGTTGTTTCCTAGAATTAAGGACAACATTATTTACAGTTAATCATTAATCCCTTCTGTGCTCAGTACATGCTTCGACAACGATAATGCCAACATCATCTCTTTGTTGACAACATCATGGTTGTTGACCATGATCCTTCCTTAAGTTAGCAACATCCTTAGGAAACATAAATCCTGGAATACACAACAATGTATCCCAAGAATTCAGTAAACCCTTGACAGTAACCCTTTGGCAGTGGTATGTTCTGGTTGTCAACGATTCCTTTAACTAAGGTGGAGTTTCATTAAATACAAAATTACAACGATTACATCATTATCACCTTTAGATTTTATATATAGCGATTGAATTCTTTACATCGATTGCAAATCTTTATATTGTCTCAGTTTAAGGATAGATTAACTCTACTTTAAAAGACCTTGTTTTAATTGTTTTAAAGGACATTTGTTTGGTCATTTTAAAGGGTTTGTCTCGTAACTGTTTCAGTTAAAAGATAACAAATTTCTCCTTAGGAAGGTACTTATCGGACTTGGTTTGAGAAAATATCCACTTGAACCAATCGTGGTTAATGACAATTTAATGGGTACCGGTTGGTGTAGGTTGCTTTAGAATTGTCGCGCAAGGAATTTATGTAATGCGCGAAGGTGTTAGTCATTTTTCCCTTGCATCTTGTGAATTGGTCATTGGGTGCTTTAATTAGTTGTCATGTGGTTGGCAGATAATTTGGTCTCCTAACACGTTGGAATTGTATTGAGTCCCTGTTCTAGTTAGGTTGTTGTTCCATGGTTGTTGACACGCCTATCACTGGCGACTGCCTGATTCTGGAGGAGGGGATCAGTGCGCGTCCTAACAGATAGAGGCGATGGATAACTTGGCCAGAGTCTGTGCTACCCGTTGCGGGCGTTGTCCTTTGTGATCTTTTTGTTGGTGCTTAGGTTGCAATGCCTTCATGGCATTTGGTTGCGCGCCATCGAGGTTCTAGTCTTTGCTCATCAAGGCCATTGTCTCAGGATGTGGATGTTGTCCCTTAGCTTGTAGGTGTGTTCATGTTGTGTTTTTTGATTAGTTGTTTCCCTTGTTTCTCTATGCATGTTTCGCCCAATTGCTCTTGCGCTAGTTTGTGGAGTCTTAGTTTTTTATGGCCTAGATCGCGTGTTTGCATTCGTCATCATTGGTGTGATTAAACTGTTGTCATCGTCGCCTTCTTTCCTAAAAATAAAAATTAAAAAATTACACTTCTGCTTCTCTTGTAGTCGTAACGAAGGGGTCATCACATATGGTATAAGAGCGGGTTCAACCCTACGACTGTGGATCACCATGTTTCCACTGCAATAAACCCTTGAGTTGAACTAGCGCTAATTAAAAACCTTAACGTGTCCATGTGGTGATCACATTTAGAGGATGCCTCAGAGGTTCACAATGTGGGTCGTGGAAGGAGGTGCGATGCCTCTAGAAGTTCCCACACCCTCGGAGTCAAACCCCAAGGGGAAGGGAAAGTCCTTGGGCTGGATTCTCTTGTTGTAAGGTATGATAATGGTCTGACAAGGCCCTTCTAGGTAATGTCCAAGGGCCTTGATTCACCATCGGTACTAAGAGGAGGCCAGGGCACATCCACCCCTGAGGGTCCACAATGCACCCTAGCTAGTACCATTAGAATCCACCGAGAACTCGAGAGAGTTGAGTTCTCGAGTCCACAAGTGATGTAGATGGTTGTGTCGTCGAGGCAGGGTTGTAGAGAAGGCATTGTGCTTCATGCTTTGCAATTATGACCTCCAGCATGAAGGTCTGCAGGGTGGTATTTCAACTAAAGGGGAGCACTCTTCTATGGTGGAAGATTCTCCTACCACATTTGAACATGGTCATTGATGACGTTTCATGGGAATTGTTCGAGGAATGGTTACAAGAGATGTATCCTTCTGAGGAATTTGTTGAGCATCATCTCAACGAGTTTGACACCTTGCGATGAGGAGGACGTACGACGCCCAAGTACAAGGATCGTTTTGGAGATTCTTCGGTATGCTCTGCACCAATTTACCCAAAAAATTAAGGTCAAGAAGTTCAAGTTTGGCCTGATTGTTAGAATTCATCTTCTACTTCAGGTACCAGGATTACTGGCCTGGAGAAAGTGTGTTGGAATGGGGGGAGCCACATTACCAACATTACTTCCTATAGGAAAGGGTTGGAGGTTGGATCAGTTGGACCCACTACCATGGGAGTTTTGGGCAAGGCCCATCGGGTTCATGCAGAGGTGAATAACCACTAGGCAAAGAACCAGTCGACTATTCTCGAGACGTCACATACCGTCGCTTACCAGACCCTTAGTATTTTGATAGATCCCAGTGCTACCGAGAGTTTCATTTCAGGTGAAATGTTAAAAGGATTAAGGTAAAGGCAGTCAAACAGGATGAGTGTAGATTTGTAGAGATGGCTTCGAGAGCCAACATAAGGTTGGAGGAAGGGTTACGGGTTGAACCCTTAACCTGGGAGAGTTATCGCCAGGGCCAACCTGTACGTCACGATGTCAGGATCTCATGACGTTGTGATCGGTATGGACTGGATGGAATCACATGAGGCAACACTCAACTGTAAGATGAAACAGTTGAGATTGGTCAATGATGAGGGATAGAGACGCGTGATTATAGGATGTAACTAGGGGGTTTTCCTGAGGTTTATCTCTTCCTTGCAGTTACAGAAGAGCATTCACAAAGGATGTAATCTTTATGTGATCCTTTCGTTAAATGAAAAAGAATTGTGGAAGGCCTAGAACACCTTGTAGTTGTGAGAGAGTTAGCAGATGTCTTCTCGGAGGAGTTACCTCGGATTTCGTCGGATATGGAATTGGAGTTTACTATAGACCTAAAACCAGGGACATAACCAATAGCGAGAACACCTTATCGTAGGTCAACCCCAAAGTTACAGGAGTTGCAAATGCAACCGAAGGAATGGTTGAAGATGGGACTAATACATACAAGTGTTTCACTATGGGGTGCACCTTTTATTTTCATACGAAGGAAGGATGGGTCATGGAGACTCTGCACTGACTACCATCATTGAACAAGGCGATGATTAGGAATCAATATCTTTTGTTGAGGATTAATGATATGTTCGATCATATGAAGGGTGCGACGATGTTTTCAAGATCGATTTGCGATCAGGGTATCACCAGTTATGGATCAAGGAGGATGGCGTCCCTAAGACGACTCTAAAATGAGGTTTGGACATTATGAGTTTACTATTTTACCATTTGGACTGACAAACGCCCAAGGGGTATTTATGATTTTGATGAACGGGGTGTTCCACGAGTACTTGGATAAGTTCACCCAAGTATTCATGGATGATATTTGATTTAGTCTCGGACGACGGAGGAGCATGAATAGCACTTGCGCTTGGTACTATAACATCTATGAGAGCATAAATCATAGGGGAGGTTTCCCAAATGCTTGTTTTATCAATCGAGGATTCACTACTTAGGGCATGCCATCTCTGGCGAAGGTATTGTCATGGATCCAACAAGGGTCAAGGCCATTATGGACTGGCCTATGCCTATGAATGTCCCAGAAGTCTAGGGCTTCATGGGTTTAGCAGGATACTATCGAGAGTTCGTCGAGGGATTTTTGAAGATAACAAACCTGATTACGTAGTTATAGAAGAAGAATAGGAATTTTTTTGGGACCGAGAAATGCTTGGAGGAATTTTGGAGGCTCAAGGAGTTGTTGACAACAACACCAATACTAAAAGTCCCTGACATGGACACAGACTTCCCAGTATGAACCGAGGCATCCAAGGAAGGATTAGGCGTAGCCTTGATGCAAGACGGTCGAGTGATCGCTTACATCTCGAGGAAGCTTAGAAGGCATGAGGAAACTATGCGATGCACGATTTGGATTTGTTAGCCTTTGTATATGCCTTGAAGGTTTGGAAACACTACCTTGTTGGGAGAAAATTTGAACTAAAGAGGAAGCACTATGGACTACAACACAACTTTATGCAAAGTGACCTAAACGCATGACAACGACGTTGGTCGGAACTTCTTAGTGAGTACGATTTCAAGATTTCTTACATAAAAGGAACAATGAACCGAGTGGAAGATGCATTGATTCGGAGACCACACATCTTTCGGTGTTGCCTCTTCAGATGAACATATGTTTAAATATTCTAACTTTACAGTGCGACAATGACTAGTATGAAGAGGTCAAGGATTTTATCGGACAAAACACAATGATGATACCAATATTTGAAGGATTTACGTTTGACGAGGATGGATTATTGAGGTTTAAAAATTGGATTTACATACCACTGAATGACGCGTTGAGGAGCTTGATCCTAAATGAAGCTCATAGAGCAGTATACATGGCTCACCCGGGAGTCGCGAAGATGAGGGTGGACCTTAAACCCTTATTCTTTTGGAAAGGAATGAAGGCACACATAGTCAACTGTGTGGCCAGATATCTAGAATGTTAGCAGGTAAAGGCCGAACATAGACATCCAACAGGGTTACTACAACCACATCCTATTCCATAATCGAAATGGGAGGTTATTTCGATGGATTTTATCATTGGATTGCCACTGATGAAAAGGACACATGACTTGATTTTCGTGGTAGTCGACACTCTGACGAAGAGTTCCCATTTTATTCCTGTGCGTATGACGTATCAGGCACTTGATATAGTTAGAGTTTTCATTAGGGATATTGGGAGGTTGTATGGCATACCTAAGAGGATTATATCTGATTGAGGAATGGTATTTACTGAACAAATTTGGACTAGTTTCCAAGAGGCCTTGGGAACCCGACTTAACTTTAGTATTGTGTATCGCCCAGAGACTGACGGGAAAACCAATCAAATGAACCAGACCTTGGAAGATATGTTGTGCATGTACGTGATGGACCAAAAGAATCATTGGGATGAATTCTTGCCACTGGTAGAATTCGCTTATAACAACAGTTACCAAAGCTCCATTAAGATGGTGCCTTTCGAGTTTCTTTATGGGTGACCATGTCGGATGCCTATGAGTTGGGATCAGCTTGAGGATAGGGTCCTAGTGGGACCGGAAGCGATCCAAGAAATGGAATATTAAATGAAAACTTTAAGACAAGGGAACAAGGAAGTGTAGTATCGAAAAAATAGTTATGTCGATGCACATCGTGTTGACCGTAGTTATGATGTGGTGATTGAATATTTTTGCGGAGAAAAACACATAAGAGTTCGATCAAGTTGGGAAAATGGGATAAACTATCTCCTAGGTTCATGGTAACCTACAATATTGTGGAAAGGAGAGGCCCGTGGCCTATTGACTAGCATTGTCTGATTCTTCAGGCGTATGCACAATGTATTTCATGTCTCGGTTTGAGACATTATGATTACTCATCCTACACATGTTTTGACTTGAGAACCTAGCGGGTTTCGGATGAGGGTGTTCTCACTGATGAGCCAACCTTCATCCTGGATCATCGCATTCGACAGCTACAGTGTCGAACAATAGATCAGGTTAAGGTCTAGTGGGACAACTATAGACCACACTCGGCGACCCGGGGGGATGCATATGATATGCGCCAAGAGTTTCCATTTTTGTTTTATAGATAGACTTATGATACTGTAATACACATTATTGTGACACTTATATACTGTGAAACGTAGGGACGAATTTTAGACCAAGTGGGGGTGTATGTAACATCTTTCTCTTGTGCGCACTGAGAAAACTTATCCTTTGAGGACACTTGCTTGCAAGTGATCCAAATTATTATAGTATTGGGCATTTGATTATGATTGTGAGGTATTATGGATTGATGAAATGTTATTTTGTTGTATTGACATAGACAAGTTCTATTGACTTGGTTTTCCTGAGTGTGCAGGATTTTGGACCTCGAGGATGTAGAGGCATCGATGAAAACCCTTGGACTCTGGATCGAGTCAGGGAGTAGACTATTGGGGTTTGATTGTAGTATATATGGAATTTGTGCATCTGATTAGATGATATGATTATGGATATTATTTCTGACAAGATTCGTTGATGATATAGGTTGATGATGGCTTTTCGACCAGACTCACATGTGGAGTAGAGAGGTCAAACACAACTACCAGAGACGTTGAGTGAGAGGGGTGGAAAATAGCCCTGCCACAACCTATTATCACTCCCTCTGTGGCTCGAATTGAAGGTTAGCGACTACCTAGTTCGAGAAGACCCACGATGTTGTGAGGGAAGATTACGACAGTTGCTCACGATGATTCTAAGGGGTGTGTAATAAGGTAGGGACCTTATTCCTTAGAGGCCCTTAGTCTCCCACAAGATCACCTAGCGGAGTATTAATTCCATGGGTTTTTTATGTCTACCAAGTCATTCGAGAGGTGAGTGTCACCCTTGGAGCACGTAGTGCATCATGAAGGGCACATCATGCATGAAAAATGGAAAGAGGCGAGTGTCACCCTTGGAGCACATAGTGCGTCCTGAAGGGCACGTCACGCAACGGAAACAAGTTGAGGCGAGTGGCACCCTTGGAGAACCTAGTGCGTCCTAAAGGGCACATCGCATTGTTAATTAATAAATGGATAAACCTAGATGGCCTTAGGATGAATAATGTTATAAGAAAGATTTAAAACTTTTCCCCTAATAAAATGTCACCCGACCTAGGAAAATAAAGTCTAGATCTAAGTGATACTTGTGATAAATTTTTTTATCTATTTATATAAAAATTAATATGAAAATAAATAAATAATAATGATAATCATCATTAATCATGTGACGAGGAGGGGGTAAGTAATTCATTTAATTTATAAAAATATTTTGGTGGATAAAATTTAGAAAGGAGAAAAAGGGGAAATAATTGTTTTGTCACTTATGCTGATTATAATTTATTAATTAAAAAGGAAAAAGAGGGAAAAAGTTAACTTTCTACACCTGCCATTTTGAGTTTTAAATAAAAAGGGAAAGAGGGAAATCTAAAAGAATTAGGAAATTAGGAAAAAGTGGGAAATGTAAAAAGAAAGGGGAAACACAAGGCAAGAAAAAAGCAGAAACTCTAACTTAGTAAGGTATATAGCATTTAAGAACTTTCTAAATTAAACTCAACTAGTAAATTAGTAAGGAAGAAAACCATTAAAACTTGTAATGTAATATGGGGACACCTAGGAGCGATTCTAGGAGTTCCTTTAGGTGGGTGAGGGAAATAGGAGTAATTAATTAATTAATGAAATTAATTTATGGTGCAATGAAGGGGATGGGTGACACATGGACGGGGAGGATTTTATGAATTAAATTGTTGAAAAATAAATTAGATGGGAATTTGGGAAATTAAGGACTTTGAAACTCTATATAAACGAGGGAGGAGAAGGATGATGGATCTCTTTGGTGATGAGTAACGTTACATTGTAGAATTTTAGACTTGACTGACTTAGCTTGTGGGAGTTGGGATACCCATCTCGGTGAGGAGTGGTAGCTCGGTCTTGCGTGGCGAGCTAGGAGCTAGCTCATCTCTGGTTCAGTGTGCATGCCCCCTTTGTGGCTCGGATTGCTAAGGGGGGAGAAGAGTACCCCTAGCGTTGGTTGGGACGTACCGGTGAAGTCTCATCAGTCGACAAGCAGGAGCGACATGGAGTGCGTGGGACAATGACTTAGAGAGGACGACTTGGGATACGGTACCATTACTTTATTCTACATGGTAGATTCTTATTATACCTAACGCTTTCAATTCTATATTTTTAATTGGGTAAATAAAATGTGTGATTTATATTTTTAATTGATAGCTTAATTCCACATAGCCTTAAGCTCGTTGTTGATTGAATCCCTTATCCTTCGATCCCTACATGTTGTAACTGCCCTATGGTTTTATTGATTTTCTGATGATTTGTACTTCTTACTTCACCCTCATCCCTATCTCATTAGTCCTTGCCTAAGCCATTGGCCAAGAGTCGGATCAACGATTGTCACTTAGGTGTTAATATACCTATAGATCCAAATGCCCTGCTTTTCCGTGTGTGGATGATGAGTGAAGGATAGTTGGCCCAGTTGTCCACCCCCATCGATCGTTCCTGATTGATGGATTGCCTTGCGCCCTTTGCGTATGAGTAATTCTGTGATTGTTTATCCTTTCCTTCTGTGATTCACTTAATATCCTTTGTGTTTGATGAAATGAATTATGAATTTTTTGGGGGGTGTAATGGCGAGATTTAATACTTGGGATGCTCTACATTTTTTACTGCTATCATTACCCTGTTGAGTGCAATTTAGAGGTGTTTTCTTTTTCTGTTTTGAACTGCTAATTTTATTAGCTAACTTGGCAATAGAACTGATATTTTCATTACCCTGTTGTGTGCATTAGAACTTGACAAATTGAATGGGACAGTGTAATTATAATACGTTTTCATATAAATTAAAGATATATCAATGTGGATATGTTGAATAGTGTATTTGTAGTAGACTGCATTTTCCACTTGAATAACAACATTTGATTATGTGTTGACTGCATTTTACCTTGATTGATAGTAAATTTATGCCTTGATAATAGCAAACCTTGACCTTCAATACTGCATTTGTACCCAGCGAACGTAATTGAAGTAAATTTCTTGGAGTCATAATTTCTCTTGATAGACGTATTTAGTGTATATGTAATTGGTGGTTGTAAATTCTTTACATAGATAATGGACAATGAATGCACGACATATGGTATAGAGGTAATGGTAATCATTTACACAACAAATTGGTGTAGGAGTAAATCATGTAGAGTTTTGCATTCCTTTTGCGTTTTACCTGTGATTGGAAGGTTGGATTCCACATACCTTCTTACTCTGCTAATTTTTATTTCTTGACTAGAAAAATGTAATGAAAAGGGCAACGATATTGCTGTGTGATGGAGGTGATTATGTATTGTGGATGGTTGAGAATTTTACTGTGCATGGTCTACACTTTTACGTGGGTTCCTGCGTTTGGTTGGGAAAGGTCTACGTCCAACTTAGTATTGATACTGGGAATTTACTAAGCTGTGACTGTGAAATTTACATGTGTATTGAGGGTAGATTGAACGCGCATACTCACTGTTACCTTGAAATTCCCCTTTTCCCCCACATACCTAGCAAATTTATTTAGCATCGATTCAACATTTTATTATTATGAATAGTGATTTTTTTTACTGAGATTTAGTTAGCGATTTTAGCGAGTTAAAATCCAAACTAGTCCGCACTTACTTGAGAAATGATGCACTTATTAGTGACTAGTAGCATGATGTTGCCTCTGCAAATTTTATGGATAGCGTCACCAAGTCAAACAGCATGCCATTGCCAGGAAGCCACAAAAAGGGTCAGTGATTCTCTTGTGGTGCGTTTTTACCTTAAGTTTTGTTTACCTGCAATCATGTAGATAGTCAGGTCGTTAATTCCTTTTACATGACAACTTTACCTTTAGACAATGTTCATTTTTTTCCTGGAATTAAGGACAACGTTATTTACAGTTAATGGTTAATCCCTTATGTGCTCAGTACATTCTTCGACAACGATAACGTTGACAACATCTCTTTGTTGACAACATCATGGTTGTTGACCGTGATCCTTCCTTAAGTTAGCAACATCCTTAGGAACATAAATCTTGGAATACACAACGATGTATCCCAAGAATTCAATAAACCCTTGACTATAACCCTTTGGCAATGGTATGTCCTGGTTATCAGTGATTCCTTTAACTAAGGTAACGTTTCATTAAATACAAAATTACAACGAGTACAACATGATCACTTTTAGATTTTATAGATAGCGATTGAATGCTTTACGTTGATTGGAAATCTTTATATTGTCTCTATTTAAGGATAGATTAACTCATCTTTAAAAGACCTTGTTTTAATTGTTTTAAAGGCCATTTGTTTGGTCATTTTAAAGGGCGTGCCTCGTAACTGTTTCAGTTAAAAGATAAGAAATTTCTCCTTAGGAAGGTACTTATCGGACTTGGTTTGAGAAAATGGCCACTTGAACCAATCGTGGTTAATGACCATTTAATGGGTATCGGTCGGTGTAGGTTGCCTTAGAATTGTTGCGCAAGGAATTTATGTGTTGCGCGAAAGTGTCAGTCGTATTTCCGTTGCATCTTGTGAATTGGTTGTTGGGTGCTTGAGTTAGTCGTCATGTGGTTGGCAGATAATTTGGTCTCCTAGCACACTGGAATTGTCTTGAGTCCTTGGTCTAGTTAGGTTGTTGTGCCATGATTGTTGACGCGCCTATCACCAGGTGACCGCCTGATTCTGGAGGAGGGGATCACTGCACATCTTAAGGGATAGAGGCGATGGATAACTTGGTCGGAGTCTATGCTACCCGTTGCAGGCATTGTCCATTGTGAGCTTGTTGTTGGCGCTTGGGTTGCAATGCCTTCATGGCTTTTGGTTGCATGCCATCGAGGTTCTAGTCTTTTCTCGTCAAGGTCGTTGTGTCGATATGGGGATGTTGTCCCTTAGCTTGTAGGCGTGGTCATGTTGTGTCTGTCGAGTAGTTGTTTCTCTTATTGCTCTACGCACGTTTCGCCTAGTTTCTCTTGCACTAGTGCATGGAGTCTTAGTTGCCTATTTCCTAGACTACGTTCTTGCGTTCGTCATCAATGGTGTGGTTAAATTGTTGTCATTGTCGCCTTCCTGCCTAAAAAAAAAAAATGCACTTCTTCTTCACTTGTAGTCATAACGAAGGGGTCGTCATAGATTAAAGCATCTTGCAACACAATACCTCATTACATTTGCTTCCTGATTTTTCTCATGTTGTCCATCTCCTTGTTTTCCTTTTAGAAAACAACAATATTTCTTCTTATGTCCTTTCTTCCCACAATGCCAACATTCTAGTCTCCCTTTGTATTTGGATGTTCCTTTCTTAGACTTTCCACAATTCCCTGAACTCTTTCCTCTCTCCATTTATCTTCCCATGTTCTCCATAGTTAAAGCATTACCTGTTGTCTCACCTATGTTTTTTTGTTGCATTTCCTTTCTAAGGATAACACCAACAACATTATAAAACTTTAAATTATTTGAACCAGAGACATTATTACTCACAACCATGACCAAGTTATTCTATCTTTTCGGTAATGAGCAAAAAATCAAAATAGCCCTAACCTCATAATCAAATCTTACTCCTAAAGAAATTAACTATTTTGTGACCGTGATAAACTCATTTAAATGATCAACAACAAGCCCACTTTCTAACATCTTCATATTAAATAAATGCTTCACAAGAAATACCTTGTTGGAGGTTGAGGGTTTTTCATACAGTCTAGACAATTCCTTCATCAAATCATCTGTTGTCTTTTCTTTTGAAATGTTGAAGGCCACCGACAATGCTAGACACACCCGTATTCTTCATAGTTCTTTTCTGTCAAGAATCTCTCATTCTTCATTTTTCATAGTCGTCGACTTCTTTGTTGTTCCTCCCAATGAAAAAAAATAAAAATTAATACATAAATTCATCTATTTGCATCTTCCATAGTTGCTAATTTTGGTCGTTAAACTTCCTGAACCATGAACCACAAACCCTATTTTTTTCCTCCAAATTTAATATCCAAACCTTTGGCTCTAATACTAGTTGTTAGGAAATAAATCACAAAACAAATAACTTAAATATAACATAAGACATATTTGATATTTTTTTTTATTATTATATCTTAATTAAAGGGAATAACATGATTTTAGCTATGGACTTTTTCTTATTATTATTATGGACTTTTTTAATATTATGATTTTAGCTATGGACTTTTTTGGCTATATTGCAAGCTATATAGGTACTAGATATAAATATTGCCAATAAACCGAGAAAATCAATTTCTTAGTGCTTTTGTTTAGAGAGTAATCCCTTTGCACATTGATGGATGTACATTGAAAAGTGACATTTCTTTTTAAGAAGAGAGGTTAGAATGCAACTCTATGGATTGCAAGGTTAATTAGGGTATGATCATCTGGTGTGAATTTCAACTTTACCCTACTTCCTATGCCATGTGTACTTTTGGTGGTCGTAGAAGTTCCTGCTTGATGGTGAATTAATTAATATTCAATTTTTTAAAGTTAAGTTAAATATCATATAACTTTATTGCTTATATTCAATATAATATAAGCACAATTAAAAATGCATTAAATAGACTAATAACTAAATGTTAAATGTTAAAGCTTATATAGAAGTCTCCGTGCAATTTGTAACATGTATATATATCTTACATGTGATCGGGCTAAGTGGATATTAATGATAGATTATAATATTGAAAATTTTGCGATCCACATGGTAAAGATTAAAGTTTATATCGAACATGGTTAGCTATTAATTGGGTATTAATGGTAACTTGCGCATTATCATGGACATAGTAAAGACGAAAATATCCAACAACTGATATGAAGTATATATCTCTTATACTATGTGAGTGGCCTTTTTTGTTACCATAATTACAGAGGCCAGATCTTGGATGTGTTAGAAGTGTTGACAAATAGGCACCCGTCAATAACATTGACAAAGAGGTTAGATCTTAGATGTGTTAGAAGTGCTAACAAATAGGTATCAGTCAATAACATTTTTGGGGGGTTTGGTCAGGAAGTAAATGTGGATAAAATCGTTATTTTTTATTGTTTAAATTGTATTTATGAATGTATAAATGGATTCAACATGTTGAAAAACTTGGGACACTAGAATTATAAAAACTTAACCACTCAAATCTATAGATCCAATCATTCATCACTGGATTTCTGGCAAAATCAAATGAAAAAAAATTACGGAAAAACATTCAAAAGATAGAGCGTTTAGGCTACTGCAATGTTAAATGCATTAGATGCAAAACATCCAAAAGATAGAATGTTTAGATTACTGCAATGTTAAATGCATTAAATGCAAAACATCCAAAAAAAAAAAAAAAAACATAGAACGTTTAGACTATTACAATGTTAAATTCGTTAGATGCAAGAGTTTAATCTATTAAGTGGGCAATAAATTTTTTGCTTAAACTTGAAGATAATGTTGAGGTGTTTGAAAATAAAAATGCTTGACTATGGAAAACATGGTTTCTCCATTACTTTCCAGTTTGTATTGTCGTGACTAGAAACATCATTAAATTTTGACCGAATAGGTAACACATCTCGTCATAAATGATCTCGACGTCTCACTAATGAAGATAAAAGTTGTGACCATAGGAACACCATCCTCCAATCAGGTTCGATATAAATAATAGCATTTGTTGATTTCTACTATGTTATGTTTCGATGGAAAATTCTCGTCCAAAATATACCGGACCACTTAGTCAATAAAACCATGGTAATTCATTCATATGATAAACATGAGGCAGATTCAGGCCTAAGCCAGGCACGAAAAAAGTAGTGTTCCTTAAATTTATTAAAAAAAAAATAATACGAGGAAAAATACATGTTTACCCGCCCCATAGCCTGCACAGGATCTACAAATAGGCAGTAATGCTCATTGGAAGAACCCACAACTTTCACAAATTCTCTCCGGTGCATGGTTGTTAAAACACAGTTCTTGAGTGGTGATTTTCAACCAGGCCAGAGAAGAGAATGGATGCAAAGTGATGCAAGAGCATCTCCAGCAAGCACACGTGGAGGGACAACTCAACACCATAATGCGCCTTTTGAATTATTTGGGAATCTTAAACACTGGCGTTTCCTGTCAATCTTTTTGGAACTGATTGAAAAATTGAAGAAGATCAAACACTTGGCAGTTGAATGATCACGAGTGATCTGGGAGTTTCACTCTTAGACTTTAATGTAACGGAAACTAAGTAGAAGATAGTTTTTTTTTCTCGAGTAGACGAGTAGTTGGAGGGAACGCTAGGAGCCCTCTAGGATAAATAAAGGTTTTGTATGCCTGAATGAGGCTGATTCAAATTGGTAGGAGATTGTTGAGATTTAGTTGTTGTTGAATTTCTAGTACTTGTTTTATCATAATTGTAGCCATTTACATTTGAATTAATATAACAGAGGAAAATTCATCCAAATGCATGGTGTCACTACTGTTTACAATTCGTTGTTATTTTGTTTTCATGAATGAATGAGATACGTGGTTGAGTATATGAAACTGTGAAGTGTTTGAGTACGTTTTGATTGTTTCTCTTTGTTGGGTTCATGCAAGGTGTGTATACAGTCCGCAATGAGTGCGTTGACAGAGTCTACTTCAACTCATCAGCTTAGAAGAGATAACGAAACTTTCATTTACAAAGACTGCAAAGGGACTACTGCAAGGTGTGCACAATCGCCCGCAAGAAGCTAAGTCTTGCGTAAGATTCTACTACAAGGAGTGCACACAACCGAAATTCAACTAATTGTTGAAGTAACATTCTAAGGAGTCGAAGGGTCCGAGAGATAAAAGCTTAGGAGAGATAGAGGCGAGAAATCTTCAAAGGGAGTGAAGCTCCAAAAGTTTCACAAACCATCGGCTAAGATCCATCCAGGAGAGAGTGGGATCATTCCATATCATTGGATCTGGGAAGGGCGCACGAGTTTTACGTCTTTGTGTGCAGATAGGAGCGAGTATTCGTTGAAGTTCCGAAGAGACCAAGGATTGTCCATCATCCAGAGGGACAAGTAGTAGAAGACCCATAACTTCGGAGCGAAAGTACTTTGGAAGTTTTGTGGATAAGGAGAAAGCGAAATCACCGAAGAGCAAAAGGCCGAAGTAGATCCAGGTTGTTGGTTGCCAGGAGATACATGTCGATAGATCAGAGACTCTGGGAAAATTCACTTTGTAGGATTCCAAGTGCGGAGGGTGACAAACTCCCGAAGTCCTGAAGGTTGAAACAGATCGTAATCGTTCATTGTGGAGGACTCATGGTGGGAATCCGTCATTTTCGGGCGAAATCACTCTAGGAGAAACGAGTGCGCATTCAGTTGAAACTCTCAAAGTTCCGAAGGCCGAAGTAGATCGCAACCATCTATTGTGGGGGGGGACACGTGGTGGGAATCCATCATCTTCAGGCGAAATCACTACGGGAGGAACGAGTGCGCAGGAGGTTGAAACTCTCCAAGTCTGAAAAGTCGAAGTGGATAGTGGTCGTCAAATCTAGGGGGACACGCGTCAAAAGATCTTGTACTTCTAGTGGAAGTACCTCAAGAGGAAGCAAATGCGGAGGGTTTGAAACTCTCGAAGCCCGAAGAGCCAGAGTTAACCTTAGTCATTGATCTGTGGGAGACACGTGTCAACGAATCATAAACTCTCGGTGAAGGCACTCTGGGAGGAAGCGAGTGTGGGGAAAGTTGAAGCTCCCAAAGCGGGGAGTCCCGAAGTGGTCTTGACCATCGATCTAACAACAAAAAATCGACGGTGAGGAACCATTGCGGGGAGTGGAGGAAAATTTAGCGAGCACGCTAGTTCGCAACCCGCAATTTGCCAAGACCGTTGATCTTGTCGATATAGGGGATCAACGACCATGTTTTAAAGGAGTTGGGCAAGCACTTTGTCGATTGCAAGGACATGGCTCTCTGATAAAGAGTGAGCACATTGGTAGACCGCAATTTTTGTGAACCGTCAATTGACGGACAGGTCGGTAATGATCAGATCGTGACCATGAAAACCATGAGGGTGATAACAAGGCATATGTTTTGGGTTTGAAAACAACAAGGTTCCGATGAACTAATCCAACTCGAGAATAATTAACGATCCTTAACCGAGAGGTCGAGCAGCCCCAAGGAGAGAAGGGGGGTCTGCATCACAAAGAGTCTATTGAGGAGTCCCATGTCTACTCTGAGCTATTTTGGGAGCCAGAGGGCAAACCCATCTGGCTTTTGCCATTTTTATGCGTGTTCAAGTAACCAGCCATGGAGAAGCGACAGGCAATTCTCAGCCGGTTTTAAATATAAGGTTTTGAAGCAGAGGAAAGTCCAGTACAGAAGATTTGCCTTCAACATCAGAAAAGGAGCCTCTCCAACGGAAAGCTCTGTTAAAAAGGTCTTAGAGCAAATATTCCTGGAGAAGTGATACTGAAAGAGGTATCTATTCTCAACGCTACTGATTACTCTGAAATTCTGGCCAATTAGGCGTCTGAATTGGGGGGCAACAGAGTGTCCCTCCAGCTGGTGAGCAGCGACCAGCTTGATCTAGGTAAATCAGTCAATGCATTTCAATGATGCCCCTCTATTTGGTTTAGACGGTTTCCGTGGCGTTTTATATAATAGCTACCCTTTTACCGTTCTTCTGTTATAACCTTCGTACGAATCAATGTATTATGGCAGAAACGGGATTGAGAAAAACCGCTGGCGAAACGTCTTGTGGAATCCCTTCGATGGACCCATAGCTAGCGACAGACACCACGAAATCACCTTCAAGTGGAACTCTGGTCTGGGAGTTCCGGGAGCATTCCTCATAAAGAATATGCATTCACGACAGTTCTTTCTGAAATCTCTAACTCTTGATATCCCTGGTCAAGGTAAACTGAACTTTAAGTGAAACTTCTGGATTACTCCCTATTGTACCAGCAAAACAGATCGTATTTTATTCTCTAATAAGGTCTGGTGTATTATGCAGTTCTTTTCCAGGTAATCATTTTATAGCTTAAGGTCTTCAATTCCAATCAAGAATAGGTTGATAAATTAACGTTGACTAGTGCGTCCTATAATAAGAACCACCTACCCGAGGACACCAGAAGGTTTAAAGAAACTGAGGGAGCAAGAGCTGGTGGAACTACGAGGAAATGGAACAGAAGAGGGAAAGTATCTGATCGGATATATGATTATGCCGTCTACAACGATATTGGGGACCCTGACAGCAGTCCAGAACTGCTAAGACCAGTGTTGGGTGGATCCGAGGACTTCCCATATCCTAGAAGATGCAGGACGGTCCGCCCAGCAAGTAAAACAGGTATAACGTTTAGCCCTTTTCATGCCCATGGTAGTATTCGGATTTATATACACCATGTTTTCAAGCTTTTCATCTTAGTCCGGTTACAATTACAAAACTGTTTGTTAAAGATCAGGTGAGAATGGACTCCATTGTGACATTTTTTATGGTTAAGGAGATGGACATTTAGGTTATCAAGCTCTAGGTTGTATATTTGGACTTTATTTGATACGCCAAGTTTGGGATTGCTGGTAGAGACTTTAATGTTTAGTAGAAAGGAGTTGGGTGGAGGACTTCAGTATTTGATACGCCAAGTTTGAGGTTGCAGCTAGAGAATTAATGTTTAATAGATATGGGTTTGGTGGAGGAGAATTTTTGTCCTCCCCGTATCACTGAACATGATGGAAAAAATTTAATTAGGTATTGTTCGTAGTAACAGAAATTTAAGTCGCTGGATAATATAATGGCATAGTAGATTATATTTCTTACAGCTTGAACTTTGTATGCAGATCCCAAAATCTGAAAGCCTAGACACTGCCCCGAAAGTGATCTTCGTTCCGCCGGACGAAAGGCTCCCTCATACGGATTTCCCTGATTTTGGAGCACACACCATCAATGCTTTTGCCAACCTGATTGTG